>VYXD01003062.1:660547-812810 GCA_013397195.1 Hylia prasina | reverse complement strand
CGGCCGGAAGCGCGGCTCGCCCCGCCCTGCGCCCCTGCGGCCCGCAGCAGCGTGGGCCGCCCCACAAGCCTCTTTTGGTGGATTTACTTAAGGAAGCAAAAAGTCGCCGTTTTGTTAAGAAATCCGGGTGGATTTTCAATTTTTTTTTTTTCTGCAGCTTGTTCTCAACAAGCTAAGATACCGCAGGGCCTAAGATAACACAGTGTAAGGCCCATAGCTGCAATGAAATGGAGTTTCTCAATGAATCTCTATATTTGATGTTTGTGCTGTTTTTCCATTGGAATGCCACTGGTGGTGCACTGTGTCACAAGGGAGCTCATTCCAGCGGCTCTGGGATTTGGCGAGTGCTCCTTCCCTGTCCAGCGGAGCTGGAATGCTGCAGTGCGAAGGTCCCTGCGGTGGGAATGCTGAGCGGCTGTCAGCTCAACACCCACCCACTCACTGCACACTATCGACGGCGGCTCTCCGCTCATCCTCGCCCTAGCCAGGCTGGGCTCTGCTATACCTGCTCCAGACCTCTATTCCCCTGGCAATTTCACTGATGAGACCAGGGTCTCTGGAGATCCCCAAGCTAGATCCCAGATCGCTTGCCCTGGCTGGAAGTTCTAGTGGCACACAGAAACGGAACACAGAGCTTGTCTAGAATCTGGAGTTGGTTAGACAGGTGTGGTGACCTGCAGCTTGTTTTCACACAACTGGCCCCATTGTTCCACTGCCTCTCTCTTTTCCTGTGCTTGTTCATCACACCCGTTCTCCTGAACATCCCAAAACACATTTTGTGCAATCATATAAATACCCTAAAAGAGCCCATAATGACGTCGTTCTTTCCTGACAAATACCATCTTTCCCCCTCATCAGTTAGAAAGTTCCAGTTTCATCTCCATGGGACGAATGTTTCCTTCAATGGCCCATCAGAGGCCTGGTCTTTGTCATGGTCTGTTACCTCCTGGGTTTGTGTATCCAGGGCTTACCTCCTCCTGTGTGTTGCCCAAGTCTTGCATGTTAAACAGCTGTTAATCCTTACAGTCTGTACTTCTGAAAAGAAAAGAAGGATGTCTGTGGATACGAAACAGGGTGAAAGGTAGAGAAAGACAATTCTAGATAATTATTTTCTTCCTAAAAATAATAAAAAAGTAACAAATTATGTTGATTTTCCTAAGTGTACCTCAGTATGGTGGGTGTCCCATTTTATCCAAAAACCGATGACCTACCAGCTATCCAGAACAGCTTCCATTCTCCTACATTCAAAATGCACATTTTCAAGAAGTGTAAAGTATCATTCTTGTCCATACCCTGTCTGGCTTGCTGACTATTCTAATATATAAAAGGAATTGTCACACTGCCAATGGAAATGGTAAGCCTTAATGTTGTCTTTTGAGAGTCTGATCCCAGTCTGCCACATTCTGGATAATCTGTCTCAAGTAACAGTCTACCGAATAAAGCATGTTATTATTATACTACCTCCATCTTTTGTAATATATAGCACTATTTCTGGTATATATTACAGAATATATTTGCTGTATACAGTTATGTATGCTGTGTGATTCCAAATACAGAATATTTCATTTTGGTTCAGCTGTTAGTTCTGTTAGTTATGAAAATTGTTATGATTATTATTATTATTGTTACATTGTCATTTTTTTCAGTCAGAAAAAAAACCTGAACATTTTTTGGCTTTGTTCAGTCTTTATCAGTCATTCAGGTAGTCCTACCCATAAGAGAAAAAGAGCTCTAAAGGAAGAATTAACTTTTGAATGTATCTGTGTGTTCTCCTGGGTTTTATGAACTTTTTTTTAATTTAATGAGACAGCCTCAAACACTTTTTATATTTATGTAAAACTCTGACAAGCAGTGCATCCTCTAAACATCTGAAATATGTCTAAAACTCCAAAGCACATATGGAGATGCTTAGTAGTCATGTCATAGCTTATAAACTTTTTAGGATGTAACCATGATGGCAGCATGTAATACTCAATTTATATGGTTATATAATAATAAAATTAACATAATAACTAATAAAGTTCTTATTCTTTAATTGTTTTTAAAAGAAAAATGTCCAATTACTTTAGAATTTTTATATATATATTTAAAATCATGGACTATCTTATTCTTTTGTTCTCACATTACCATTTTAAAAGCATTAGCTTACTATTTATCGCAAAACACAGGTGTTTTGTTTTCCTAGTTTTCCCCTATTACATTTTCTGTTTCTCGTTTGAATATTTGATCCGAAATCACTTCTGACTGTCCTTGGTGTCTTAAACAAACATACAACCTTTTGGCATCAGGAATTTCCTCACAGAACAGCAGTTTCAGGTCTCCTGGTCCCAGCTTGCTCCGATAACAGGCAGGTGTGTGAACAGCAGTGGTTGGGGTGATATTTCTCCTGCTGTGTGACAGTGAGGCTTCATCCTGCAGAGATCATCTGCTGCTTGCATTGCTGTGTTCATGCCGGGTCAGGAGCTTCATGGGCCTGTATAAATGCAACAACACTGTTCCACTCCTCGGCTTTTCAGATAGGACAGAGGCAAAATTGCTTACAATTTTTCCTCTGCAAGCTGAAAGTATAAATAGGTCTCTTTTGTGTATCTGGACACTTGTGAGAACCAGGGTAGGAGGAAAGAACTGCATTTATTGAGTGAAAGTGATTGCACACACCATATCAGTTTCCCTTCCTGAAGCTGACAAAGCACTTTAAAATTATCTTTCTACATCAGCTATAGTTTATATATCTGTTTTTTTACTTGATAGTTTGTTAAGATTTTTAGGTTCAGTTAAAAAAAAGTAAAAAAAAATTCCTTTTTCATCCTGTAAATGTCAGAAAAACTTCCATTTCTCTCAATCCTGATGATCAAACTCTAGACTGTAGATGTGAATATGCTGTTTTACTTCAATTGTTCATGTTGTGTTTTATGTTTGAAAGCTGTATTTAAATATCAGCTAATACTTGCCTTGCAGAAAGCATTTTGTAGAGTAGATTATGGGTGATGCTGATGAAATACTTTTGATTCAGACTTATAAAATATTCCAATAGAAATCTGTATCCGTTTTTGCACAGTAAGTAGCTTTAGGGAAAATAGTTAGTTGGGAAAATGTTTTGAAATGCTACTGCCACTTAGTTCTCTGAATGTTAATGCCTTCCATTATTTCTTAAAACTTTAAAATAGGTTAATGTTTCTTGAGATGTTTGTTTGAGCATACAAATATTTAAGATAATTTGTGACATAAGTAGCCTTATGAAATTCCTAATCCAACTCAGGCAAGAATCTTACGTATAAAGGTAAAGTAGAATATTATACATTTTCTTTGAGCATTTAAATAAATATTTGTTTTAAAGCTGGGCAGGGATTGTTCCTTTAAGGGCCAGTATTTTCTGTTTAATTTACTGTGGAAACCTTATAAGTTTCATAAATAAGCAGAAGTAACCAAAATCTTATGGACAGCCTTACTGAAGAGATGATTAGTACTAGTTTTTTCTTTCTTAATAATCTAGGGCTTATGCTGCTCTTCAATGAAAATGTCAGAAAGAGACTTAGATTTTGGAAAGCATGGAAGCATTTGGGAACAGCCCTGAATTGTCATTGAGGGCTGACCATCATTCAGAGTTGACTCTAAATTCCTTTCACCTAACGTCCAGTCAATCATATTTTCTTTTCCTTTCATAACGATGTCCTGAATATCACTCACAAATTTTTACAGATACAAGGACAAATCTGAAAAGGAATCTGCCCTTACAAAAATGAATACTTGGGTTTTTAAAAAATATATATCTCTGTTTTAAGACCTTTGCGTTTAACTATGGCAATCAAGATGCTAATTTTGCTTTCTCAGGCAATAGCGAATCGTCCTTCAGTACACCCTGCAAACATTTTGTTTTCATCAGATCCAGACAAGACAGAAATACAGGTCTACTCCGACATGAAACCACTGGTGTACCCTGAGGGTGTAATTGTCCTGTGCAACACAAATACCTTTGAATTACATATGAATGAAGATCCCAGCTCCAAGATGCAGAGTTTTCAACTTTGTTGATTTATAACAATTATTCTCTTTTAAAAAGATTTTTATGCTAATATAGGCATTTCACCACAAAAGCTTAGTACTAGAGTCTGACAAAAGCAGAAGAAAAATGGTGATGGCCGCAGTGATTGCTCCGCTGATGTACTTCACTTAAGTATATATGGGGTTGGATGACCAGGTTTTGGGGGCTGGGGGTGGCTACAGGGTTGGCTTCTGTGAGAAGCTGCCAGAAATTTCCCCACACTGGCAGAGCCAATGCCGGTCGGCTCCAGGACGGACCTGCTACTGCCCGAAGCTGAGTCCATCTGCGGTGGCAGTAATTCCTCTGTGATAACATATTTAAGAAGAAAAAAGTTATTGGCAGATGTAACACATCTCTGTGTCCAGAGAAGAGCAGAGAAAATGAGACAATGTGAGAGGAACAACTCTGCAGACACTGAGGTCATTGGAGAAAGTGGGACAGGAGGTGCTCCAGCTGCCAGAGCTGATTCCCCTGTAGCCCATGGTGAAGGCTGTGATGAGTCAGGCTGGGAAAACAGTCCCATGGGGGACCACAGGAATGCAGGGATCCCCCTGCAGCCCATGGAGGATACCCACACCGGAGCAGGTGGATGCCCAAGAGAAGACTGTGAATCCTTCGGAAGCCCTTACTTCAGCAGGGACCTGCACACCTGTGGAGGAAGAGCTGACAATTTTAGGAGCTCTCCAAACAACAGACACAGAGTTTGGTTTAGAAAGGAGACATTGTTTATTCTGTCCGGAGTGCAAGGTGGAGATTTCCACAAATCAATCACACAAACTATCAAAATTTTTTACTATTTAAATAACAAAGGCATTAATTTGCTATAAATTACATAGTTCTCTTATTAATTAATATTCTGTCTTTTATTGGTTAATGACTCTCTTGCTTCTCATGCTAATTAGTCCCCACACTCAGTCTTTCTCTTGAGTTCAGTGAGTTTCCCGGATTGGTGCTCTGTGAGTCGGTGGCTCCAGATTTCCCCCTGCTGGAATTACCTTTTACTCAGTTGGAGCTGATTCAGCACAATTGCTGAGTGGGTTTTATTAGTTCTTCCTTATCTTGGATGTTCTGCCAAATGTCCTTATTGCCCATAAGTTATGAATGCTTTGTGGTTTACCCTTCTTCCCAAGTTTTGTTTAACCTCCCTTTAGGTCTGAGATCATTAGAGCATGTCAAGGCCTAAACCTTAACAAGGCAAATTAGTAATTTGCCTTTCTAACACCTGAACATCACTCAGAGCTTGCTTGTTGGCTGCTATCTGTTTCACAGATTAAATCCGTGTTGATTAGGCTTGAAAGTATATAAAGATCAAACATCAAAGGTATCCTTTCTCAAGAAAATTTTTACATATTCCACCTTTTGCAAGAGTAAGAGAGGACCCCATTTAATAACCCCTTCTCATTCCCTGTAATTCTCTGGGCAAATTGTTAACTTTTTTTGTGACTCTTGAGATGTCAGCATCAAGAGGAGCCCATGCTGGAACAGGTTTCCTGTTAGGACTTGTGACCCTGTGGGCGGTCCATGCTGGAGCAGGCTGTTCTTGAAGGACTGCACCCCGTGGGAAGAACCGCACGCCGGAGCAGTTCGTGAAGAACTGTAGCCTGTGGGAAGGACTCACACTGGAGAAGTTTGTGGAGAACTGTCTCCCGTGGGAGGAACCCCATGCTGGAGCAGGGGAAGGACTCCTCTTCCCTGAGCAGTGGCAGGAACTGCCCAAAACCCCTATTCCCTGTCTCCCTGGGCCAGGGCAGGGAGTATGAGGGGAGCAGGAGATAGAACCCTGAGGAAGGAGGGAGGGCAGGGGGAGCATGTTTTTAAGATTTCTTTTATTCTCATTATCCTTCTCTGCTTCTGGTTGGTAATAAATTCAATTAATATCCCCAAGTCAAGTTTGTTTTGCATGTGGTGCTGTTTTTGCCCTATCCTTATCTTAACCCATGAATCTTTTATTATAGTTTTTTTTCCCTCCCCTGTCCCGTTGCAAAGGGGAGTGAGGAAGCAGCTTTGGTGGGTACCTGGCATGCAGCCAGGGGTGACCCACAAGAAAAAAGCAGGGAGGTATCAGGGAGGTAGGTCACAATACCTACATTCTGTTTGCCACAGTTAAGGGTTTGGGGGGGAAAGACCTATGCTCTGCTCTTATGAAGTTCTTGGATAGATGTAAGGAAAATACCAGATGAAGTAAAAACAGCCAAGGAAGCATCATTTGCTGGTCACAAATGATTCTGAGTCCTGATTTTTTTGTATTTGTTACCAAAGATTTCTTTTGTATTTACAAAAAAACCAAAAAAACCCCAACCCCCCCCCCAAAAAAAACACAACAACCCAAAAAACCCACCAAAAAAACCACACAACAACATTGATCATAAACCTCTGTGTTACTTCTTCTCAAGTGCTGAGATGAGGTTAAATTCTCAGCCCTGAAATGGCTAGACAACCTGAAGTCTTGATGGTTTTAATGATATATTTTGTGCCTGATTTAGGCTGTGGTGCACTTACATAAGCATTCCATGTTTATTTTACTATCCTCTATGAATTCTTCCTCTTGAGGAAGACCTGTGTTGGAGAACAGAAATAATCTAGATTAAGATGTTGTTTCATAAGTGTTAGCTCATTGCAGAAATTTAGAGCTGAAATTCACTACCATTATCCATGATAATCCAGACTTCTCACATTGTGCAAATTGCCCAGGATCTGAAAATTGGTTAGACAAAAGATTAAAAATAGCAGGTGATTTCTTAATTCCTGGAATACATTCTTTTATTGAATGACTATCAAGGGAAAACAGCCTTTATTCTTTTTAAAAGTACAAATATTTAAAAATAAAGAATTTTATTATAAAACGGATAGTTTTTAAACCAGAGGCATGGAAAATGATTCCTAGCAAAAAGTCTGTTCAGGCACGTTTCTTTTCTCTAAGGCATGATTGTAATATGAGAAGAAGGTTCTAATATGTAGCTATACTATCTCTATGGTATAATTTAAAAGGGAAATAGAAAAGTGCCAGTAACTGTGACTGGTATTTTTAATACATTAATTGTGTTACTTACAACTCTGTTTGCTGCATTACTTACAATGAAAAATACAGTTACTGTATTTGTATCAAGTACTGCATTTATTTTGTTGATCTACATCTTATTTATGAATACCAAAATATTAATCAGATGCTGTAGACAATGTAGTACATCCTAACTGTCAGATCTCTTACTAGGCTGCAATTAGCTCTTATTAAGATCTGCAGTCACCCTGTATCTAAAATACTCGAAAATTTAAAAAGAAGAACTTTTCCTCTAATTTTTTTTGTTTTGGTTTTGTTTTGAGAGATAACTATTCTGTGAAATTCCAGCATTTTTAAACTGCCTAACTATGAAGTCACTCTCAATTGTCTAGGGAATTATTTAAAGATGCTCTATTCATCCATAGGTATTGATAAGGACAGCATATAGAATACTTCTACTTTGTCCTGGAAGCAGTGTACTGAACACTGAACATAATGGCTTGGGAGAACAAGTGTTAGTAGCTAAGAATCCAGTGATTTTTCACCAGTACTCTTGTCAAAGAGAAGATAGGTTGAGCGGGATGGGGTTTAGCTGTAGAAATTCTGTGAATCAACTGTGGTTGACTAAAACCAGCAGAAGGGAGGTAAGCTTCTTTATTGACATCTACTGTTTACATGCTTTTAGGAGAGTACTGTGTTTGCCAAGTTTAATTCCTCAGAATAATCTTTGGATAATTTCACCAGTGAATGCTTTCAACATTCAAATTTTAGCTCTGAAAGCCCATTTCACTATACTGTTAATCCTTTGCTCACCGTCACAGCTCTTTTGGCTGTGCAGACTGTGACTGAGAAGGTAGTGTTAATCAGCTCAAGCTAGAGCTGAATTCCAATCATCCTGCTTATGGAATGATATTTATTCCTATCAGTAGTTGATATTTGCCTCATAGCTATGGACCAGTTGATAGCTTTCCAAATTATGAATTAGGAAGAGTGTTATGTTTTTGACTTTACATAGACTAGAACAGTGACATTTTTGTTGCCCTGTCATGGCAACTCTGGAGATGAATACTGTGCCTCCTTTCTGAGGTCCACTTTATTGCTTGAATTTACAAGTGTTGTTGTAAAAACAGGAATAACAATTAACGCTTTTGATGTCCACATTCTCCCAAAGCCCCAAAACGTCACAATATTAAAATCATGTTTTTCTATATTTCTTTAGATTCTGATCACTATGGACTTAATTTTTCTTTCAGTGACCCTGAATAAACACGTGGCTTTCCACATCTCAGACTTCTCTAGCAGATTTACATTTTAGTAGTTACATAAGCAAGATTATCCAACGTTACTTCATCTGAGTTAAATGCTTTTGAAAAATTTTTGAAAAAAGTTTGAAAAATGTTTTTGAAAATTTGCAGTTATTGCCTGGAGGTTTGACCTGTATGGTTTTGTTTGTTTGTTTGTCTTGGTTTGTGTGTGTGTGTGGGTTTTGTTTTGTTTTTTTTTTTTTAATTTTATGGAGTAAGGTAGATCATCAGTTAGTTGCAGTGTAAATTTCTTCACGCCATGCTGCCACTTTGATTAAATTGCACATTGTGGGGACTCAGTAAACAGAGTATGTTGAGGTCTGATTCTTTATATTGTCTCAGCAGCCTGCAAACACAGTTACTTGTAATGGCTGAGGTGGTGGCTGCAGTGATACACCTCCCTCCTCTAAGTTATGAAAAACAAAAATACCATTTCATTTCATTCCATTTAATTTCATTTAATTTGGAGTACCAGCCACCAGTAGTCTACTGGTAATCTGAGGGAAAGATATCTGTCATCCTGGTTCTCTGAGGGACAACCTTGTGACTGGGGAAGCTGAGGCTCTCATCCATATTCTGCCACTGGCCAAAATTGTCTCATTTCCCTCCATCTCAGGTTCCTAAACTATAGTGTATGAAAAATGATGTGACTTTCTTTGCAGAATATTTTGAGCACTATTCTTGCAAGAGATGTGGGCTGATTTTCTTGATTGTTATTTTCTGTTGTTGTTTCTTGACTTGTAACAAATTAAAATGAAAGTTTGGAATTGATTTCTCTACCGAAGCAGTTGCAAGTGAAAAATTACAGAAAATTACCACTAGATGGAGTCAATGATTTTCTAAATTATTCTTCATAGCTCCATATAATAGAGTTGCAAAATTATTATGATCACTGAATTAAGTGGAATATGATAATTTAAGTAGCTCACCTGTATCCTGTTACAATTGCATTATCTGTTCTTTGAACTTTACAATTCTATGATTTTTCACTTAATGCAAAAAGATTTTGTACAATTTGATGCTGAATAACAATATCTTAATAGAATTCTTTATCAGACGACATCCTGTATCAATGCTCACCTTCCCTATTCATGTCCCTAAGTTGTTCTTATGATTCTCCTCAATCCTCTAGTGGTTTCATACTTTTTATTAATTAGAAATTGATAAGTAGGGTGAATTGCCAGACATAATTTTTAGTTCATGTTTAACTAAAAAGACTTATGCATTTTTCTGAAAAGCAGGTTGGATGTCATCAACGATCGTGAAATTCCAGGCTTTAAGAGTAAGCTGTGCTAAATTTACAAGCACAAAGATTATTCTGTTCACACCTGCAAACTTCACCTTAGACCAGGATTACTGCAATATTTTTTTTCATGTTGCATTACTTAGTACAGTCTACCTTCCTTATCTGAAGATAGCTAGCCAGTCAAAAATGTCACTTTTATTCTGTAAAATAAAACTTGTTTTCACTAAGGAGTTGTCCAGATGTTCCAGCTTTCTTCAAATGGGACATTACTAGTGTGTTACCTACAAAATTGTGCAGGATACACAACCATTCTCAACGTTATTTTCTGATGATTTTGTCCTGCAGTCAGACTCATTGCGGTTGTCTTTTGTACCAAATGAAAAAAAGATGTAAGATTTCCCATCAATATTGGACTTCTAGTAACAGGCAGATTTTTAGCAATTTGTTGAAGAAACAACTTAATTTCTTGCAAAACAAATACACGACAGTACTTAATAGGAACTCTTTTGCCTTTTAGTGAATATGATCACTAGTTCAGAACTCTTATACCAGCACTGAATCTTATCTAATACAGCTCTTACCTTATTTTGTTTCTTCTGAAAATAGCAAGGAAAAAGTAATAAGAATAAGAATTTCACATTACAATTAATGTTTCTGCTACTAGGCAAATTAGTTAATGCCTTCAGTGTGTTACTTGTACCCAGCTTCCAAGAATATTAATTTATACTAATAAAGGAAAAATTAATGATACTGAGAATAGAAGATAAAAATTTTGCATATGTATAATACATAGTGAAACCCCCACACAAACAGAAAGGTATGTGTTACCTAAATACTATAGGAAAAACAATGAGAAAAGTATGATTTTAAAATCTATTGCTGGCTGTAAAAAAAAAATCAAAATTATAAATATTTAAAGAAAGCAGATAGTTTACATATTTATTTAAAAATTATCCTCATCATAGAGTGATACTGAAAAGAAGTGAAGAGATTGATACTGAAAAGGAATGAAGAGATTTATCTGAATCCCTTACTTTCTTGCTTTTCAGCATCTTCCGTTTAGTGAAAAACATAGAACTTGATAGGAAGAAAAGAAAAACAGACTTTCTTGATTCCAAACTTGTGCTTTGTTATAAAACCTGACATAAATAGTCATATTCAAACCTATCTATAGGTAGCTTTTTGTATTCATGTTGCTGAAAGCAGGACTGAGAATTTATTTAAATTCTGCTAATTATTTTTCACAGAATCATAGAATATCCTGAGTGGAAGTGGACCTACAAGGATCATCAAGTCCAACTCCTGGCCCTGCACAGGACAGCCCTATGACCATACTCCTGTTCAAACTCTTCTTGAGCTCTGTCAGGCTGGTGCTGTGACCACTTCCCTGGGGAGCCTGTTCCAGTGCCCAACCACCCTCTAGGTGAATGTGCTGGTTTGAAAGCAAAACCAGTGAGAGACTCCCAAGTCAGAAGTACAATTTAATAAGAGCAAAAGAAAAGCAGGAAAATAAAGTAAAATAAAATAAATTNGGGCAAGGCATTGATGGGCCATTAGCAGAAGATAAGGGAAACACGGCCCCACCTGGTTCCAACACCTCATGAAGATGGTGATAGAATACATACTTTGGGCACATCTTACATTTTTAGCCTAAGACAGTGAAGAACCTTTTTCTAATATCCAACTTAAACCTCTTCTGACACAGCTTCAGACCATTCCCTCAGGTCCTGTTACTGATCACCAAAAAGAAGAGATCAGTGCCTGCCCTTCCTCTTCCCCTCACAGGAAGCTGTAACTGCAGGGAGGTCTCTCCTCAGTCTCCTCCAGGCTGAAAAGACTAAGTGACCTCAGCAGCTCCTCCTAAGTCTTCCCCTCAAGGCCCTTCACCATCATTACTGCCCTCCTTTGGACACTCTCTAACAGCTTTGCATCTTTCTTATTTTGCAGCACCCAAACCTGCCCCCCGTGCTGGAGGTGAGGCCGCCCCAGAGCAGGGCAGGGCAGGACAATCCCTTCCCTTTCCTGGCTGGTGATGCTGTGCCTGATGCACCCCAGGACACGCTGGGCCCTCCTGGCTGGCAGGGCACTGCTGGCTCAGATTCATTTTTGGTTTAATATTGTAGAAAACAAAATTTTTTTGCAGGCTAAATTCATGTTCTTTTAATCATGCTGCAGGGCTATAGGCTTAAAAATTCAAAGTACGATTTCTTTCATACAATGTAACAAAGAGTTTAATAGTTTGTGGTATCTTTTCACATCTAAACATCTAAAGTAAATAGGTTTATAAAACTGTCGAATAAAGGTCACACACTAACAAATTAAATAGAACACACCATATAAGCTTAATTTTGTGAGGTTTACAATGATTATTTTTAAACCATATGTAGGCTCAGAGTCAGTTATATTGTGCATCTCATGATATAGTCATCTTTTGGAAGAATCATTATCCAATCAGTTACAGAATTATACTGTATGGATTTGACGTGTTTGTTTTACGCATTCATAGCTGTTATCAAGAACTCTAATGGCTTACTAACCCCCACTTGTGAATAAAGCATTTTCTTTTGTAAAGCTGGAAGGATGTGGCGGAATAGAAACAATAAGAGTTTTTACACCTCCTCTTGTCAGTCTGAATGATTCACTAGTCATGGTAGGTTCTATGCTCTATATCAATACAATTAAATAATCAGTACCTGTAACTTAAATCACTTCTCACACCCACCCATATAAAAATATGACAATAAAGCTATTCCCACTATAGTTTTTTTTTCTTTTCATTTGAAGTACTTGCATATAGTTTAGAGACTAGAGCTACAAGACATAAAAGGATACCTAAAACTTCTTCTCTGTAGCTAATAAACTAAACAGAAGAAAAGATACATTTCTTTAGAACTGCAGTATGTAATTTTTACAGGAAAATGACACTGAGAGATGGTAAAGTATCTTTTGTTTATTTAATTGTAGGCCCTGTAAATGTCATTAGGATTCTAGACAAGTGGTATTTTGGACTTAAGAATCAACTATGTGATGCAGTAGTTATAAAATGAACAGATAAAACATTTTTTTAAAAAGTGAAGTATTGGTTTAAAACTAAAACTCACTCAGTAGGAAGAAGGTGCTTATTTTTTCTAGGAGTTGCCTGGGTAAAACAGCCTGGATTGAGTCTTGACAGCTCCAAAGCTCTGCTGAATCCATATAAAACCTGTACTCCCTACATTAGATTTCCTTTAGAAATACCGGGAGCAGTGAAAGATTTTTATCTAAAATGAAGTTGTTACCAATGTGGTTGCTATAAAGTAAAAAATAACTATGATTAATAAGAGTTAGTGTCTCTGAACTTGTAACTTTCTCAATCGACTCTCAGCTATATTCAGGTGCTATGAGAAGTCCAGTTCACTGTCTTTAATTTTAACAGTGCCTTAAAGAAATAGTGAGAAAATAATAAGGTTAATCTCTATGGGTTTATGTTCTAAAAAGATTCATGCTGTAGTGGTGGGTCTAGCTCTCCAACCTTGGGCTGTCTACAGGTAAAAGATAACTCTTACCTTTTGTTGTGTTTGAGTAATGAGTACCTAAATAATGTATTTGAGCCCTTTTGGCACCATCAGCTCTGGTTTATGAATAAAGCATTTCAGGGAAACTGTTACATATGAAATTTAGATGTTCAGTCTAGACAGTACAACTCGGTATTAGTATTTTGACACTGCATGTGGCATTCAACATACACAAAAGGCGATTATATATATTATACTTTGCCTTTTGGTAACTTATATTGTCATTTTAATGGAAGGAGGGTAGTGGAAACTTTGAAGGGATGCAACTGGCCATAAGTGAGCAAAGGCTAGAAGAAGAAGAATTGCAAGTTATCTTTTTGTAGTAACGTTTCATTTTGTCTTGTAAACTCTTATATATAACCCTGTCACTCCAGAACTTTTTTGGTATGAGAAAATATTGCAATTGATACTGATAGTAGGCTACCCTTTGACACCCCTTGAGAGAAGTGAGGAAAAAAGAATCTGCCCAGTTCATCAGCTATTACCTTGCAAAATGGCCTAAGAGATACAAATTGTACTTGAAATATGTTCAATTAACCATGACTAATAAAGTGGTTGGGTTGGCTATAGATATGATTGTTTGTTAAAACAGGTTATGTGGAAATGCTGGCAAAATGTGCTGGAGGAATCTGGGGCAGGGGGCAGAGGCTGTGGGAGGTATGGTGGCAGCTATATGGTGAGCTATTCAGCCCATGCATTGACGAGGGTGGCAGGCCTGCCTGCAGGCCTGAGCATACATTGTTCTTTGGTTTGTGGCAATACTGAGTTCCCCTTGGCAGGTGTGTTACAGCTGTGGCGGCACAGCTGGTCCAGAGCACCAGTCCTAAAAACATGGAAGATAATGGACTGTAATTGGTGAATTTTCTGAGTGCTGGGTAAATGACAGCGAGTATCTGCTTTCTTTACAGAGGTAGATGTCTGTAACGTCCCATTTCCCAGAGTGGCTTGAATAGAATTTTGGTCTTGGGACAGTTTTTTTGAACATTTGTCGTGATTTTTCCAGCATTAGCATAAGCAGCATTTACATCAGAATGTGACTCATATCAATAATTCGACCCTTACTCACACAGCTTAATGAATACTCTGCTTATAATATTTAAGTCAACTGTTTCCTTTCTGAGACAGGAAGAATACTTTGAAGAGTTCTGCCATGTGAATTCTGATTCTGTTTTGTAGATATTTGAAGTAATTCCTCCGCTTTATTTATATATCAGGTATTCCCAATGATTGTCAAACTTGATGAATGTGCTTATGTGTTTGAGATGTATTTTGTATGTATCTCTTTGTCTTTTTATTTAACTGAACTGTTTACTCAACACAATATAAATAGAAGGATACACATGAAGTTTTAGCTGGAGTGCTGATTGATGAATTTTCCAAGAGAAAGACATCAATGCCATTATATGTTTTTAAGATGCACAACACTGGTGATATTTATGAACACATAGTAGGTGTGCATAACTCAGTATGTTTGTGGCATTTTATTGAAGAATCTGAGGTGGGTTGTCATGGTGATTAAAAGCTTCAAAATGCTATTTATTGGTATTAGTTTGCTGGGCATAAGGACATATTCATTCTGCTACTCTGAAACTTTCATTTAGAAAGAGCTACATTTCTACGTGTATTGCAAGGGCTATTCTAGCAGGATAAGTAAATAAAGATCCAATGAACACATTAGACTTAAAGAAAGCATACTGTTTTCTATTTTTGAGCAACATAACAGTTTTTGCTTTGAAGCCGTTAAGAAGGTTGTCTTTTAGCTGTTTAGTGTTTCAGGCTATTTATAAGGTAGCATAAAATTGTCAATTTCTCCAAACCTCTCTACCCCCCATCAAGAAAAAAAAAAGTTCTGGTAACTGGTAAATGCAAGTATTGTCTTCAGATGGAAATGTTATAGAAATTAAAAGCATCAAATACGTTTTGCTGGTATTTGCCTTTACAATAGTATATACTCTATATGAAAAGCTAGAAATTTTCTGGTACTTTTTCCTTAAGTAGTTAGAAAAAACACTTATAGACCAGTTAACCTTGTTAAAAGCAGTGTTGTTTTCTACATGAGGTCATTGATGTGCTGCCATTAGTATGGCTGTTTTTTTAACAATTAAGTCAATGAAAATACTGCAACAAATGCTGCATAATACACAACATCACACACACTCCGAATGAGTAATACAGTTTTCATAACAGACTTGAAGTGATGATTATTAACTAGAATTATATATATTTATATTTAAACTGACACTACAGAATTCTTTTGAGTCTTGACAGATCTGTGGAATATTTAAATGGAGTAATTGTAGTTACCAGACCTCCTGGGATTAACCTACTGGAAAGAAAGTGACATCTTGCAAAGAGAAAAATGCATTTATAATGTGGAAAAAAAAGCTAAAAATGAGGTTATGGTGTGCCTGTTTATAACCATTCAGGAGGAAAATATGTTTATATGGAGTCACTAATACACTGTAGTGATATACTTCACTTACACTTAATTACGGAGGGGCTTTGCATGTATCTTATTGGGTTCTATGTTTCCTGAAATAGAATAAACGATGCTGAAAGGAAACTTAGCAGATATTTTATTTTTGGTGCATTCGTGTTTAGGAGTTGATTCTCTGCTATTTGTGTTTTCACCATGAATAACTTTACTAAATTCAACATACTCCATGGTAATAAAGAAAAAAGCCATCCAAAAGTGAAAAATACCAACCTCTCTCTCTGTGGCACAAACTACTTTGGATTAATCACACGCTTTCACTTATAAGTGTCAAGCATACTCAGTTTTTCAATTAGAGTAGTTTTTTCAGCAGTAAACACTACCTGCTGAGCTTTCCTGAACTGAATAGAATTACAGAATCACCGCATAATTTAGGTTGGAAGAGAATTTTTGAGGTCATCTGGCTCCACTTAAAGCAGGATCAACTTAACTAGGTTACTCAGTACCTTGCCTGATTGAATTTTGAGTGGTGGCAATGCCACAGCTTCTCTGGGAAACCCATTCCACTGTTTGACTATGATGAAAGCATTTTTCCTACAGTCTAGCTGAAATTTCCCATGTTGCAAAGCATGCTACCAAAGCTGTAATTGTGCCCCGTAGAAGGAGTTTGGCTCTGTTCTTCCAGACCCTCCTAGTAAGCAGTCAAAGACAGCAGGAGGGTCATTAAGATCTCCGCTTTGCTTATCCTTCATGGGACTGGATGAACCCACCTCTTTCAGCCCCTTCTTATACTCTGTATGGCCTGGTGGCTGGCTGGTTCACACCACCAGTGCCTGTGGTAGTGACTGGTTGCTGAGAGCAGAACTAGAAAAATTCAGGATTAAGTGGAAGGAAATGGTTTCAGAAGGAAGTGAATGAGGCATTAACTGTTCCCTTAGGAACCTGAGACCTTAATATCAAGGGTACATCCAATGCCACAAATTCTGCCATCCATGAGCTGGCAAGGAAAAGTAAGCCATAGGAACCTATGAAACTGAAATTCAAGAAAAACATTTGAATTCATGGGTATTGAAGTGACTTCAACCAACATTCTATCTATGTACTCTGATATTGCCTACAGCACAAAAAGAAGTGGGGCATGGTGGGTGACACCTATGTCTTCCTTCCTTTAAACATGATTTTTACATTATATATATAAAAACCAATATTAAAATAATTAATTAAACATATTTATAGTATTTTCTCACCGTCCTTCTATCAGTCAGGACACCAGGAGTAATTTTCTACTCATAAATGCTCCAGACTAATAAACTGATAATGCATGATCTAGATGAGGTGAAACACACATGACCTTCCTTCTCTGTTACATGCCATTTAGCAGCTAAAACCTGAAGTTCCTACCATTGCTTTTCCTGTAACTATGGTTATTAATTAATTTCAACTGCTATTACTAGGAAAAAAAAAATGCTGCCACTAGTCTCTTCTTAGCAGCAAAAGTGTCTTTTTTTTTTCCCACAGTAGAATCATTCAGCCTTTGCTGAAATCCAGCTACACTGAAAGCTAATGTCCAGAAATATTACCTGCTGCTATGCTCTTTAGTCTTTTTCTCCTCTTGACCAGGCAGCAAAAGAGGATTTAGAAAAATACATCTACACTAATAATTGCTGTAATGAACCATGCAACTTGTTAAATAAATACAAGTATTTCTTTGCAAGACATTTGACCAAGTGTTTCTTGAAGGTAACAACATGCACTTCCAATTACTAAATGACTACCCCTTCCTGGAGACGTAACCATGATAAAAGAAGAGTAATTAAAGGGAAAGAAACTCCCACAAGCATGCAAAGTTCCCTTTAAAATATTTTTCTCTGTTCTTACACTACCTTGTGTCTTCATCAGAATAGTGTCACCATCTTGTAGCTGTGCATTAAGCTAAGTGTATAATGAATAGTTCATTCCCTTTCTTAGCTTCTCCTCAGGGGGAGAATTAAATGTGCACGCTTACAT
Source organism: Hylia prasina (assembly GCA_013397195.1). NCBI lineage: Eukaryota > Metazoa > Chordata > Aves > Passeriformes > Sylviidae > Hylia > Hylia prasina. The sequence goes on along the minus strand of VYXD01003062.1, from coordinate 795,225 downwards.
CCTGTTTTGGTGCAATTTTATTTTTTAATTTTTTAGAAGATTTTTGCAGAAGGTGCCTGAATTGCAGAAAGTTGTCAGAATGAAGGACTCGGGGGACAGAAAATTATAGAGCAGTACATTATTATGTATCCTAGTAACTATTCTTTTAATCCTGTCTCAGCCTATGCAGCCACAGAGGTGCAGAAGGAGGAATAAAGGCCTATTACCCTTATTTCTCAAGTCTGCATGTCATTCTGCAAAGCAAGGCAAGCATTGAAAGGCTGAACTGTGAGTGAGCTCTGCTGGACAGAGGCATCTTCTCTGTGTGGAGGAAGGTAGGTAGTGTCATTTCACCCACAAGCTGTTCTAGTGGTTTTTCTTTTTAGGAGCTACACACAGCAGGGAAAAACCGTTTAGGAAAGGGGTCTGGACATAAGTCTTTGCTATACAAGGGGTATGTACTACCTACCAAACTAGAGGTGACAGGTGTGTTTCTGAGTTCCTCTTGTTTGAGGCCACTTTGCACAGATATTTATTCTTCATTTGAGATGAGAAGCTGGATAGATATGGGAGTCAAAGGGTTCAAGGCTGGCTGTATAGAGTTCTGCAAAATGTCTGCATGCCTAGCACCCATATAGTAGAGAATTTAAAAAAAATTTCCATCTTTTTCTGTATTTTTTCTTTTGGATTGTCACTGTGAAGGAAAGGCAACACTGTAGCAAAACTAAGTAGAATCTTTAAGTAAAACTTAAAAATTGTCTCCTTTTTCCCACCTTATTCTTTCTTATTTTGCTGAATATTGGGTGAATAAAAATACAAGTGAGAGAGGGAAATATTTCCTTAATATGAAAGAGGATTACAAAATGAGCATTCAACTTGAAGAGAATGTCAGGGAACAACAGTACCTTATACTGCACTCTGAAAAATTGTAAAAAGTACAAAGGTTCATAACATATTGTAAAGAAAATTCTTTAGAACTTGCTCTGTTATCTTGGAGGTAACAGACACACCATATGCTGTGTCTGGCAGTTGCTATGGCAACTACTTTTAAAATTTAAGCATGGGGAAGCTATTGCCTAAAATCTCCACAACTTGGGGCCAAATCTTGCTTGATGCTGAGCACCAAGGGAGAGTAAAAAAGATAAAAAGGAAATACTAAAATATGTTTCTTGTTGGCTACTGAAATTTTAAGTTGAAATCAATACTAAAGGAGATTTCAAATCATGGACTCTTGAGCACATTGAAAAAGGGAAGAATGGGACGATTGCAATATCTTAAATTTAATACCATACAAACTGTTTGCAATTAAAATTAGGAAAAACCTATTTGTTCGTGGAGGCATTTGACATAAAAATTATGTATTTGTATGAAAGTAATCTGTCACTGTTTTATGTATTTGAGAATTTTTGCTTAGAAGTCAAGGATTAGTAAGTCTTTGAAGGAAATAGATAGGAAGGTAGTAGATCTTTATAAAATGTTAGTGCTTATTAAAACTTAGCAAATGCAGATTTATTTCCTTGAAAAAATAGTTTTAAACTTTGAATACTGGTTGGACTATCACACCAGCAGCCTGAATAATGCACTTCTAATGCAAAAGAGGCTTAAAATATTGAATAAGGATGCTTCTAAGGAAAAAGCAAACAAATAAAATTAAGAAGACACTGCTATTCTTCACCTAAAAAGGTCTATTAGACCATGGTACAATGAATGCTGTTATAACCAAGATCAGCACTTCAGTAACTGGAATTTTGTGATTAAACTGCATCACAAATTCTATATTACCCACATGCATTCTAGAAGGTCTCCTTGAAAGTTTGTAAAGGTGGGATATAATTCAGCCAGAAAATCATACTGGTGTACTGTAGCTCTTCATGAAACTACCCATAAAGATTGAACTTTTGGGTTGGAGTCATTCAGTAATGGTCTGGCTCAACGTCACAGAAATTGGTGTTCTCTCTGTAGATGTCCCCAGATTGTGTTTGAAGCACTGCCCATTCTGCTTACCTTATATTAATACTTACCGACTTAATCATTACCAAGAATATCTGATGTTTTCAGCACACATCAATGTAACACTGGCTTTCTAAAAGTAATTTTTAAAAATTGTATTAAAAATTCTTAGATTGTATGAGATCATAGAATCACAGATTATGCTGAGTTGAAGGGTCCCACAAGAATTGTCAAATCCAACTATCCCTGCACACAACAGCCCCAAGAGTCACACCCTGTGCCTGGGAGCATTGTTCTAACACTTTGTGAACTATGCCAGGCTGTTGCTGTGACCACTTTCCTGGGGAGCCTGTTCCAACCACTATCTGGGTGAAGAACCTTTTTCTAATATCAAATGTAAGCCTCCCCTGACAGAGCTTCAGGCCATTCCCTCAGGTGTGTCAGGCTCTTGTCACTGGTCACCAGAGGGAAGACATCAGTGCCTGCCCTCCTCTTCCTCTCACCAGGAAGTTGTAACTGCAATGAGGTTTCCCCTCAGTCTTCTCCAGGCTGAACAGACCAAGTGACCTCAACTGCTCCTCCTAAGTCTTCCCCTGCAGGCCCTTCACCATCTTCACTCCTCTCCTTTCAACACTATCCAACAGCTTAATGCCTTTTTTATATTGTGGCACTCAAAACTGCCCTAAGGATTCAAGCTGAGGCTGCCCTGGAGCAGAGCAGAGCAGGACAATCCCCTCCCTTGCCTGGCTGGTGGTGCAGTGCCTGATGCACCCCAGGACACACTGGGCCCTCCTGGCTGACAGGGCACCACTGGCTCATAATGAACTGGCCACTGACCAGGACTCTTAGGTCCCTTTCCATGGCACTGCTCTCCAACATCTCATTCCCTATTCTGTTTTTATATCCAGGCTTCACCTGTCCCAGATGTAGAATCCAGCACTTTCCCTTTTTGAACTTCTTATCACTCTCTATAACTTCCTGAAGGGTGGCTATGGTCAGATGGGGGTTGGTCTCTTTCTCCAGGCAGCAACAGACAGAACAAGAGGACACAGTCTCAAGCTGTGCCAAGGGAGATATAGGCTGGATATAAGGGAAAAGTTTTTCACAGAAAGAGTGATAAAAGTACTGGAATGGTTTGCCCAGGGAGCTGGTGGAGTCACCATCCCTGGATGTGTTTAAAAAAAGACTGGATGTGACACTTGGTGCCCTGATCTAGTTGAGGTGTTGGAACATGGGTTGGACTCGATGATCTTGAAGGTTTCTTCCATCCTATAAATTCTGTGATTCTGTGATAAATTCTGTGATATGGATGGTGATTGCCGAGCCCTGTCATTTGTTGAGGTCTCTGCAGGGCCTCCCTGCCTTCAAGGGAGTCAACAGTTCCTTCCAGTTTTGTATTAGTGTCAAACTTGCTCTGAGTCACTTATGAAGATATTGAAAAGCACAGGGCTGAGGATGGAGCCCTGTAGAATCCCACTAGTGACAGGTCCCCAGCCTGATGTCATCCCCTTCGCTATAACCCTTTGTGCCTGACCCGTGAGCCAGTTGCTCACCCATCCCATGATGTGTTTATCCAGCTCTGTGCTAGACATTTTGCCTAGAAGGATCCTGTGAGAGACAGTATTGAAAGCTTTACTGAAATTCAAAAGAATTACATCAACTGGCTGCCCTTGATCAACTGGGTGGTTACCTTGTCATAAAAGGAAATCAGGTTTGATGAACAGGACCTTCTCCTCATGAAGCTGTACTGGCTGTGACCAGTGACTGTTTTGTCTTTCAGGTGCTTTTAAATGGCTACAGAATATTTTTTCCATAACTTTACCAGGCACTGAAGTGAGACTGACAGACCTGTAGTTTCTGGGCTCCTCCTTCTTGCCCTTCTTGAAAATTGGGGTAACATTTGCCAGCTTCCAGTCAGATGGGACCTCTCCAAGGTCACTCAGAAATCGAGAGACGTCGTTTTTTTTCAAGATCCAACATCTTGCAATATTGCAGGATCCTTGCAAGAAAGTGTTAGTCATCTCAAGTGAATTTATCTTTTCTCACACTGTTATTTCTCACTGGGTTGAGTCTCTAATTCTTCCCTCCAAAATAATGAATTCTGTGAGCTGTGGCTCTCATAAGCTGTCATGAAATTATTAGTGCTATTATTGACAAGAGAAAGAGTTAGAACTTAAATGTTGGTTTAGGCACTAGTCTACTCAGGGCTCTTGAAATTAATTATTTACAATGGTTAAGAAAAAGTTGTGGTTTAAATGCAGTCTGTTCAGTTACAAGAGTCATTATTCTATCTTTCTTGCCTTTTCTGCTGCTCATTAATCAATGCCCTTAATTTAACTTCTTGAAGCATTTTTTGATGGACAACAGCAGTGGAAAAGTTTGGTGACCAGTTCCTTCTCCTCTGTTCCCTGTCCACTCACATTTGCGCCTGAAAATCATTGCTGATTTTCTGTGAGAAAGATAGGACTTACTGACTGGTTGTTTCAGTTCCTGGCCTCTGGCTCTATCCCATGGACATGAACGTGTCTATCCTTCTAGAAATACCTAATATTTGCTTGGCAGACCATTTCTGAAGGAGATGGGCATAATTTTACTAGAGACTTGACAATTCTTCATGTCACATGTATTTGCTTGCAAAAACTGACTTGTTGCTGAATAGACACTAAGGCACTGATGTTCACAGTATAGCTGATAGCTGGTGGAAATGAAATAATCTGTATTGACACATTTGGAAGTTTCACATCTTTTTCCACTTAACATGCTAATGTGATAATTGCTAGACTGATGATTTTTCCAGTGACACGTATTCCTTTTGTCAATATTTAGACCTGTGTATAGAAAACTTATCTATCACACCTGGCTAATTTTCACTTAATTTAAAAATAAATGAAACATATTTAGTTTGCAGGGTTAGCAGAACAAAATGAGGTTTTATAAACATTTTTCTTGAAACATTATTTGAAGGATAGGAAAAGATAATAGCAAATATATAAAAGATCTGGCTCAAATGAAAGTATATTCCAGGAAATTCTTTTAATACTTAAATAAACTAATTGAACATTTATGTTGAGGCTTCATTCTGCTTGCCATTTACTGCGAGTGAAACCTAAACATAATGCCAAATAAAAATAGCAACAAATACCCAATAAAATCACTTTGATATCTATCCAGGAGACAGGTGAATTTGTAGCCAAAGTGATTCTATATTCCATTGTACATTTATTCACAGGGCTTAAATATTAAATCCAAACAATTAATTCATCTAGGCTTCTATCATAGCATTTCTTTGCTGTGTGTGCCATGACTTCTGTTATTAGTGATTGGGTAACAATTTGTCGGTGAAGGAACATAGACTGTAGTATTCTGACTATCCTGACATAACTGTAAACATTATTAGCTTTAGTTTTCTTTAGGTTTGGTGCTTTTTGCTGGACTGATCCTCAGAAATGAATATGACCATACTGTTCTGCAAGAATAGCTATGATGACCAGGGAATGAATCACTTCACCATTACTTTCAAAGGTTGAAGTCACCACTTTTCTTCTACATGTAATTATCATTCTTGCTGCAGTTCTGTTTTAACATCTATGTCTGGTAACTGTGTTCTACCTGTCAGGGTGGAAAGTTCGTTCCCTTATCCTTGATTGCACCTACTCTGTGTAGGTATGTGTTCACTTACTGGGATCTCTTACTCCATAACACTTCTTGAATAGTTTATTTTATTGTGCTAAACACTGATATTCCAGTCACATGACTAAGAATTCAGTCATGGTCAGCTTTTGCTTAGTCTGAATGACTATGAAATCTTACATGTAATATAGGTGTTTCATAAGGTTTTCAGTACTACAGATATTCCATATATCCTGATTTTGGATGTCATTGAGCTAGTTAAGGCTTTTTTCTTTCACACATTTTTCTTCAGATAATGAGAACGCACTTTGGATTTTGCATTCAGAGACTTTTGTCTCATAATCAGAAGGATGGACAGTATTCTAGAAAAGTGCTGCTGTGAATTTGCAATATGCAGGGACATATAAAAGAGGCATCATTCATACCTTTCTCCTCTAGATCATTATATTTTCTGAGCTGTCTTTGATATTAATTTGCTTACAATATCACAAATATGTGATATAAAAATAACTTTTGTGCATTTTTATTAAATCCAATAAAGATCTTTTTCTGCACAACTGCAGTCATCACAACAGCTTTGTCTTGTAGTTACATGCTTATTAATACATTCCTGCTGTTCCTTGCATTATGTGGTGCAACTTGTGCTGAAATGTGGAAGCTGCCTGCTTTTATTGTGTGTCACTCAGTGCTTCTTTGCTGAAATCTCTGGAATTGTTTCCCTGTGTCTTAGAAACAAACCTGATATTTGCCATTTAATTATATTCATATGCTGCTTTAATGCCCATTTAGTATTTTTTAGTTAAAAGACATTATTTCACGTGTTATCTCTCAATGGATGGTTTTAGTTTATCTTTCAAAGAGTTGCAGTTGCTCACGAAATTTCTCAAATAGCTTGCCTTTGATCAGACATCAGGGATTCCTTATGCAGCTTTTACTGCGTTTTAAGCTTCATATACTTCACCATTATTATGTAGGCCTTTAAAATCAGAAATGTGGGTAAGAGGGAAAAAAGTGTGCTTTTGCAATCAATACTCTTGTTAGAAATATTCTGTATTATTCTGTCTTGTAAGCCTTGCAAAGGACTCTCATTTTGCAGAAAGATTGTATTCTAGCTTTCCTTAACCTGCAGACACAGCTGAGTATCTGATTTCCTGACTGATAGTGCTTTTTTCCTCCTACAAAAATCTGGAAACATTGCCTTCATTTCTTTTACTTCTTAAGTTCCTATCCAGACTAAGAGATTTAGAGAACTTATTTTTTTCCAGAATAAAAAGAAAATTCCCCCAATCCCAGGTAAGTGTTCAGAACATTTTCAGAATGCCAGTTACTTGAAAAGTCAGTATTATAGTAGGTTTGTACTCTTTCACGTGACAGCACCCATAAACTTCTGGAACAATAAAATTGAAGTGCAGCCAGTGGATCCAATATTGTGATCTTCCAGCTTTTTTCACAGTCTTGTGATACATGGTGCATTTCTGTATGTTTCAGCTGCTAAAATTATTTGGATAGAGAGGGTATCTGAGGATTTTTAAAATAAAAAGACAAATTCATAGACTTTGTGTTTCTAAAAAAAAAAATTATATAGATTTTCACAAGGTTTTCAAAATAAAAAGTAAATAAAATTCTAAAATATGTTACTAAATGCATAATTTTAAGCATTTAAAATTTTGATCCCAAAGCAAAGGACAGGAGGTGTTTTATAATGCTTGAATACTTCTGACAATGTTGTGAATGAGGGCACAATTTTGCCAAATCCTTGCCATTTTTGGAACTACTAATTTTCTATATAAGTTTGTTCTTTTTGTGGATATATTTGCACAGAAGAGGAACATTAGGACTCCAGTAGGGAAATACAGAGAAACAAACCGAGACACAGAGAGACTAATTTTGCCTTAAGACTAGACAATGTTATAATCACCCTCCACAGCTTTGGGAAACAGGAGTCTTGGTTTTGCATTTAAATCTGTTTGGCAGTATGTACTATGTCTCCCAGCCGCTTGGTTATTTGTAGAATTTTCTGTATTCAGGGGGTTTGAAATACTTTAAAACAAACTGAGCTGAATGGGCATCTTAAACCATTTCCTGATTGGTGTGTCTTCTAGCCCCTAATGTGCCTTTCTAGGTCTTAGTTATTTCCTTTTCATAAAAAAATAATTGCTCTTAAAAATGTCTGCTTGGATTTCTTTTGTAAAGAGAGCCAAACTGAGGAGCTCTAGGCAGATTAACTGGACTGCTTCGTTTAGTAGGCTCTCTGAGCTTTGAAGAATGCTTCAGAAGTATGGAATAAAGCTCTTTTTCTTCCTATTTTTGCATGGGCTAACAACTTCCCAGTCTTTTAATTTGCTGTCCTGTTGCATTAGAGTTCATTATCTTTGTGTTTCAGTTTAGTAATTCTGTCTGAGTTCCTATCCTTTCTCTCTTCTGAGTCCCTGCCGAAAATGGCAATACAAGTAACACAGCAGAAGCTTGTATACGGAGAGAAGATATAATGAGAATAACACTTCTCGTGGGAATTAAATACTGCATCACAGGGTTTCATTTGCAAATACCTGCAATGAAAAAGTATGTTTAAAAGTGCATTCAGATTCGCTGTTTGGAGTCTCTTCTGTTTTGTACTATGACTGCACTGTTCATACTACAAAACAAGGGATGCAGTTCAGGCTAGATTGAGGGTTAGATATGTAAATTTGGAGAAAACAAGGCCAAAAAGTGCTTTTAAGGCATAGTAAAGACAAAAATGACTTTAAATGTACAACAGAAGCACAAAACATTTGTGCAAATATTGGCTGATAATAGCTTCATAAATGAGAAGTTCAAAGAACAAAGACTGCAAGTGACTTATTCAGTGTCGTTTGGCCAGATGGTGGCAAAATGCAGGTCTTCAAATGACAGTTCCCATGTGCTGACTTCTCAAGGAGATCATCACATTGGCTGTGAACACACAGATTGTTTTCTGAGTGGAAAACTTGACCTGTCTTGTACCAGTCCAGAAGTCTTTTACAACGTAATACACAGTGGGGAGAATGGATATGGATAGTTCACACGTGGAACTGCTATTCTGTGAAAAGGCTAGCTGTTTTCATAACTGAGGAAAAAAAAAAAAAAGGATTATGTGGAAAAAATTAGACTGCTCTTCCATGAGATTTATTCCTTTTGGCCTAGAAAAGATCTTCCATCAACTCTATGTTTTTTTAAGAGGAAAATTGGGAAAAGCTTAAAATGTCAATGTAGGTATTTTTTCTTTTCATAAGAAAGAATGCACAGAAAGATAATCTTGATGTTCAAAGAGGTCTTGTCAGCTCTGTTGATGTCAGTATCAAAAGAAGTTGATAATTATCTGAAGAAAACACATTTCTCTTAGTTTCTTTTTCATGAAAATTTTTCAGGTTAATCACAGTAGCAGATCTGCAAGGGTATGTACTCTGCACCTTCACTTCTGCAGCACATTGTCTACCAAGATTCATACAGGCAATTATAGCATTATACATTCTCTGGCATGACTAAACTTATGTTGGATAGACTGCAAAGAGAACCTAGTAGTTATCTTAGACCTGTATTTCTTGTACAGTATGATTATGCCAAAGGCATGGGTTAGCTTTTTGCTATCTACAGGTCATGTTTGGCCATGTTGCATTTCATTTAAGGAGGACTGTTGCAGGTGCTGAGGGTGATCAGGTAACTCATGGAGAATTGTGAGTGCATTTCACTTCTGCATGATTAGTGTTTATTTAAGACAATTAAGCCTTTGCATTATTATTAAATGAGTTCTTCAGCCAGAATGGGCTCTATTTTGTGGAGCATTTGTCCTGATTCAATCTGTATACCACTTCTACAAGAGTGTTAACTTGTGAAGCCACTGGAGGACTTCTCAATGGCAGTTTAATTTCTAACTGAATTGCCATCAAGATCAGTTCTGAAAATCATCACAATGATAAAAGAAATCAAAAGGCTGTACTGCAAATGAAGCAGAGATAATTTTTTTATTTTTTTATAAGGAACAAAAGAAGTTCTAATACACTATTGCTTTTTGGATTCTCTTTAAAATTTCCTTCAGAATGCAATAGCATAAGTCTGCCTATGATTTCCTTTGGTTGGGATCATGCAGTGTGATTTAGACAATGACATCTTCAATTCTGCTCTACAAGATCTATCCGCAGAATAACGCACAGCAACATTTATTCATTTATTATGTTTCATTTCACAGACTTTTTTAAGGTCTTATAGCTTAAAAAGCCATGTGTTTTGCCCATTATGTTTCCTTCAAAGCTGCATCCACTAAAAGAAAAAGGAGCTTGGAAATGCTAGAAGTTCAAAATTTCTCACATACTAATTTGCTCTCCTTTGGATTTTTCATAAAGAAAAATCATGCAGAACATTTCTGTGCCTTAGTTTCCTCAGCTGGAGAAGGAGGGGAAAAAAAAGAAGCTGTGATAACTCCCACATATGTTGGGAGGATACATGGATTTGATAGGCTTGAATGGAAAGCTTTACATGGCAATATTTGCTATAACCAGAGCTTTTATTTTATCCGGCCTCTCATGAAAAGAAACACAGGGTTAATTCTGGAAGCTAATTCTTGGATCTATGCTGTTTTATAAATCTAACCTTGGTATTATTCAGTGANGCATGTAATTGTTCCCAGAGAATCAGAAGATTAAACATGGCAACAATGCACAGCACAAGATAGCCTAAACCTAGTTTTCCTACAGAACTGCAAATAGTACCAAATCAAAAGACTGTTCTCCTCAATTACCACTGTATGAGGCATCAAGCTAAAAGCAGGCTCACTCTGTAATGTTTTCTATAGAATTACAGTATGTGCATACAATGCAAGCCCTTATGCACCACCTAATAGACAATATTATACACACAATTATTTCTAACTTCCACTTTGCAGGGAGAAATCACTGGTGAGACTAGGACATTGGCCTCTCAGCTTCCCCAGCAAGCAATATGTTGACTAAACTAAGGGAACAGTTTTACTTCCTGAAGCCAGCAGAGACTATTTATACTTAAACACATTTCTTCACAACTTACAGCCTGTTGTATTAGGTGAGATCTTGTGAGCTGGATGGGCTGCAATCTCTGTGAGGTTTGCAAGCTGGAGCTTGTGGAGTACTTCGCAGAGTTTACACATTTTCTCTCTCTCTCTCTGTATTCTGAAATCAGCTACCCTGCTGATCAGAAGTCCATTTGGGACTTGAGTTCAAGTCAGCAAGAGTCAAAGTGCCGAAACCATAAAAACAGTGTGGGGTTTTGGGGAAGAAATTGTCATTCTTGTACACTCATCTAACATGTAGCAGTCTGATCAATATTTTCTTTTGTTGTTCTGAGCCGAAATAAGTATTGGTACAAGCTGAAATATGTGTCATTGTCCTTGCTGCCACTTTTGCCAGGATTTTGTATAGTTTCATGTCGTTATTTCTTTAATCACATTTCAACTGCTGTAAGGCAGCAAGGTATTCCAGTAATGAATCCCTTCCTATTGTAGTTTAACTGCTCATTGAAATTTCCATTCAGTTGGAGAAACCATTTTGCTCTCTGACATGTTTTTACTGATTATCAGGGTTACTGGATACACTGTGCACTGAATTTTAATTGGCACCAAGCTATATGTTTTTAGTGAGAAAAATGGGAAGCGCTTTTCATTAAATTCTTGGAATTCAAGTGCTGTCTTTGAGGATAAAATGATTCATAAGATTTACTGATTTACATATCAGAGCAGATTATAAATCAACCTTCACCTGTGGCATAAACAAAAGAAACAAAATTTTTATAGTCCTTATTTAAACAATACCAATTTATACAATTATTCATGTAACATTTTGCTTACTGTACAAGATCACCAGCTGACAAGTGGATTTTAACTTTCAGCATATTCACCTACTTTTATCTAGAAGCTGAAATAACTCAATAGTATTACTGTCTGAAAACAGTTTCATTTTATAAGGGTTTCTTCTAGAAATATTAGTACACCAAATGAAAGTTATCTTTTTTAAATTAATAAAGTGAACTGTTGGAGATATAAAATATCAATACTTTTTCCGAAGGATGGAAAATGAACAAAGCCCAGGTAAGCAGATTTGCACTGTTTTTAATATGAATAACCAGACATGCACAGTTTTGTCATAACAAGTGAATCAGAAAGAAATGCACTTTAGGAAAGCATCAAACAATTGTTAATTATGGCATTGTGGGCAATCTCATCCACCTAGGAAGCCCAAGTGCTGTCTTTCCAGCTCCTAGTTCTGAAATTCATTACTTCTTCTTCAAAAGAGAGAAAATATTATGTATTCTCTCAAATCATCTCAGTTCAGCCAGCTGGGGGCAAAAAATGAACCCTCTAAAGTAGCTTGTAATTCTACCTATTTGCCATCAGCTAATTAAGAGGTAATGTCTGTAATCCATACTTTCATTTCAAAGGCAATAAAAAGATAAAGATAATCATTAAAGAGAATCATTAAGGAATACTGTAGCTGAGGTAGCATCACATTTTTGTGTAAATTAGATAGATACCTTTGAGACCACTTTAATAGTGCTGATTGCACAAAACAAAAATTATAGATATTAGGAAAGAAGTTGCTTCTGTTTTATTTGTTTAGAAATGTTTCAAACACTGCAGAATGAAGCAGCCTAAAGATGAAATTTAGATTTTTTTCTGATTTGGAGGAGATGATAAGCCACTGTTAAGCTACAAATAATGGAAAGAGAGGAAATGAAAAATATACTAATGAAGATGTTGCAAAGAAATTCTCTCAATGACTCCCTCAATGCCTGAGTCTATTTTCCTTCAAACATGGCCTGATTTGTAGTTGTTTGTACAGTTATTAATAGTTTAATTTTATTAGTTCACTGCAGAAAAACCTGATTTACATCTTGTGTAATTAAATGATGAGTCAGCCTCAATCACATTCTCATCTCGATTTCTTGAATGCAGCATTGAAGGTGACCTCAATACGTTTTTGACATTGAACTTACAAAAAGCGTTGTGGCAAACAAAATTTTGTATTGCATCTAGAGAAAAGTACACCCCAAAAGACACTGCATCTTTCAAAATTCATGGTGGTGGCTGAATTCTGATTCCATTCTGACCATAGTTAATGAACTTCGGGTTTTACATTGTTGTAAATTTTAGAAACGTAGCTGGTAGCCATCTGGTGAAAAAGGTAATCTTGCACATGCAGAAAGAATATTTTAGGATGGGAAATAGTCTAACTTGTGTGCTGAATAGCTATGTGGGAATTTGCTGCAGTAATTACCCTCCTATCATTAGTGACAAGTAATTGCTATAGCAACCCTGCTGCCACCTGTCTCACACACTCTTTCAAACACACACACACACACACTCACACACTCACGCTCTCTCACTACATATTCATAGTTTTGAAACAAAAGCAGAAAAGCCAGTAGCTTAATGTCATTTATTGAATCACTGTTTTTTCTAATCATCAAAATATAACCTCTTTCTCCCCTGCCAACTCCTCATAAATATTTATTAAAAATAAAACGTTTGTGTTGTAGAAAATAGTGCTGTTCAACCAAAGTATCTCTATTCAACACTAATTCTCTGAGGGAGAGAAAAGAGAATTCTCACAGCTTGATTCCTTTTTTATTTTATTGCATACGTTGGGCCTGAGACTGAATTTGTAGATATGGATGTGAATGCCAACAAAGGCAGCCATCTAATATATGTACCTGGTTTGGTATCCACAACTAGGGCAGCTGAAATTTCTTTTCTTTTATTTAGACACATCCCAAACCGCCATGCGACTCTGTCAGCACCAGGTATTTCTTTATTGCAGGGTAACACTTCCAATTTTTACAGAATATTTTTAGCTTGTTGGCAGTGGGTGGAGACTGAAGAACATGCTGGCTATCAAGGTTTCACTATGGCATCATCTAACCTCGGTTCTAGTTTTCTATTTTCCTGCTGCTTTTGACAATATTAGTGGACCTTGGCTTTGAAATTCTAGAATAATCTACAAGACTACCAGCTCCTTTCTATTTGAAAGTACCAGAAGTTCAAAATTCCCTATGATTAGGCAGTGAAAGATGAGAATGGTTGCCGAGCATTTTCTTTTTCAGCTTATGAAATGCCAGCTTTAAGCCCACATTTACAAGCATTCTTCATTAAGTGATGATCCTGCTGCATCAGCGCAGGACAGAAACCTGGCGAACAGGGTTGTCACCACTAGATGTCAGCAAAACACCAACAAACAGGGCTTAGACGTGCAAATTTAAAACCGCTAGGTCTCTCTAACCCTATCACTCAGTACGTTCTAATGTGAAGATGAAATAAAACAGCATTTGATATATGAAAGAACAGTGAGGAAATTCGGGAACAGCATGCCTCAACATCCAACATTTGTGCCCAACATGCTTATTCCAACTCTTTTGATCAAAAGAGACCATTCACATTTAATTCTTAATATATGTATTTTTCCAAAATAAGACAGATTTTCTCACACTGCTCACTCCATCTAAAAATAATTCTGTGCCACAGCTCTTCATGTTGCTGAGGAAGAGAAGGGAGATATCTAATGAAGTGCAGAAGAATTAAATTTTTTCGGATAAGCAAATTGTTTGGAATATTATTTCAGATAAAAGCTTGCATACAAAAAGTAAATATTGTAATATTTTTATAGAAATGAAACCTATCCTTTTCACTGTTTTTTGGAATAAAAAAACCTCTTAAATTTTTTCAAATCAGCTGGGCAATAGGTTTAATTTTAAAATCACCTTACAGATTTTATTAATGGTGTTAAAAGCTATGTGCCTCCTTAACATCTCCCTGCAACGGCCAGCAATCTGAACGTTTTATTTATTTGTTTTAAAAAGTAGCAGAAAGAAACCTGCTTCTGATCAGCTCACTGTTTAGTGTGGAATGGTTGTCCAGTCATGTGAAGAATGGGCAGACTTCAGCTTTCAAGAAGGAAATCCATGTACTGTCTGTTATACAATTTGTCTCATTTATTTCTGATTAAATTATTCATTCTTTTTCTGACGTTCTATCTCAAGACAATATGGCCTGTCAAAATACAGGGTTTGCAAGCAGAAAGTAGTACTCATTTCCCAGACATATGTAGTCCTTCCATGCTAAATCTTTAAACAGTATACATCAATCTGAGGGATTTGTTGGTAAATTGTCCTGTATTTTGTCACCTGTTTGACTTGAATTTCTCCACATATTTGAAGATTAAAGAACCATCTATTTTGTTAATGGGAATTTTCTGCCTCATAGCAACTGGGAATAATTAAAAGACAATAACAAAACCCCCGAAACTCTGAAAACATATAAAACATAAAATGCTGTCTCAAAATCATTATAGAAAGGGCTATCTAATATTATATGATGAGGAAAAAACAGGGGATTTTTAATGTCCACCAGAAATAAATCAGTGCTATAAATGATTTGCAGGAGTTGGGGTTCTTTTTTCAAAACCACCAGGGGGGCACTCAGCCAATGCCCAATGCCATGATGTAACTCTGCTCCACTCTACATGAAGACTATTTCATGTTTTACAGAAAATACTGATCTTATGGATTTGGGTACCTATTTTGAATACTTCAGAAAAAAAGAATTCCAGATATTTCCCTGAAGCTTACTTTTAGAAATGAACAATCCACTCCATTACTTCTGTGTTCAGTTCAGCAAACAAATAAACAAAATTTGCTTTCAGCAATGAAGAGGCATAGTACAATATACCTTCTGAACATCAGTACACTACACAGTTCACCTGTGATGGTGAATATCAAAATTCATTAACTACTTAAGACTCCAATTTAACAGCACCTGAGCTTCTTATTTTATCTCTTGCTACCAATTTAGCAACTTTTACCAGAGGAGGAGGCAGAGGTTCCTGGGGGCAATTCTAGGAGATTATAGATTGGTTGATGCTTGCAAGAAAACCCACAACAATGCATTCATATTTGCTGATGGAAACAGTAGAGACAGTTCTTGAGTCCATGGGCACCAAGCCTGCTTATTTCTCTAATGTAAGGGAAATAACAGAAGAAAATATCCAGTTCACACCTGACTGTGGGTTCTGCAGACCTAAGGATCATTCTAATAAAGTCAAAGCCCATTAGCAGTGTGTAAACAACATCTTAGACACTGACTGTTCATGTTGAATATATTTTTACATGTTTTCAGTTCTCATTCAAGGCAGAAATGTCAACACTTTTGCCAGACAGTAAAGGGCAGACATTAAAGGGTGCTACAATCTTGAGGCTGCCATCTGTTATTCTTGAGTGCCAGTCCTGATGGAAAGGAGAGGTGATACTTAAGAAGGATGACAACGGAGAAGCAGTGGGAGGGATTCGAGGGGAGGAGGCTTTGTCAGGAATTTCTGTTGCTATTTCATATTGACTTTTCACTAAAATCTTGCATATATGTGATTTTTTTGTTGTTTGGTTTTTTGTTGTTGTTGTTTTTTTTGTTCTGAAGATGAAAACTGCTGTCCTCTCAAAATCTGCTTGGTATCTTATGAAATCTCAGGGCCTTATGCATGTGATTCAAATACAAATAAAGGTTTGATGGCATTTATAACATTTTCTACAGAAGGCATATTGATGGGGATACATGAGTCACAAACAAATTGCACATATGAAAGCAAACTGTATTGGAACACATTGCACTTCCATCCAGAGGCTGTTTTAGGAAGCTAAATACTATGGCTTACTCATTATGGACGAAAAGTGCTTTTCAAATGGTAGTGGAATATATTGTCTGACACAAACAGATAAAGAATCTTCTTTTCCTTTTCCTCTGCTGCCCAAATAGTGAGAAACACCATCATCTTAGTAAGATGGCAAATGTTTGAGGATCAAAGAGGATGTAGACTGTGTTTTTTTCTTCACACTAGACTTATGCTCAAAAAGAATTTCCAAGTCATTCCTAGGTAACTAGGGATGGGGAAGTCAGAATCTATTTTATATTTTCTGTCAAAGATCAATGCTTTATTTCGTTTTCTGATCATCTGCTTCTATCCTTAAAACATCAAATCTACATTCACATCCAGAGACTTGATGAGATTCTAGATTTCTAGCTGTGATAGATATTTGGAACAATTTTTCCTGAAAATCAGTAGTTATCTGTCAGCTAGATATAATAAGTATTCATTCAGCTAATGAAGATGGATGATTACCAAAAGACTAACTACATTCTAGAAACTTGGTGTGTACTTTGAACTTCTATTGTCCTTCCTGATACAGTATGTGGTTATAAATTGTGTGTCAGTAGACTGAGATACTCAGCAATACAAGTATATTTACACTGGTGTAGCTAGAAGCAAAGATAGCAAATATGAAAAGCATCAGACCAAGATGTTACTCAGAGCAAAATTATGAGACTGTCTGGTGCTGCAAAATCAACCATTAAACATCGAGGTTTCCATTTGGAAGCATCGCTCAGAATGTGAGTTAAAATATCTCCCAAGATAGGTCATGTGGAAAATGGTGCCAAACTAACTGGTAAGTCAGTAGCAATCTGCAGATTCTTTCTATCTTCTTGCAGACTGATCGTATTTTTAAAGTGAAAAACTGGGGTGTTGTGTTCAGGGGTTCTCAGGGAAACATTCTGGCACAGGGAAAAGGGAAATTGGCCAGGAATTCAGGAAAAAAAAAAGAAAAAGAAAAAAAAGGGGGCACTCTTCTTACTTTCAGTGCTAGAATAGAAAACTGGGACACCTTGTAGTAAGGACAGGTTGGATGTGTCACCTCTTCCCTGTCTTCACTCTTAAATTCATTCATTCACATCTAGCTCAAGCCTTGTCCTCTTACGTCAACATGCACAACATCCATTTTGTATGTGATTTATTTTACATTTTTTTCTACTCTGAGTTTTGACAGCATAATTGAATCATTTTTGCTCATGATTAAGGTCTCCAAGAGAAATTAAGCTCTATCTTCAGAAATGTTATCCCAATTCGTGTTATGATTTCCCTTCCTCCCTTTTGATCATTTTACACTCAGGACTAACACTCCAACACTGAAACTTCCATCTAACACTTTGAGGCTTAGGGTATTACTCTTTTCTCTTTCCTTTTCTATATTCTCTTTCAAGACCAAAGCTTTTCATTTGGTTGAAAACTCACTTTCTTTTATAATAAATCCCAAACCTCACCATAGCCCTAAACCTCACATTTGCACACCCCATTCTGCACTACCACTTACTGACTGAAGAGTCTGAGCATATAGTTTGAGAGGCAATGATGAATTTTGCATGCAGGAAGATTGCCTGTGTGAGCTACAGACTTTTCTACCTCTTCTACCTCTCCCTAAGAGAATAGTCTGCTGAACAACTACAATATCTTTCACAATATTTAATCAGAACCAATAATTACCAGTATTATAAGAAGAACATAGTTTATTACCATATTTCAATATGTTGTTAGCAAAAGATAGTAAGCAGTCACAAAACAATTCAGAAAACCTACCTAGAGAAATGATGGTAGAGGAATGCCTAACAGTTATTCAGCAATGACTTGGAAAATATGTTAGATTTTAAAAAGAAAGTAGTTGGCAACCCATCACAATAAGAATACTACTATCTGTTTATAAATGGTCATAGTTTTAAGTGCTTAAAGTTCAATTTTCAGGTAGAACAGATGTTATTCAACAAAACTACTCAAATCATTGTTTCTCAGACCACAAACACCAGCTCTTCTACTATGGCAGAACAACCATGTGAAACATGGAAACTTTCCAATATGGAAAACTGTAATGCTTTGGGATTCAACAGACATAAAATCCATTAAATTTAAGAATGCATTACACCTTTACAGCCCTGGCACCTGAGAAGAAAATGCAGACTATACCATGTAAATCTGTATAGTGAATGGAAATCTGCAAATACAGAATTAAATTCAGTCGAAATCATTGTGTCTTTAATTCTATAAGGTTTCAACCTGCTTCTAGTTATCAGACTTGGAAGGTACTGTGTTTAATTTACATTTGTTTTAATAAAGCAGTTGTCCTAGAAGTAGGTTAGAGGTTGATGAAAACTGATGAGTGTTCATCTCCAATATGTTTTAATGGTATAACCATTTAGTAGGGAGGACTTAAAACAATTTAAGATGGGGAAAAAAAAAAAGTGGGAGCAAATATAAGCTAACTTGAATACAAGTAGGTTAGTATGGTGAGGTTGTGGAGTCTTCATCTGCAGAGATAATCTTCACACCTGGCTGGACATGGTCCTGAGCAACCTGCTGTAGTTCACCCTGCCTGAATAAGGCATGGGGGTAATGATCTGTCAGCCTCAACTATTCTATGATTCCATGATCCTCCCAGGCTTATTTCTTTCATTATCTAGAAACAGCCAAATTTTTTGACTGAAACTCTGTTGCTGCAAAGTAGGATATACAGAATATATCCTGTTTATAAATATGATCTTGTTACCACCAGGAAATAAACTGTCAGTTAATTTAATTAATTAAAAAAAGAAAAACACATCTCAGATGAAAGCTAGCTTGGAAGTAGCCCAGAGGTCAGAAACTGAAATCTTTGATGTATGCTTGATTATCTCAGTCTTCAACATATGTCCTTGCATGATGCTGTCTGTAAGTTTCTGAAAATGGTGAAGACACTCCACATTTCCAGTGGGTGTAGGAACAGTGAAAACAAGCAAGAAAGTGAACTTCCTGGATAATGCAATAGAAATAGCATCTCTATACCCATCTGAAACTTCATTTAACCAGCTAAGGTTTACAGTCAGTCTAACATTACAGTGCTAAATTCATTCAGAGGCTGAATTGGCTTACTGCAAGTGAAAACAGTATTGCAAGCATTGATGTAATTTCTGAATTTGACACTAGGCACAGATAGTGGTTGGATTATAGGTAATTTGAATCTGAACATTAAGTCTCCCTATGTAAGCTACATCAAAACAACAACAATTTCTTTTTAAAAAATACGATTTAAACTTCTAAAATAATTCTACCAGTATTGAGGAATCTCTGCAAGAAACTAAAGAGCAGAAAGAGGTTAAAATGATCAAGTTTTCACTAATATTTTGCTAATTGAATGCATTTGGGCCTGAATTTTCAGACCATTTTAAAAAACAAGCGTAGATCCAATTCATTTCAATCACAGCTGTGATCACTTGGCACTTGCATGGATCTGCCAAGGATGACTCAAATAGGTACCTAGAAAATGTGGCCATTTTTAGCAGCCATTAGCAGCCATATGAAAATTTTAATTTAAGTGTCTAAATTACCATCACATTAGAACTTTGTGGTAGATGCAGTTCACACTGTCACAATTCAAATACGTTATCCTTCACCTGCCATTTCCAGATACACTCTGGTCCTACCGACTTTCCTAGTTACATGATGGATGAATCAGTTTTCTTTTGATCTTTATTCTCCATTGCAATTCATCCTTGATATGTTTCCAGAACAGAGTGTTGTCTATTCAATTAGGAAAAATGTGAAAATCTTCTTCCAAGAACAAATAAATAAGGATCCACCACCTAAAACATACAGGTAAGGCCTGAATTAACATTCCTGAATCAATCTTAATTCTTGGGTTTACTAAGTTTTGAACGTAGAAAATTAATATTCTTGCACTGCAATACATATAGTTTCTGAGATTTTTTTCTTTTTTTTTTGCCAGGAAATAGATTGCAAAAACTTAGACGGAAAGAAACCATGTTGCATCTCGCATATAATCAACAGCACAGAACTTTAGTAGCCTATCTGGAAAAAGAGCCGGTAAATAACAGGCTATTGGTTTTAAGCTGATGTGACAGACATATTCCCAGCATGCTTCACAAGTATTTTTCTCACAACAGAAAAATTCTGGAGTAATTAAGCTGGAAATAGTATAGTTATGTTGGCAGATTGAAGCCCTGGAGCTAATGAGTGGAGCTAAGCGTTTTAGAATTTATGTATTAGAATGGATGCAGTTTGGAGCTGACATGCCTAAACCACTTCTGGACTTAAATTGGACTGTATAGGCATGTTGGCTGCTGGGTAGAGGTGGAGCATGTCTAGTGCACAGTGTCATGCACTACTGAATTAAGCATGCTTATTGTACAGGAAATTATTTTGCTCAATTCTAAAAGTTTCTTACTAAGATCTGGTATCATTTCTTACTACAAGATGAACTGTAGTATCTAAAAGTTCGAAACTTGGCTGTATTTGGCTGGACAAAACTGAGGTTTTGCTTCAAAGCAGACGTAGGCTGACAACTCTTTGTGAAAGGTTTTTATAATATGAGGAAATATTTGAAAAATATTCAGCAGCCAACACCTGACATGCGACTTTCAGTCCAGAGTTTGAAATTTTAGGAAATTTAAATACAAGACAAATTTGAGTACTAAAATAGTGAAGTGTTAGACAACATTAAGTCTAGATATTATCCAAAATTAGTGTTTTTTATGTGTAGGAGCATGTGTTAAAATGATAACATAAAACTGTTACTTTTTTGTTAGCCTACTGCTTATCTGCTTTCAAACAAACTAAAAAGCACATTATGGCTTCTATGATCCCATATTCTTTTCTCCCCCATACCTTGAAACATGTATAATTCAGGTTTTGCAAGGCCTCTTCAGAACGGAAATGGATGTTTGCTTCCCTTTCCTGTGGTGGTAAGTATGTGACTAAATAATGTCAAGGATGTATAAACTTGCATAAGTAATTTCAATGAAGAATTAATGGGAAAATAATACAGATAAAATTCAATGTTTCAGATAGAACAGATATATATTCTCCACCAGAAAAAGACAATCATCCATGTTACTAACCACATTATTGTGACTTTTTCAAATGATGAGTAAACCAAAGACTGGGAAGAAGTTTGGTATGGTTGTCTTTCATGATATTAGTAATATTTTATAATGTATGGCAGTGATGAATAACCTTTCGTGTATATTTACAAAGTAATGGCATAATTGTTCATGCTTGCATGATAATTAAATGTGTTGATGTTTACAATTAGATGTAATAACATAAAGATGGTCTGAACATTTGCCAATGTATCTTCTATCTGGGTCTTTAAAAAAATAATATACAGTAGCAACTAATTAGGTGACTAATCTTTATGACAATTTATGAATGGTCTGCATGATGAACACACGAGCAGACATGCACACATTCACATTCTTATCTACCTTCACAGAATGAGGTGGATAAAGTTAGTACATTTTATGCACAATGCTTACTTGAGTCTAAGGCACATTATCCTTACAGAACACTTGACTGGGTTTGAATTGGAATAAAATATATGTAATAGTGAAGTATTTTATAATAAAGTTTACACTATCTGATATAAAAAAATTCTTAGTGCTCTGATTTGTATGTATATTTTAAACTAGAAGCATGAATCAATCAGCTCCTGTAGAGGAATGACAAAAGGAGCATTTTAGATGTCTGACATGAATTTGCGTAAGAATAGGCGGTTTTTGTATTTTGATAAAGGTGTTTTTCTTGTTCCCTAAAACTGAAAACTTTGAATGAATTTTTTTTCTTGCATTGATATTACAAAGGAGAAAAAGCTATAAGTATTAGCAATTCAGAAAGAGGCACAACACAATCTTTAACCGTTGCAATTAACCACAGTTTCCTTGTAGAAAACTGGTGACTCATGTCATGATGATGATGTCTCTAAATAAATACTAATATATTTTTATTTTCAAATGTTCTTTGGGAAACTTGGGCTTAACTTTTAAGTTTTCAAGGGCTGGGAATTAATGTGGCCCCATTTTTGAAGAAACAAACGTTTTATTAAAACTAACCTGTAGGAAACTTAAACACAGTAGGAGCTTAATAACCTTTGTCCATTGCAGCTTTATAGAACCCAAAAATGGGGACAGTGCATAAGTTCTGCTTAACACATCTGATATGTTACAGTTGTAAAACTGTAACCATGAGCAGCTAATCTAATTTAAAAAAAATAATCAGAATTGATTATTAAGCTTCAAGGGAGCTGTGAACAAGGGTTAGTGATTGAAAAATATAGGGACTTCCATTGAAAAACTCAAATTAAGTGTTCAGCCCCTATTTAGAAGCCTTTTCAATATATTTTATACCCTGGGGAACCTAGATCCAACCAAGAGCCATGGTCTGTGGTTGTTCTGCCTACATTTGCAACAGCTTGAGGTATGCCATCTCACATGGTTTAGGGAAATTGCTGCCAGCATAAGACAAATAATTCCCTCCCTCTGGTCCTCAAGAATAGCTGGAAAGTGTAATCTCTCATTATCAAACCTTCTGCTTTATTCTGTCCTGCTGTAGCTCTGTGTCATTGGCCTTGTTCACAGTCATCTCATCTTTGTCACAGATACATTTTTTTAATGTGACAGAACTGCATTTAGTAACCATGAACTTGACAGATATGTATTTGTAAAACAAAAAAAATGTAGAGGATAAATTTGAAAGTTTCCATCAGTTTAATGCAAAAATGTGTACATTTTTGCTCATGTAGGTTCACACATTTCAGTTGAACACATAAATCCTTGATTATGATGTAATCCTATATGTTGTTCATTTAAATAATAAAGATGTCATCCTTCTTGAAAATTCCTTGTATTCAGTATCTATTGTCTCCATTCCAATAAATCCTTCAAATTTATATATTTCAATAACTTCAAATTTAAACTGTAAAATAAAACCTTGAATTTTAGATTTGTCAGGACCATTACTTTATTGCTTCCTAATATGTAGGTAAGTCTACTCAGTGTAAACAGATTTCAATGAGGATAAAATAGTGCTCCTTTGCCACTGTCAGAAACCAGCCCAAAGGTACAATCTTACCATTCATACATTCCATCTTGATTTTTACAGCTAAGAACTTTCAGATATAATTACTTTGACTTATTCAAATTATTTCACCTGACTCTAATCAGCAACAGGGGTGCCCAATCTCATAACATCTGAGCAATCTGGAAACATTAGGCTTTATGGCTCTCTGTACTGAATAAGAATATTGCTATTGCTCAAATTGGCAAGTCAAGCTAAAAGCAACTAAAAGCCTCATGGTCTTTTGGTGACTGCAAAAGCTCTCAAGCAGATCTCACCCTCTTCTGGTCTGTGGGAATATTTTATATGAGTGTAATCAGTAGAAACAGGATCTTGATTTCTGAGTAGTAGGGAAAATGGCAGAGGACATGCTCCAACATCTTAAAAGAGCCTTGTTGGAATGCACAGAAACTGTTACTGGAAAATCTGAGTTTGATATTTTATAGCAAATCAGAGGCAGAATCAAGACTGGCGTAAACATTTTTGAAGAGCAGTTCTATATCTAAGCCCTGGAAATTCTACGTAAGGGAGTTTACACATATTTTTTTCCTAGCAACTTTTGTCTACAGAGATGTTATTGGATATTAGTGTGTATTGTAGGTATAATGCATTATGATAAGGAAAAACAGGAGGAAAAAAAGTATTCCTCAATTTATATACCCAAAAATATACACTGAGAGTTGCCCCAAAGGGCCACTACAAGTAATTGTCTCACTTATAAAAACTCAGTGCTCTTCTTTTTGAAGTGTAATACAAAATTTTTCTTTTTGAAAAAGATGCCATATCAAGAAGAAACAGCAAAGGTTTTACTAACAAAGTGTGTCACATCTCTTAAACACAGAGCTCATTCCCAACCACATTCTGGAAATTGATTTTACTTATCATATCTAACTTCCAACTAATTCCTCTCAACAAGTGCCTTTAATAATAATTGGTGAAAAGTTTCCCTCTTCTCTGACTGATTTCCAATATAACCTAAGTATAGGTTATATATCTATCTATATATAACGGACATCAAAAGAACAAAAAGCAAAAAGAACTGGTGCAGCCAGAAACAGTTTAAGATAAATAGGGAGAAAAGAATGGCTGGACAAGATCATCTCTCACCGACCAGTCATTGCACATTAACTGACTTCTACTATGTATATCTGTTCTCTATACAGGTCGATGACCAGCTAGCCTTACACATTTTAGTTTTTGGAATAAAATTCAATTTAGTGGATGATGCTTTTATATCCTCCAAGTTAATTTCCTGGACTTATTCCACTCTTCACTTGTTTTACTGCAGGAAGAGATTAGAGCATGGAAATATTTGTATGATTGTCATGTTTATGTTGGGAATTCTTGAGAATACCACCTATACACTTTCCTGGGAATTCAGTGATCCATCACTTTCAAAATTCCACATTTATTCTTTTCTTAAATTGCACACACACATACAAATACCATAAAAACCTGCCACCTATATAGGCAATGCAACACACTGCACCCAGTATTGCAGATGCCATCCATGGTCAAACCTTCACTATTATGTCAGTCATTTCAAAGCTGCTATTGCAGAAAGTTAGATATTTTATATCAGAAGTCATTTGACCAACACATTCACTTTCCTCAGCAACTCTGCAGAAATGTTTTGTGATATTTCATTAGTAATTTCATTAGTTCAGCATAGAAAAAAAAAGACAAATTCTGATTAATAAAGACAACCATACAAATTATTTTAATATTGTGGTTTGAGATTATGCATGATGAAGCTGAAGTTTACTGATCCCTATAGCCTTTGAACATCATATATCCCTGGGCGAAGATACTTATAATTCAGAAATGAAATCTCAGTTGTTTATCTCTGTTATTTCAGAGTAAGAAGAACCTGGTTTCCATCCTGAAAAGAGCGCATAGTACTCTGTGTCCCTGTTATGTATTTGAAGAGCTCAGTAGATGATCTGTACAGACCTCCAGACCACAAATCTGGCACAGAGTGTGACTATGACACTTGTAATATCTTTATATGATGCAATATTTTGCAGTGACCCCCACTACATTCCTCAGATGGCTAAGTTTCTTTGAGAAAACTTTAATTTCTATCATGAGCTACATTTTGCATTGTGGAAATAAGGTTTGTAAACAACCAAAACTCTAGACAACTCTAGATTATATGGACACTTTCAAATTCAACTTTTATATCAATTTCTTTCTAGCTGAAGATGTTTGATTTTATTGTTTTTACCACTTTTTTGGACTTACATTTTTTGAATATGTCTTTCAATGCAGGTGTTAGAAAGGACAAGCTGAAGCAACCCAAACCCCATCCAATCTACCTACTTACACTGACATTGTTTGAAATTTATACTCTACTGAAATTTAATCTAAATAGATGATTATCTCAAAAGGCTCACTTTGACTAACAATGAAAAAATAATTTTAAATTAAAAAAAAAATACCCATATTTTTATTTCAGTATTTGTTGCAACCATATCAGAATTCAAATTTTTTTTTGGTGCTGTTTTGATGTTATTATCTAAGTGGTTATTACAAGCATCTCATCATAAATTGTTAAGAATTCTGGAGTATTTCCTTTTGAAGAAGGGTAAAAGGTACATAATGTCTAGGAGAAAATGAAAGGCCACTGTTTTTTCAGTGTTTCAAGCGATTAAAACAGAATAAGCTAGGCCTTAGCCTGTCTGGTGTTGTGTAAACTGGGACACGAAATAAAAGGAAACTAGCATGTAAAACTCATCAAGAAGGAATTCTGATGGGAAGGTCAGCCTGTTTTGTTAGAGTCAGTGGTGGAAGCATAGAAGAAAGAGAGACTGGTACAAAAACACTGACAGGTATTTTTCAGAGGTTAAAAATAGAGGGAAGTTATCTGACTCTTAAACGCATTGGAGTTACTTGTCGTGTGAGAAAAACAGGTGGGAGTACAAAGAGGTTCTTCACCCCTTGGGGAAAAACAGTGTTACTAAGCACGCCAATTGTTTCAAAGCCTAGGAGTGGAGGATTTTTTTTCCAGATCACATAGTCCAGCTATTGTAACTTGATTTTTGGAGAGGGAGCATGGGTTTGTGTGTTCAGGCAATATTTCTCTTACTGAGATTCTAATTTCATTATGTAGAAATTTGAGGAGATTGCAACTTTTCTTTGTTTTACACTGAACCAGATTATGCTGTGATAACTGAACCAGTAAGTGATGGTTATTGGCTTCAGTTACTATTACAATGTAAATTTTATCCTCTTATCCAGTTTTATTCCTATTTTTTAAATCAAACAAGACAAACCTGTTCCAGTTGGGTACTGGTTTCCTAAATTACCATTTCCTTTTTATGCAACTCGTCAGTAATCACACTGTCCCAGGCCAATGATGAATGGGTATTTTGACTTGGCTCTTAAAAGCGCTTCTTTTCGTATTTCATAGTAAGCTGAAGAGACCAACTCTAAAGAAATTGGTCTGAAACAGAAATTTTACTGGTGAATTTACTAACTCGTTCTATACTGAGGGGAAAGTAATATTCCTACAGCTATACTGTCACCACATAATTCCATTAAAAACATGTTTAAAAAGATCATACCAGTGCTCCATCTTTCTTTTTTGCTCCCAGTTATGATGTGGGCTAAATTTACATCAAACTACACATGTACATTCCCCAGTCTTTGCTAAACTTTTTTTTCCTTAGGCAAGTGACTTTTTAAACTTTTATTCTTACTGTTTCAAAGCAGTTATCCTTCCAAATACTGTTTTTCTCTCTTGCATACTTGAATGTCAGAAAGCTGCACCCACAATCACATGACCTAAATATTCACTTAGAGTGAAATATTTTCAAAGCAGTGACCTTCCACAGCAGGCTACAAAATTGATAGTAAAAGCCATTCTATTGATGCTTCTCTTTTCCTTTGTTCCTTTCTCCTAAGGAAAGTAGATTGGAAATACAGCAATTATTCTGCCTGGATATTGAAAGGGATTTCTGAGCAACCTTGCACAATTGAGCTGGCACATGTAATAACTGTTTCTGACTCACTGAGCTGGCATATACTGCTAAATCAGCATTGGCAGGACTCCAGGCAGCCTGTCACCAACACTGGATATTGCAGTAAGTACCAGTTCTGAGTATTGTATCCAAATCAGTTTTATTGAATTGTTTCATTCAGTGCTGCTAGGTCTGGCTTAAGAAACTGAAGCCTTGGACTAAAAATAAAAAGACCACAGTGGAACTAAACATGTGCCAGCTGAGCTATGGTAACTGAGTATATTATTAATAAAAAAGACTTTGCTTAAATTCCTTTTAATGCCCATATTTTCTTACTTGCAGGGACTTTTAAATATTTTACAAAAGTATCAATTAGTTTACAAATTGTGTTTCTGGAAGAGTTCAGAAAATAAAAACATAGACCAAAACATACAAAGATTGATTATTAAGTGAAACACCCATGATTTTTTATCTTTATTTTTTTTTTTTTTCTGGAGGGGATACCTTAGAAACTGTGCTCTTTTACAGGTAACTAGGTAAATCTTGACACAGTAGTAAATTAGTCAATTTCTCACTTAAGTTTTAGCAGCGCCATATTTTCCTTAATTTCTGCAGACTAGGAACATCCTCAGAGACAGCAATCACAGTTCAGCCGTTCATACAGATTTACTAGTCTGTGATAGTTCACTTGAAGAATCTGGGCTGTATCCTTAGTGTTTAAAAAGTGGCACCCACTGTGGACAAGATTAGTCCCACATGAACTTAGGCACACATAAAGGACCTTTCAACATACTTGATGAAAAATAATATAACTAGGTCTCCAGTAATGTTAATCTGTTAAATGGTGTTAACTTAGAGACAGAGAGAAAATAGTAGAGGTAAAAATTATCAGGAAATAGGACATTAGAACAATGGAGCCTGAGATCATGAATTCTGGATGCCAGAAATCCTGTAGAGCTCTAAAAAGTCTGTGAAATTTTGTTGTTCTTTGTGTTTGTGAATTGGATTAAAGACAACCTCTGTCACCTACCTAGGCTTTAACACTCTTTGACTGCATAGTAGGCTTACTCACAGGCTGTTGGAAAATAGGAAAAGACCATAAGTCTATGGTGGATAGTACTGAAAGCCCTATGAGGGCAATAGAAATTAACTCTCCTATTATATTTGCATACAAACAAGTTTACACATTTTAAATATGCATTAGCATGGATATATTCAAACAACATATTTTAACACACAAAAATTACAGAATGTAAATGAATGCAACTGTTTCAGATGAATGAGCATTACTTTGCTCAAAAAAATACAGTTAAATTCATGCATATCTCTTGATACTAGAAAGGCTTCACAGAAAAAAAAAGAGTATATGAAAATCTACATTGAAATCAACTTCAGTGCCTTAACAGTTCATAGATATAGGCCTCAAGGTTTCTGACAGAAAAATGCCAACTTTCTCCAACTCTCCAGCTGCACTCAGCTGGTTTTCTCTATAGCATCTCCATGAACACCTTCAGCTCATGAAGATCTGAATGCTGAAATCTCTTGAGTCTGTTGCTCTTCTAGAACTGACCAGCCCAAAGAAATTTAGTTAGAAAAGCAGCAGGATTTCAATCCAGGGTGTAAGAAACCAGCTTTGGTTATCATGTTAACAAAAATGGTTTGTCCTTAATTGGCTGTGTGATGTATTCTGTAATGTCATTCATTTGAAAAGGTTTGCTAAAAGTTCTATGGTTAGATAATTATCAAAACTGAAATATTTGAATTGCTATGAGCAGATATATATAGCAGACTAAATACCTTTGTAAACCACTCTGTCAGGGATTATTCAGTGATTTTGCTTTGGAAATCTTTGTAATTCCTATGACCTATACAGTTGAAAAAACCACCAATTCACAGTTCTAGTTTTCCAAAAACAGAACAAAGAGAAGAAACAACATACTTTTTACAAAGGACTTGGAATTATCTGAAACCCTATAATAAAAACCCCACTCTGTTTCTTCAATTAGTTGATTGATTTCAGTAGGCGTGCTTGCAATCCAATCAATTTTAAAACAGCTGTAAAAATAGATTTTATTCTTTGAAGGATATCCTACTCATGGATCAACAGCAAAGTTAGTAAACATAAAAGAGAATGTGATGAATTACAAATCTTCTGGTAGCACCATGCAATTTACCCCAGGACTGTGATTTGTCAGTGATATTTGGGGTAACTGCTTTTTTTGAAACCACCAGTATAGCTGAGGAATAATATATATATAAATTCTTGCTTTATCTAGCAGCAGAGAGGTTTCTTTGCAAAAAGATCTTGTGAAACACCATAACTGGCTAACACCCGTCCGTAAGTTTTAAAAGGGTGTTTACATAAATAAAATATAGTAATTTTAGACATACAGAATGTTATAGTTGAGATCAGATATGGTAGCCTTGCTAATACTTTGATCTATGTGTGCATTCTTGGGAATAAAGGATGTTTTGTTGAAACCAGTTCTCATAATATGAGAGACAACTGAATGGCAACAGCAGTCATTCATGGTGCCATATTAAGAATGTTGTTTCTCATGACAATAAATTACATTTCTCTCCTTTAAAGCATGATGATTATGAAAGGGTTGGGAACAGGGGAGGCCCAACATGAAACACCCAAAGAGAAACACTGAAGTGTTTTGCAGCACATTTCCACTTTCAATTACAAAATATTGGTATTTATCTCTGTGTTACAATGAATACAGAAAAAGGACCATCTAAACAGGAAAAAAATTGCCAAGCAGGAAGATTCAGCAAATTTCTTGATTTTATTTTCCAAAGGCAGAGAGATCAGAAACAGACAGGACGCAACAAGACTCCCATTTTGCAAGTAAATTCCCTGGGACTGTTCTCTACTGCTTCCTTAGTCTAAATACGCGCTAAGAGGTAACCTCTAAATCCTCATGCAAATATAAGAAACTTCTGCTTCTATTTGTGATAATAGGTAACAGTTTTAGGAACCATTTATTGCAACTGATGATGTTCTAATCCCAAATATTGCAAGATATGAGGGGAATTGTTCTTATATCTACTAGAGAGTTAGTTACTGTTACTACACAAACCCATACTGAAGGTCCAGCAACTTCTTGTCTGTGCTGAGAATGTGTTCTGAGGATACTCTGTCTGCTGAATCCTTTTTCATACAGCCTAGTTGTAGAATGTATTATGTTATGCTCCTCTGCATTCTCAAATGAGCACAGAGAAATGATGGCTGTTGGGGGATGTTTGTTCCAAGCTCATCACAAAAGCCATCACCCACTCAAAGGTCCCTTTCCAGTTGACCAGAGGAGCATGGGGGCACAAAAGTAGGTGCGAAACACAAGTTAAGGATGGAAAGGAAAAAGCATCCTATCAAACCTGTGTGTGTGTCCATATCCTATCAAACCTGTGTGTGTGTCCATGTCTGCCTGTTTGTCTGAGGAGGAGATCACAGGAGGAGCTGACTGTTGGAGGGAGCAGGGGATTTTAACCTGATCCTGAGAACAACTAGAAAGACTGTAGGATCTGCTGGTTTCCAGAGGTGAGAGCTGATGTTTGTCTAACTCATGTTTGTGAACAGTGTCATTACTCATGGAGACTCTGCTAAAGTATTCCACTGTCCCTTTTCTGACTCCCCCCCTCATCATAGACAATGAACATTTTGCTTAAAAGGTCACTTTATGTCTTTCCAGTACAAAAGCTGATGAAATAAAGCATTCTGCATCAGTATAATTTCAAATCCTAGGCTAATGAAGGAAAAATATTACGAGATATATGCACAAGCATGCCTCTGTCATGCAAATGGAAACTAGATGCAATTCTGCTGAAAAGAAACATATAATAAATGAGACATGTTATCAATTATATCCTATATATAATCTACAGTTGGCTCACAATTCAGAGAATGATTTTTTTCTTCACAATTGTTTCTGCAGAGTTACACCAGACTAAAGATACAGGGAACTGTCAGTAGAATGGCTATTGCTTTGACAGACACTGAAGAACTGCTCATGTAAGGGTGATGATGGAAAAGCTAAACCTGTAGCCAACTACAGTATCACCTTTACATTCAAGGCTATCTGCAAAAAAAGGCTTTTTCTTTATGCGCTCTCTACACTCAGTCACTGATAGAATGAGGGTAATTAAAGTGATTAAAAATAACTTTAAAAACCATTTATTAATTTCCAATACTTTTGTGGGTCATTTTCAAAGTGTTTCATACAGACTGAGATTTCGTTCAAGTTTTGAAATTAGAGACTTGCCTAGCAACAAGAGAGTATCAGTGTTTTCTTGGTGATGCTGATATCAGAGCACTAATGTTGTTTTAAGACTCTGCCTGTGAGCATAGCATATAGTTTATATTTAGAAGGAAAATCCTACAGGGATTCCATAAATCTGCAAGATAGTCAGACTGACATGCTCTTAACAGTCCACTGCACAGCAGCATTTCTGTGTATGATTCAGGAATAAAAAATGCTAGGTCAGCTTCACATTAACAAGCAAGACATTTATTTTAAATGTGGGGTTTTTGTCTCGATTAGGAATGAAGTTTTAATTTTTGATACTGCGTATTGATCTGTCCTCATTTGTTCTTTGTTATACTAGTGACTTTTACATAGTAACAATGGAAAATCACCCTGCTTTTCTTTTAATGAAAAATTATTCACCTTAGACACTCAGACTGAGGCAGCTTCTTTTTAAGATTTGTAGGAAGGTGACCTTTTTTGTGATTTAATAATAAAGCGTCACTGGTTGCAACATTAAAACCAATATGTATTTTTGTCTACGAATCATGAAGAGTAGAAGAGAATTAGTCATTCCATATGTGGAGAAAGGCATAACTGTGTTGCTGTGTATCTTTGCAGTCAAGTAACATCTTGTGTGCTCTTTCATGGTCAAAGGTTTACACTGTTGCATTTCATTAAAATATGAAATATTGTTGTTAAGTGTTCAAATGGAGCATACATTAATGCTCATTACTAATTAGATCTTTCTCAAGATGGACCTACTTGTGCTTGGCAGAAAAGTTGCAATAAAACCTTTTAACAAGCAATATAGATAGAGTGAGAACCCATATACTAGAACGTATTTTCAGGTTATGTACAACCAATATTAAAAAAACAAATAGCTGTGATCCTCTGGGTGTCTCTATACAGGCACATATGTACATGCACAGAGCCAGAGAGGAGAATCTTGATGATTTTGGTTGAAAGGCATCTTGAACATTTGGGTAACTTTTGTTATAATTATTTATCCTATGCTGCAACACCAGCCTGCTAACCACAGAGGAATTCAGGTGCATGAATAACAAGCATGCATAAAAAATCTGCTGTTGCCATCTAGAAAGTGCAGAACTTGCACTATTTTGAAATAGCACACCAGCATTCTGTTCTCTTACTGTGTTCTTGAACATATTCTGTGGCTTTAGAAACCAAGAAAAGAATGGTCCTGTCCTTAGATAAGATCCATCTTCCTTTTTGCAGTCTTCAAGTATTAAATGAAATTGTTTTCAAAGTATTTGATTCATTAATAGATACATATATAATTCTTTTATTTATACTGCGTATGTCTGTTATTTTTGCTTTTGGTTAGAAAGAACATTTCGAAAAACTGCATCAGAAAAATCTATAAGCTTGGATTTGGTACTCCTTGCTTTCAAAAATTTTTCCCAGTTTAAATTTATTTACTGACTGACTAAGCTTCACAGAAAATGCAAACTGGGCTTCTTCAGTATGACATAAATCTCAATGTGTCTTTCATGTTCCAGTATTACATATAGAGAGTTTGTATTCATCTAACTGATGAATACAACTGATTTACAAAGTCCACAAATGACACAGAGCAATATGAGCATAAAAACTATTTACTGTATTTCTTAGAAATTTGCAGGATCTGAAAACTAGGTTGCAACTTTTAAAACTGTGTTTCATGACACTAGCTGTAGTATATGTATCTGAGTTTTGGTTTTAGCTTTTTATTATGATAGGTATACAAAAAATTGAAAAGCCATTAATAAAAATGCAGTTTCATTTTAGGTAAAGAAGAAATTCACAAATTGCAAAAAAATAAGGGCTGCAGAGATAAATTAAACACCATTTTCGGCAAAATGGTAGTCTTACTTCCATATAGGCAATTTCCCCTGTCTTAAAACATTCTTACATATTGGATTCTAAATGATGAGAGACAAAAAAATCATACACTTAGTAGAGTGTGCTTGAGGTTTGTGCCAAAGCTTGCTTTAATTTAAAAGTTTCAGCTTATTTCTGTATAGATGGAGCAAGCTGGGACATAAACAGTATGAATGAGGATGTTAATTTTGAGCATTTTGATCTGCAGTTCTGTGACTCTATGCTAAGCTTCTATAGAAAGAATTAAGACACTGTTCATGCTATGTCAATGTTACTTGCTTTGATTTACATGTATGGTGAGATATAGAGATTGCAGAGAATGCACCTTCACTACTACTACTACTCTGTCTAGAAATGTTGTATTGTTGGCACTCAGAGGTTTGATCTTATATATTTAATTTCAAATAAATATATTTAAATGAGAGTAAAAACATATGAGAAGACTAGAATGTCCAAATAGTTAGAGTTTTATCTGAGTCTTATTAAAAGCCCTACTTACCAACCTCTCCATTCATGGGCCTGAAAAATTTTAATGGCACTAATGACACAAAAGAAATATGAATCACAAAGGAAACCCTGTGTTCCACAGAAGTTGAACACTAAGCTTAAACAAGGTTATCCTCTTCAGATTGTTTCCTCATTCCAGCAGCAGTCAAATTCGTGTTGGGCTCTGAGAGAGAAGGAGCAGCAGCAGGATGCTGTTCTGCCGGGGTGGTGAACCAGGACAAGGGCAGCAGGGCAATGGCCTGACAGATAAGTCCCACAGTACCTGAGCAAGGAGGGCAGAGCAGGCCTGGGGACAGTCAGCTGAGCTGGACAGCAGGGAAGTCCACAAACATTAAGGCAGATGTAAGGTGAAGCCAGGCAGTGCTGGCCAGTGGGTCAGGTTCAGATCAGTGAGCTACGTGGCTGGGCCCCTGCATGGATGCAGTGCACCCCAGAAGGAGAACAAGGGCAATTACTCAGATTAAATGCAGCTCCTGAGTACAAGGGAATGGCCTCTGCTAAGGCTTCCCACAGCTCCTCCTCAAACAGCTCTCTGAATCCAGGCTGCACAGCTGCGCTGCTGTCAGTGCTGGCCCTGAGTTCAAGCAGCCAAAACCCCATGAAGGGCATCTGGCACCAACATCCTCCAGTTCATCCTTTCTCATTCCCTGATTGCAGCCAGGAAGTGGGAAACCACAGATCTCGCAGATTTGGGCACTGTTCAGAGAGTGACTTGTTGCCCCATTGAAGTGAGCATTCACACTGTGTCATTTCCCTTAGTGACCTCACATACCTATCAAATAGGATGCGACACTTTATATGGTCTGTACATGTGCATCACATAGCGTGAGAATATATTTTAAGGTCTCATTATCTCTCTACGAATATCCAGCTATTGTGTTGGTTTTGGCTGACATAGAGTTAATTTTCTTCATGATGGCTAGTATGGGGCTGTGTTTTGGATTTGTGCTGAATGCTGTGAGAATAATATAGAGATGTATATGTTATTGCTGTGCAGGGTTTACACAGAGCCACTTTTCTGCTTTTTGTAATGCCAGGCTGGCGAGGAAGCTGAGGGTGCCTGGAAAGTCAGCAGGAGATACAGCAGGGATGGGTGATCCCAACTGATCAAAGGGATATTCCAGACCATGTGACATTATGCTCAGTATATAAGGTGAGGGGTTGAAGGAGGAAGGGTGGGACATTTGGAGTGATGGTGCTTTTCTTCCCAAGTCACCGTTACACGTGATGGAGACCTGATCTCCCGGGTATGGCTGAACACCTGCCTGTCCATGGGAGTTGGGGAATTAATTCCTTGTTCTGCTTTTGCTTTTTGTGTGTGCAGCTTTTGCTTCCCCTGTTAATTGGTCTTTAACTCAACCTATGAGTTTTCTAGGTTTTACCCTTCCAATTTTCTCCCCAGTCCCACTGGTGGGGGAGTGAGTGAGCAGCTGCCTGGGGCTTGGTTCCTGGAGGGGTTAAACCATGACACTATTGAACTGGCTATCTCTAGACCAAAGGTTCAACTTAATTTCAAGCTGAGAGATGGCATTAGCTGCATACAAATCCTGTGCTTATTTTTGGCAGTCTATTTTCCTCCTAAAGTGTACATATTTTTTTTAAAAAAATTATAAATATGTGTAATTCCCACCTATTTCTTTAGTGCTCAGAATTTTTTAAGATAGCGGTGTAGTCTGTGCAACCTAAGAGCTCTTATTTTAAATGCAGTGTGCACATTGGTAAAATGTTATGTTGAATTTGTATATAACCTATTTAAAATCTACACTGCCTCTAAAATTTGAGAGGTCCTATATTAATATTTCAATCATTATGAAGTTACCAAAACCAGTCTCTTAATTTCTGTATGTGATACTGAAACTCTGGAGTAATTATATGCTCCTATATATATATTATGTGCTCCTATATAAGTAATTTCACTTCTCTCTGCAGCCTATTAATAGTCTCTAGATTCTACAAATCAGTATAACACTAAGTGTACTAGGGTCAAATTCACCTGAAAAAGGCAGATATAAGTATCACATAAATCTTGGCAATTTGAAGTGACACCCATAGCTCAGGGCATTAGCAGTGGATTAGAGTTACTATGCAATATAAATGTTTATACTGCTTTGCAGTGTAATGCAGACAAGAGAACACAATCAAAGCTTTCACAGACATAAACAGACATCACACACTATAATTATATTTGTCTGGAAGATAATAATAATCATAGATGGCAGGTATTATGAGGAAGTTCTTTTTTATGGTTAACTCGTTCAGTATACTCGTCTTACTCCAAAAGCAATTTCCATAATTGGAATATTATGTGTGTGTGTGTGTGTGTGTATATATATATGTGTATATGTATATATTTATATTTTGGAAGTTTTGGGTGGGGAGGCCATTGTCTATTTGTCCTTATTTCCACCCTCTCTGCAAAAGAAAAGATGGTGAAAAGAATCACAGGGCATGCAATAGTCAGTGTGTCCTTGCCAACTCAAACTGCTTCCATCATACTGATGAATATGAGGCAGAGCCCCATCACCTGAACCCCTGCAAGGGGAATATCTCTGGCAGAGGACATGGTACAGGGAAGAGCTTTCTTCCCCTTCCAGTTTATATTGAAGATTAGTCATCTCTCCAAAGTTAAGTTCAGAGGTTGGCTATTTTGCTTGAACAGCAAATTAGTCAGGAGACTGATTAAAGCCTCTGTTTGTTGTGAATGAATTGTTAAAAGGCAAATCAGTCTCTTTTAAAGGCCATTTCCTGCCCTGAGTCATTCACATAGGACTCACATTGAATTCAAGGAGAATTCAACACAGTCCTCCAAGGGCAGAATTCATCCTGCAGTTTAAAGGCTGTGAACTTTGGAAATCTCTAAAAACAGCTTATATGCAGAAGAAACTGTACTCCCCTCAATATACCGCCTACAGTCTTAAACATTAGAGTCTACAAATCTTACATGTTGAATTTTGATTGAAAACACAGAAAAAAGCAAATTACATTTTAATTTTAACTGATGTATAAATACAGAGCATTAAAAGAAAGAGATTTTAAAAAAGAATTTTTAACAATAGTCATATGCTAGTACAAAAAATCTTTTGAGTATTGCAAAAGGCATTTGCATCTCTCACTGACAAAAGTATGCATAAAGTTTCAACAGGAAAGGTGAGTGTTATCAAAGTTATCAGGTTGAACAAGAGGTATACACAATATTATTTTATTTTGGATGTGCAAGACTGGTTACTTGTCATCCTGAAAAGGAAAACAAAACATGTATTTTCCTGAGCATAACAGTATAACAGCATAACAGCATCAGTTGATATTTTTGAGACAGAAAAAACTGTTTACTCCATGTACATGAAGCAGAGAATATAATTATCATTGCGAGTATTATTGTGGCTTCATACTTTAAAAAGTGGGTAATAAATCTTCAAAACTGTTTCATCACTCAGTGATTTAGCACAGTGCTATTATTAAGGAACTTAAATTTTATATATTTTCTAATTGATCTGTTACTTTTCATGTCGTTAGTTCACACTGAGGCATAACAAACACAAGAACTTGTCTATAGACATGTCTGTAGACATGCTCTTTTCAACAGATTATTTTTAGGAGTTTCAGGTGAAAAGGGATTCCACATACCAAGAAACATATGTATCAAGAAACAAATGGAAAACAACAGAAGTATCTCTTAAGCTTAGGAAGTAGAAGCTAAGATTTTTCTTAGTCAGTCTTTCTCTTCAAACCAAGTCCGATTGTATGCCAGTATGAAAGGCTTCTTAGAGATCACTCCTGTTAAAATCCCTTTTAGAGCAAGTAACTTGCCATCTGAGCCAAGCTGTATTTCTTTCTTGCACTGCTGGCCTCCCCAGCAGTCCTTACATTGAGGGCAGGCAGCTGCTATTATCTGTTCAACCCATGGAGGACAAATTAACCCTATCCTCATCAGGCATTTACGAATTATCACAGATGAAAAGAAAGAATGTACCTCAGCTATCGCTCCATTCTCTGTTCTGAGACCACCACCCAAAGCGAATATCCCATGCTTAGCTGAAAACTCAGTATTACATAACTCAGTACCCCCTGGTAAAAATATGTGGATTATTCATATTCATACATAATTGAAATTTATCTGAGTTCCAAATATGTGATCCTGTATTTCAGACCTATTGCAAAGGGTAGAGGTCAGCTGAGCTGACAGCATGATACTGAAATTTTCACAAATCTAACTTTGATTTGAGTTGTTATTCTAAGCAGTCTTTCTGCCATCACTCCCTTGTTTGTACTCTCCACTCTGGTGGCTGAATGTCAACCCTCTTTCTGCTTGTGTTTTGTACAAAAGTAAAGTGATGGTTCTGGTTTTCTTTTACAGTCATGGTACAGAAAACGATAAGAAACACACTGCTAGGAAAAATAATAGAATTTTAATTCTATTCTGTTTCTATCATTTCTGCTCATGGAATTACACTTATTGCCACTGCTGTAATGTTATATTTACACCTACAACTTGCAGATCTTGTATGCACTAACATTTGCCAAACTTCTATTTCATCCATGTTGTTTATTTGCATAATCATAGTATTGTACAGCATATGAACTACTTAACTGTATTTTAATGGAAGGATTTAGCTGTACAGAAGAGTTTCTCATATCTATGACTAAACATAAGATAATGTTGAAAAATGATAAGCATATTTCAAAATAGCAAAGAAAATTTCACTTCTTTCAGTTAAAAGACCAGCTGCTTGAATTAATATTTGTCCTTTTGCTTAATTTTCTCTTATATTATGACAGTTTGTGATAAGTAAATACAGGCATTTTCTGTCAAACATAAAGCTTTGATCCTTAAAGAAATAACGTACTTTCAGGTACAAAGATTATAAAAACAGAGCATAGTTTTCTAGTCTTGAGAAATACCTACCAAGAATACAGTATTCTACCTATACAGTAAAAATTGGAAAAGACAATAAAAAAGTGCAGAGACCCTCAAAAATGTTTAGCAAACTGCAGCTGTAAGTAAAACATGCCACACATTCATCAAGTGAGTAAATGCAAAATGAGCTTTTATAATTCATCCTTATTTCACTGCAAAATAGACTGATAGAATGAATAAATTTTGAGAAAACTAAAAAGAATCTTATCAAGTTCAACAAGGACAAATGTAAATTCTTGCACCTGGGGAAACATAATCCAGGAGTGCAGCACAGGCTGGGATCAACTGGTCTGGGAAGCAGTTCAGTGAAAAATGTTCAGTGTTCTGGTGGACAACAAATTCAATTTCAGCGAAGAGTGAGCTGCTGCATAAAAGAAAGCCAACAGGATGCTGGGTTGAATCAACAAGGACATCATCAGTGATAAAGAATTAGTTATCCCCCTCTGCTCAGTGATTTTCAGGCCATGTTTGGAATACCGTGTTCAGTTTTGGTCCCTGCTGTACAAAAAAGATGTGGACTGGCTGGAGGTGGTTAGGAGAAGGGCGACAAAGATGGGGAACCTGTCATATGAGGAAAAGGCTGAGAGAAGTAGGACTGCTCAGCCTTGAGAAGGGAAGACTTTATCACCATGTTTCAGTATTTAAGAGGTGGCTAAAAAGAAGACAGAGACTCCTTCTTTTTACAAGGACTCAGGTGGAAAAGTCAAGGCAAGTTACTCCTAGGGAGATTTCAATTTAACACAAATAAAATCTTTCACTATGAGAAAATCAGTCATTGGAATAATTTCCCCAGGGAAGTGATGGATTCCCTGGTATTGGAGAGTTTTAAAATTTGCCTGGGCAAGATGCTGGGTCATCTTATCTATATGGTAGTTTTGTCAAGAAAGGTTGGACCAGATGATCTCCAATGTTCCTTCCAACCTGGTATTCTATGATTCTATTAAGGAGTTACAGATGTGTATGGAAAAACTGCATAATATTTCTTTCTCAGTAATTCCAACAGCAACTGCTGAAATATCCTTTCAACAGAAAGATGTGGACAGAGACTGTGGAAGAAGCAACTGGATTTCTGAACAACAAATTATGAGTTTTCTTAGAAAATTATAAAGGCCTCAACACTGAAAATTCTGGTTGGTATACAACACTTTGCAACTGATTTCTGAAAATGAATGTAGCACGTTTGATTTATTTTTCAAGGTATTAAAGGAGACATTCTCACAATACTCAGTAATGTATTTCCTCGTTCATAATATTTTTGGCTATAATCTTAACTTTCATCTGTTTAAGCTAGATCATGGGTTTAGCCTTCCAAATCCTGAAAAATGCAACATGACATGAATAGGAGAAACTCCAAGTGAGCTATATCAACATATATCATAATCATATGGAATTTGATGAAAGCATCATGATATTATTACATATATTATTTCATTGCTAATAAAAATGCATTACTGTTCTTGTTTGTAAAAAATAAAAGTGAATACAAGTGCAATGGAAGGCAGTGTGAGTTCCATCTAAACAAATGAAATACAGAACACAGGGATATTATTGTATTTGTCTTGGATGTTGCTACATGACTGCTGATTAAGTTACACTGCTCAAAAGAAGGCAAAACATCAAAACATGCAAATGCTTGAATATATCCAATGACATTTAATAAAGCTTTCAAGGATGAAGCTAATTTTAGCACAGTACACAAAGCCAAGAAGACTGGAATAGCAAAAGAAGACTTGGCTAGACAACAATTGAGGGATTCAATGGGATCTGAAAATAATGCCCTATCTACATTTTTAGGTGTGTTTTGATATCTCTCCTAGTTTACTTCTTATTCAGATATTAGTCTTTCATGAAAAAAGGTTTTTATCCTGTTCTTACTGATGTCTAGAGAGTCTGCCCCTAGAACAGAGGCTAGACAGAGTTAAAGAATAAAGTAGGTATTTATTAAAAGGCCTTAAAGGATAGACCTTGGGCTGTACAAGAGCCTGGCCAGGGCTACACCCAAGATGGACCCTAAATGGTCACCAAATGGATGGCCAGTCACGAGGGTTCACACTTTTATAAGCTTTTGGTCCATTTGGTTAATTGTCCAGTTACACCTTCAGGTTATGAAGTCCCATCCTCCTTGTTTGCTGTCTTCAGTTGCCCGTTGTTTATGCTTTTTGGGCCTGAAGCTTGTAACGGTTGTCCTTGGTCTCAAGCTGGAAAAGGATTTGTTTTGTCTATCTACCTTGTGAAGAGAACTTACTAACACTTAATATGAAGGTCAGAGCTAGGCAGCACAGAATCTGAAAAATGAAAGCTAAAACTTGAGACATCATTACAAATTGTAACAATCCCTCTGAAGCAGGCCCCAATGGGGAAATAAGAATTTAAAGCCATCTCCAACTGTTGATGCATTAAGGGAGAAAGAATGTCCATAGGGCAAAATATGAAGTTGTGGTGGTAGCAATAAATGGGCAGATCAAGAAATGGGGGAATGATCACTGAAAAGATCTAGAACCATCCTCCATCTTCTGCTTATATAAGAACAGTATTAACAAATTCCTGTTACAAAGTAATGCAGAATCTTAGGCAGTATAGGCACATATAACCTGTATTTTGAAATCTGGCTTTGTGCTGAAAGGGCATTCCCTGAAGCTGCTGGTCAGTAGAAATCTGTTGACCATGGTCTCAGTTTAATAGAGCTCTTTCTCCAGTGACAAAGGATGCATGGCTCATATAGCTAAATTTCAAATGTAACCAAACTAAAACCCAATCCTATTAAAACATTCCTTGTTTTATTAGAACTGGTGGCCCCACTTTTGAGGTCTCTGTATCAGATTCCCTTCCATCAGCAATCATTATGTGAACACCTATTTACTCCACTGTGGCCTGAGATGAGTACTTGTCCTGCATGTTTTGTCCTGAGTAAAGTATCAGTTCTAGAAAGAAGTTTCATGCAAAACCTAAAATGGAGATGCAGTTAAAATACATTGGAATATTGTCCTACCTATCATCTTCCAACTAAGAACAAACAAAAATTAAATTGCAAAACTGAAGCACAATTGTGAACAGACAATACATTAAAATAAAGGAATAAATAAACAATTTATTTATTATTTACAGAAACAGAAATATGGTGAAGGAAGATGAAATGGTAGTTTGTGTGAGTGGCTCTGAGAAGCAGAAGGGAAAATTTCAATCCATGGATGTTCTGATTGCAGGAACAGCAAGTCCCAACACACAAAGCAAAATCTCCATAAACTGACAACTTCCCAATAGGCTTGAGATGAAAGCAGGATGTAACCTTAGGAGTCATTCTTGAAATTGAGATAGCCAACATGCGAAAATGTAATTGATCCATACAAGATTATAGTTTTTATAGCTTTTTTTAGTACACTAGATTTACAAAACACAACAATGCTTTTACAGTCATATTTTAAAACTTAATTCCCTGAAACATTAGGAAAGATGTTTGTTTTCTCTTTGTGAAGAACAGAGATAGTTTTTTTGCTTGCCAGATCCTGGCTTTCCTTCTCATCCATCCACCGATTCTTTTAAGCAGTACAAATGTTGAAGTCAGAGCTGACACTCAAGATTTGCCCCTAAACGATGAAGAGAGCGTTGCAACTGAACTGTACAGCTATAGCATTTCTGAGGTAATCACTGTGTTGAAATTTATCTTTACTAATGAATAAAGATAATAGCATGGCAGATGGGACAAATTCACTTCATAGTTTAATGAGAAAATGCATATATATACATAACCTGAAGTTATAAATATTGAAATGCATCTACATGAGTATTATTGAAGTATGTCTAGGAGAAGCTGGTCAAATACTTCAAAAGACTCTTTATAAGCCTTTGTTTCATTTTTGAACAGCTATTCAAATTAACTGTGCTTATGCCCCTCATTATGTGCTGTTTATGTGCACTCATGTTCCTATCAACATTCTGGAAGTTCTATTCTTGACAAAACAATAAAGAAAAGAATGGTGAAAGCCAGTGGTTTAATGTACTTTCTTTTAAGTTATTTCTGTTCAAAATATAGATATGCAATAATAGTCTAGAAACAAACTATTTTTACAGTATTTTTTGCTATACTTCCCAAAGTATAAACAATTCATTAGTAGCCTTAGCCTGAACTTTGCTAGTATAAATTGTTGTTCAAATCTTTTTAATAGCAAATAAACTTGAACACCTCAATATCCAGTCTTAAGATCTGTCTAGGATGTGCTCAGTTGAGCAACATCAACAAAATAGCAAGAGTGACCATGCCACTATGGTGCTAACAAAGCCCTCGGGTTAATAATGACTATTTTGACCTTATGGCACAAATTAACACTACCTCAGGGTTCCTTTAATTTAGGCCACCCTGCAATGGCCTGTGGCAGTCAGGGATTATTGGATGAAAGCAAACCGGTTTGTGGTGAACAGAGGTTCAAGAGACCTGCAATCAATTCTTGATGACACCATAGAGTCTTTGGGTGATATTAGGGAGTATTAAACTTTCTGTGTCTCCTGTAGCTGTATGATGAAGCAGCAGTAGCATTGACATACTTTTTAAGAGTGCTACTTTATTAATTTAACACATTTTTGGAAACTTTGTGCACAAAAGCCTACAAGTCCACTAGGAGCTTTGTCAGTCTTTGGTTGTCTGTGGCGGAAGAGTTGCTAACTCACATCTGGCTGTTTAGGATTCAATACATGAAAGTTTTTTGGTTTCTACGTGTCTTTTTAGCATGCAAAATATAAGAAGACATCGCAGCCACCTATAAAAACCAGGTTTGCTAAAAATCCCTGGAGTATATGCTCCCTTGAAATAATACATATACCTGAATATGTAATAAAAAATATTCTGTGAATGGATTTGCATGGATGCATGGATTATTTTTGTGGAATGAGACATCTCCAAAGTCCAGCTTATGTGTTGTAGTCAATACGCTGTTCAGGGAAAACTTCTGTATGAAAGATCTTTGATATAATGGGTTGTGTGCAAATTCTGAAATGTATATTTTGAACAGTTTTGTTATTCAGATATTTATTTGGCTACAAAACTTAGCCAAAAGTTTTAGCATACTGAATTTGTTATTACTCCATAGTGAACTAATTGCTTTACTTCTAGTAGTACAAAAATTAATTACAAAATTTCAAATTTCATTGTTTTTCATTGAGTTTCAAAGCAAAGCCTCACT
The DNA here is from genome assembly GCA_013397195.1 of Hylia prasina. Lineage (NCBI taxonomy): Eukaryota > Metazoa > Chordata > Aves > Passeriformes > Sylviidae > Hylia > Hylia prasina. The sequence continues at coordinate 751,239 of VYXD01003062.1, read as the reverse complement.
GATATTTCATCACACCTTGTATGCATGAATTCCATAAAAACTGAATAAAAATTAGCTGATTTTTTCCCTATAGATTGACAAGTTATCCTTAATTAATTAGCACACACCTTACTAAATATTCTGAAGATAATGTAAATTAGTAATCTTCTTACTATCTGTATTGTATGAATAAAGTAGCACATCATATTATGTAGAGAGAGAAAAAGTAATATCTGAGTTCTAAATAAACTAGAGAGTATACATTGTGTACCTAATGCAAAGGAAATAGAAGAGGTGATGTTCTCAGGTATATCAAGTATTTCTGGGCTGACTGTAATATTGGCAGCAGTGACAGGTTTCACTTGAAATGCTTCAGACTTCCTTTGATCATTTAGTTGATATATGTCTGAAATTCTGTTACTGGTATCTAGTGTGGAAATTTTGACTTTAACATAACACTGGGAATCCTGTTGTCTTTTTATTGTGGTGAGAAATACGTAACTCATTTGCTGGGGCTATTTCTGCACAGTGTCTCTCTTATGGTTAAGAAGCAGGAGAATGGATACCAAAGGAAAAATCTTTCTAAGTCTTGAAATAGTATTTTTGCAGATTTTGAACCTGTTAGCAGTTTATGAATACTTACAAAATAATTATGCAAAAAATGACCTTGTCTACCATCAAAAGTCATGTTTGCCCGATTTCACCAAAAATAATCTAATCTCTAGTACAAATAGGAAGGGTATATATGTGCGTACCTGCATGCGAATGAAAGTTGCTTTCAAATTTGAACATTACAAAAGAAATGTTTCAAATTTCTTCCCTGCTTTGTAGCAACATCCCCTTCTTTTGTCAATTACTAAAGCTGAGCAATAGCATTTATGAACTCTTGCAGATTTTACACTGGAATGACATGTATTTTATGAAAATAGCTTAAAATAAACCTCAAATTGTCATATATACCTAGGCAGAGCAACAAAATAAATGAAAAAGAATGATAACACAGCTACATGAATGATGTTTTATAGGCAGCCATATATGCTCTATATAAAGAATAATAGCTACTTTATTATTTATATGCTGCCATAAGTGTACACAGGCATCAAAGTCAAGGCTTGTAGAATAATTAATGAACCAAACAATAAATATTTTCAAAATGCTCGGAAGACCTAAGCTCACTCAAGTCCCACCTGAGGAGGAAGACAAGATCAGAGCAACTGGGGAGCGATGAGAAATCAAACATGCTATGAATGGGGCAGATATAGCCCAAGTGCACAGCTGTTCCATGTGCTCACAAAAAGCTAATGCATTAAATAGTTAATCTTTCATTAAGAGTGTGTAATCAGTTGGCATGATTTGCTCAACACACAAGAAAACTGGTGACTGTTCCCTTGAGAGTATAATTCTAAGCTTCAGCACTATCAGTCTTTGAGGAAACCTCACCTCTCAGTTTTAAATACAAAATATGACAAGTGAAATTTTGTTCTTTCTCCAAAGTATAAAGTAAAAGAAAGAGAAAAAAAGAGAGGATAAAAAGGATGATATCAAGACAAACTCTTCACCTTTGTTGGAACTGAGTGAGGATCAATACTGAGTTATGAAAAGACTTTGCAGATTTATCTGTAGATTAATACACTCCATCAGCAGCGCCTGCCATTTCAAAAGAGCAATAAAAGGTTAAGGGAACAAGATCAAGCAAGAATATTCTTCAGCTGTGATTCCTCCTTTGGAAAGATGCCTTTATTTGCTCACTAAAGGAGTTGAGTCCAGCTCCTGGTGTTGGTGTTGATGGTATAAGGAGGAACAAGGAGAGAGATGGGGGATGGGACTCCAGGATCTCTCTTCCACTGGTTACAGCCACTGGGGTTTAATGCGATCTATAAACTCATCTGTCTGTTTACATACCAGCAAATGATACATCTCTCTGATCCACTTACATTTTCAAGCCTAATGTATACACAGGGCACTGACGTTGTGTATACAAGACACAGAGATAGCTGGGGGCTGTGTGCTATCCCTGCTTTCACAGCACACTGTCACTCTTATAAATAAAGCATTCGCTCGGGAAAAGAGTCTGAGAGCTGGAGAGCCGCATTGCGTGCAAATCCAGCTCACTGCCTGAGCTTCCTCGAGGTTGAAGCTAATCCTAACTGACATGTTACAGTAAAAGTACTTTATAAAATCAATATTAAATTCACAGCCTTTGACATCCTGGGACATCAAAGATAAAGGGGAAATAAGCTGTGGAGTAAACAGTCCTGCAGCTATGCCAGTTGCTCAAGGAGAGAGGCGAAGGAAGACACAGGAGACCATGGGGTAAATTAGTACAGTGCTAGTCTTGTTTTTATACCAAGGTCTTGACATCAATGAAAACATTATAAAAACAGCACGCGAACTCTTACAAACAAGAAAAAAAAATATTAGGAAAGACTTCCTCAGTTACAAATTCATACAACCTTTTAAGGTTAAAGGGTTGCAAGCCACATTTTTAGCTTTTTCTTTCAATAAATTATACCCGAGAGTGATAATAAAAATCTAATAATGAAACAATGTACCACTGAACTAAAGAACTGGGCTAGAATTTGACTGCACAATCATAACATGATATGATCATTCCAGCTTTCTGTGATGTACACCCATGTACATTCTACAGTCATCCAGGCTGACATACAGTCAGCCATCACAGTGTTTGTACTATATGAGTGAAATACACATTGTATTGAGTCCAGAGGAGAGATTGAATGAAGTGGAGTTACTTGCCTGCTTAATCCCAAATTTTGTCTTTCATATGTAGAATGACAGACACAGTTTATACTTTAAACAACAACGCTGTCCTTGATCAAGGGTAAAAGGAAGACCAGAGTCAGCTCAAAAGTGGAAAATCTTCCTTCACCTCTTGCTATCCTCCTCCAGCTATTTCCTATTGATGAATAAAAACAGCAAGGTTGATGCAAGTTGGGTAAGTCAAGGTGGTGGGCTGACAAGTCCTTACTGGAGATTTGCATTGTGTGAACTGAAAATATTCCTTGACATTTTGTGGTTCTTGTGTAATGAAGTTTGTAGTTCTAATGGCTCTCAGTGGTACTTCCATCAGTCTTAAGAACAGACATTTGATATACAAACACTTGTACTTAAGAATAGGCATTGAAAGAGTAGGAAAATTAGATCTTTTGCATAATGAAATCTGCTAAAACTGTAATTCAAAACCATTTGATTTTGCAAAGGAAGCCACTAGTGAATTTTTATCATAATAAACTGGCACACTAACTTGCTGTACCACATAATATGGCTACCAACCATTACCCTCGGGTTAGTATTTATGATGAGACAACTGTTATGGTTTAGGAGAGAAAAAGAAAATTAGTATGTTTGCTAAAACTAAATATGGAAGAGAAGGCACAGTAACAACTGTTTTTATTTAGTTAATGTGTCTTCAAGAAAGAAATTTCTTTCCTGATGCTTAGGAAAATGTGATTTTTACAGTTTTCAATCCTAAAGTTCACAAGGACTAGATACCTATTCTGAATAGCCTGATTGCAAATATTTTAGGGCAACGGACTAAACTTAAGAGGAAAGGACTGAAGGAGTGATGTGGTAAAAGTGATAGACCTGATAGGACTGACAATGGAAGAAGCCACCTCACCTCTCTACAGAAGACACACATTTTCAGATATGCAAATGAATATACGTTTTTCTAGCCCTTAGACTGATATCAACATTTAGGAAATGATAATTGGGGGTTGAGGTGTAATGTAGTGTGGGAATCCTATTAGGACCAAAAGGAAAAAAACAAAAACAAAACAAAAACCCACCCAAACAAAACCCATTCCAAACCAAAAAAACCCATAGCAAAGAAAATACCAGAAAGGTCAATTCTAACATCTTCTGTTAGCACACATATATGATGCACAACAGATCTTACTAGAATGAATAAAATCTTTGTCAGCAAACAGGATGGAACCATTTTAATAGCCATTACGAAGACCAAACCAACATTTAGCCTAAGGCTAGTGTCTTCATTTAGGAAATAAAGAAACCCTCACTGCCTCTTCTAAATATACTGCTGGGTTTCAATGACCAACAACTGGTAATGGCATCTATAGCTGCCCTTTTGGAGCTTTCATGTGCTTGGCAGTGTGCCAATTTTGGAGTTAGGAAAGCCAAAACCTGGGTTAAAAAATTACTTCATGCATTATTTTACCCTTGTAGAATAAAAAAGCAAATATACTGATTGCCAGAAACCAATGCTTTTCAGCTTGCTTTACGTAAGGGCATAGAGGATTTGGTTCAAAGCAACCTGATACTTCAGAAGGTACTGAATACATCTGGCACTGTGGAAGACCCATGATGAGAGATTTGAGGATGACACATAACTTGAAAGGTACTCCTTACATCAAAAGGAAACTCAAGAAAAAAAAAGGAATTTTTGAGAACAGAAAGGAAAAAAAATAAATTTATTAAACCAATTCAAGATTCAAGCAACAAATTTGAGTTTTTGAGAAAGATTTCCTTCATGTTGCTTAATATAACTACTCCCCAGAGGAGTAAAAACCTTCCTACTGTTGTATTAAGACTTACCTTTTTTTGTATCCTATGTGATGTTTTGCGTGTTGTTATACAAATGACAAACCCAATTATTTTCATGTACAAAAATAATATAAAATGTATGAGACAATTGATTTTCTCGAGGTGTCAGCACTGTTATCTGTGTGCTATAGCTCATATAATAAATATTTTTATTATATTCTGTATATATTTGCACACTGCACTTTTAATCACATCTTAACTGCTCAAAGCAATGAGCTAAGCAACAAGAATAACATCCATTACAGATTATTTGCATTTTCATTCCCCCAAAAGAGGAAGCATATACAGTCAGTCCCTCATTTTTGTAAGGCTGATTGGATTTTTTTGGTGTTTTTTTGCTAGGATTTTTTTGGTGGATCTTTTTGTTGGATATATTTGCTTTCTTTTACAAATTTCCATGGTCCTGCACACTTCGGTTAGAGATGGAAGTGTAAAAGTAATAGATCTTCTCTTTGGATGAGATTTTCTACAGCGAATGCTTTTTTTCCTTTTGCAATCATTCCATGACAGATGAGTTCTTTAGGATATTTTGGCAGTTTTGATGAAGATACATTGATGCTCATTCAATAGACTGCAGTGTGCCCAAGAGGTTGAAGGTTAAATATTTCCCTATAGTGAAGAATAATTTGTCTATGGTAAGCTAAATTACTCTAAATAGCCCTGTTTTACAGTACTTCTGAGGCAAATGTGAGGTACAAGTCTGTTCTTTTAGGTCCAGGGTCAGATTTGATTAATCATACTCCCTACCTGTACTTTGAAGACTGTAAAACAACGATTTTGTGTCAAAGGAAACATTTTAAATAGAAAGTAAGTACTTAGGCCATCACTGACTGAAGTTACTACATTCATGCCTGATAACAGTTTGATTTTAATTGGACAAAACGTTGGCTAGAAAACATCTTTGAATATGTACCAGAGAGGGGTACCATTACATGTTGAAGTAATAGAGTAGAATTATACTTCTGCTTGTTCCTTCAGGAAATAACATTTCAAATTAAATATCTTCTTGCAAAATGTCCTGGAGGGTATAACAATATGCTCAACATAAAATAGATATGCAATAAATATTCAAAACATTACACAACATTACAAATTCATACAATCACAAATGCTTAATTGAATGGTTCACAAATAATTTATCATGGCCTCTGAAACTGTTTTTGTTAAGACAGGTAAAACCTGGAGATAGTAAATCCATAAAATAAAGACTTTAACACAAAATGTTAAACGTACTTAATCTTATATTTCATTACTCCTTTTGTAATATTCAAATGCACTGGGCTCTGTCTCTTATCTTAAAAATATGTTTTGAATTAATATCCTAAAGTCATTTCTTGACCAACAGCAAATTATCAAATTAAAAATTCCTGTAGTATGCAGAAAAATTATATCTGCTTCTGCAGATATCATGCTCGCTTCTTTGTCTATACTAGTAACACGAGAGGACACAAGAGAATCAAATAAAGGGTTTGTTTTATATTGCATATTGCAGTTTTTAGCTCAACAAGCCATGGTTATTTATGGTTCATTTCCAAGTAGTCATGCGTAAGAATCTCAGCTATAAACTCCATGAAAAACAGTGGACTATTGTGCTAACATAATACTTCATATACTGATAATAAAGTGTAATTTTTCATTACTACAAACTGGTACACAGAAGTGGCCCAAATTAGGTGACACATTATGATATCAGTTATTAAAAAGCTAAAATTTGCATATTAACATTACGCATTCATTATTCAAAAATACGTAAGATAGTGAACCTATCCATAGGGCATCACAAGTGTACCCCATTATCACTGGGTTCTGATTAAATGATGGGGATTTGAACTGAAATTCTTTGTTTGAGCTGTGTGTAGGAAGCTCATATTAATAATTATACTCTTAAATAACAATTATCTACTTCTACTGGTACAAAAGCTTGTTTCTTCATGCACAGGATGAAGTCAATACAATTAAGAAAATGTTTTTCTTTTTGATCGAAATAACCTCTGTCTTTATCATGTTATTTTTTTAAATAGCACTTTTTCAGATTGTGAAGGAAATATTATCGCTTCATCACCGATGACCGGTTAAGTCATAAGTAAGTCTTTACTCTGCAGATTGTTCATTGATGAAATATTAATGTGACCTCAAATATACCGGAAAATTTAAACTATTTGTGAATTTCTAACAGTGACTCTCATTCTAAATAATATCGTTTCTATGGTATCTGTACTTCTATAAACCAAAAATTAGCTAACAGTCAACTTTATTGGTATAATCATAATCAAATATGTCTAATGCAGCTATGCCACAGCATCTTTTATTTCAGTCTGATATTCAATTAATAAAATAACTAAGTCAAACATACATGCAGATGACTCAATCTGTGTTTAAAAACTGTTCACAGCTTTGGATCTCAAAATCATTGTTTAATCCATTTTCCTCTCCATGTTTCCTTTTTCATTCCAGGATTCCTTCTGCATAACCAAAAAGTATGAAGTGGAGAAGTCTAGAAAAGTCCTTTCACATTGTGTGTCATTGTGCGCATATTGTAGCAGTGAATGTTACTCACCCACATGGGTAGCAGGACCAAGAACATTTGCTGGAGCAAGTGCCATTGAATTTGCATGAAGGCTGTAACTTTCTTCCAAAATATTAATGCATTAGAAACAGTACAAAGACAAAGGGGTTTTTAAACAAAAACTTAAAAGCATTATAGAAGTATTAAGTCTAAACTATAAAGGTCAAAATTTCCTCCATGCAAATAATACAGTTTTTTTTCTTTCATTTGCTTTCATAAAAAACCCAAAAACACAACACAGAAAGCAGAACAGTCTGCCCTCCCATAACTATCTCAAACGCAAAAGAGAGATAAACACTTTTAAGGAGGCAAAATCTAAGAAATCTAGGCATGGATTGCTGCTTCCAGAATTAGCAAATGTCAGTCTTGGGTTGCAATCCAGTCTGAGCCAGCAGATGAAGAGAACTACTGCTTTACCTCTGTCTAGTGAAGATAGTTTCCATGCAGTTTGCTAGAAAATGATGGTCACAAAAAATGTTAATTAGGCCCTGTTTGCTTAACACCTCCCCCCTCCACCCCCCAGTTTTTCTTAAATGTTTTGTTAAGTACTATAATGTAAACTGCTACAGAGAAAGATGTAACCCCCTCAAACTCTCCAAATTTGAATCACAGGGTCATGTTGATACCCGTACTGACATTTCCTATGCTTTCACTGTTATGTGTACAAACCTTGCTGGTTTTAGATGCTTTTAGAGCTGTCTGTATGATGTTCTCATACTCATCAATCCCTAATTGGACTAAAATCTCATATGGGTATGTACACCCACAGTAAACCTGATCTTTTATAGCAAATCCCCTCAGTTATGAGTGTTTTACCTCTTCGTTATTTTGATTTTGCTTGAAATAGATTGTTACACTTTTCAGTGGTAACCAAAATTTTTGGTGTAATAAAAATGCTGAGAAAATAGTTTTAAGGAGTGGAATTAGTCCCGTCTTATTTGTGGGCTACCAAGAAACATCATGTAAAGCTCCTTGACTGAACTTTGGACCAATTTCCCCAGTCAGACTACCACTGTGCCAGTCTCACAAAGGAGCTTTCTCATTTGGTTTCTCAGCCACTGCCTTAAGGACAAAGGGGGATCAAGGCACTTCCTCAGAAGAAGTTTCACACTTAAGTATTTCAAGGTCTTTATAATGTTTCCAGAAAAAAATTTGGCACAGCTGACCTCTAGTAAAATATTTTCTGGAAGCAATACTGAGTGTCAGAGGTTGAGTTGAAGTGAAAAGTCTTGAACTAAATCAATACCAAATACTTCTGAATCCTGACAAATTGTTACACAGCAGTCTTAATCAATAGAAAAATTGGGAGTCCTGGGAAGCTTGGGTCTTCTCTCTCTGCCATTTATCTGCTCAGTTTGATTCCAAGTCACTTTGCATCTCTTGTGAATTCTCACATGTGTGGCCTAACTTGTCTGCTTAAACGAAAAGATCTTTGGAAAGAGATCTTGTTAAATTTCAGTTCTGTGGCTAAGCCAGCAAGACTTTATGTTCAACTGCAATTTCTAATCTCTCCTGACATAAAGAAATGTAAAAATGTAATGCTTGCCAGAATGAGGAAGTTGAATGTTAGTCTTAGATTTATTCCTTAAAGAAGAAATCTATTGCAAAGAGCAATTACTTTAATTAAAATTCAATCTTAATATCATTATTTTTTGCACATAGACTTAAACCAGCTATTAACCGGTGGAAATGTTTTGTAAGGAGTCAAGCACATTATTGCCACAGAATCATTTAGGTTGAAAAAGAACTCTGAGATCACTGAATCCAACCTTAGACCATGTCAACTAGACCATGGCACTAAGCACTATGTGCAGTCCTTTCTTGAACACCTCCAGAGATGGTGGGTCCATCATCTTCCTTTGGTGGCCCATTCCAGTGTTTAACAACCCTTTCCATGATGAAATTCCTCCTGATGCCCAGTGTAAATCTCCCTTGGCACAACTTGTGACTATGCCTTCTTGTCCTGTTGCCAGGTGCCTGGCAGAAGAGGCTGACCTTCACCTCTTTCACGCAGTTGTAGAGTGCACTAAGGTCACCCCTCAATCTCCTCTCCTCCAGGCTAAACAACACCAGCTCCCTCAGCTGCTCCTCCTACGACTTACTCTCTAAATTTTCAATTTATCATTTCATTCATGTCATCTTCATTTGCAATATTTCTGTTACTCTCATCTGTTTTATCTTATGGTAACTTACAGTAAACTCTTCCGCCATCAACTTTTAAAATACAGTAAATACAGAAAATCTAGATACTATTAGAATAGTATCTAAATACTATCAGAAATAGTAAATATTAATGATTACTGCCATTCCAGGTAATTAACAGAAGAACAGCTTGTTTTATTTGGTTTAAAATCATATAATTAAGATATTAATTTAGAATGTGGACATTAAGAAAAGCAGTTCTGCATATAAAAATGACAGAATCTTTGCTATTAGTAATATGTGATAGGATCTCTCTTCACATATGCAGGTGTAGATTATGTACATAATTAACAACAGGTGTTATTAAACAGGTGTATCTGTAGGAAACAGACCTACAGGCTGATCCAATTTTGATTTAATGCCGATAATATTTTGATATAATAGTAGTTAGTAGTTTTCAGAAACAGAAAAAAATCTGCCGAGGCATTTTAGGGTATTTTAACATATGACAGACATTCCTTTTTGAAAAGTGCTTGTGACAACTTAATTTAGAATGTGTTGATATTATGCATAAAATCTTCTTTGCTATTTGAAGAACAACTTCTAAGTATTTCAGTTCACTAGGAAATAAGGAGGGTCCATTGTAGTTCCTGGGGTGCATCAGAAAGACCGTTGCCAGCACATCAAGGGGAGTTATCCTGTCCCTGTACTCAGCCCTCGTGAGGCCTCACCTGGAGTGTTGTGTCCAGTTCTGGGCTCCTCAGGAAAAGACAGACATGGATTTCCTGGAGCAGGTCCAGTGGAGGGCAACAAAGGTGACTGGAGCATCTCTGCTATGTGGAAAGGCTGAGGGAGTTGGGCCTGTTCAGCCTTGAGAAGAGACACTGAGAGGGGACTCCTCAATGTCTGTGAGTATCTGAAGGGAAATGCCAAGAGGATGGATCTGGGCTCTTCTCAGTGCTGCCGAGCATTGGGATAAGAGGCAATTGGCAGAAGCTCCACCTGAATCTGAGGAAAAACTTTACTGGGTGGGTGACCATGCACTAGAAAAGAGTTGCCCAGAAAGGTTGTGGAATCTCCCTCCCTGGAGATATTCAAGAACTCTCTGGACACAAACCTGTGCCATGTGCTCTAGGATGTCCCTGCTTGAGCAGGGAGGTTGGACCAGATGACCCACTGTGGTCCCTTCCAGCCCTACCCACTCTGTGATTCTGTGATTCTGTATAGACTTTACTGTTCAAGATCTTTCTAATCTCTATTGATCATATAATTTATCTTTTTATTTACTTTCTGGGTTTTTCAATTATTTTTCAGATCTCAGGTATATTACAAGCAGCATTGAATTCTAAGCAGGAGGCTTACCTATTGGGTAACTTCCCTGAAACTTCACAATATAATACAATTTCTCCATAGCTAATCACTCTGAAACAGTATTTTTCTCTGAGATATAATTTTTACGTGAATGTAGTTGGTTTTGTGATATTTTATTTTGAAATTTCATCACTAGATGAAATTAGAATGATAATGAATAGAACACTAAAACTTCTTGTAAGAAAGAGACTATCTGTTATATGTAGCTGTTGTATTTTAGAGCTCCTCATATAGGCAATGCCATTTGTTGAAAAATATTCCTTCTGCTACCCCAACAAAAATCTGCCCAAATGTGACACAGTTATAATAAACTTGCCTGTTGTCTGTAATGTTAGTAGAACTAAATTTCTAATATTTTACAATTGATGTTCACTGAACATGGAGCACATTGGGAACATGCTGTATAACATTTGCTGCAATTGCTATTACTAATTGCTTAATGGAGGAATGGGGTTGAGCTCTGGTACAATACAGACATTATTTTATTTGTGCTTCAGCGAATTACCTAACCACATGGATGAGAAAGAGGTAGAGAAAAAGGTCAGACAAAGTACTAAATAAGAAACCTGGGGAGCTGCTAAGGGAAGTGAAAGTGACTAAATAGGAAATCTGAGGTTAGAAATGATAAAGATGTTTAAGAATTATGTTATTCAGACAGAGAAGAAAAACTGACAAGAAAAATGTAATAATGTACAGTATACAGAGCCCAGTCCCTCAAGGCTCTGTCTGGGAACTGATGCTCTTCCAGATGATCGACAAAATGGACAGTGGAATGAAGTGTACCCTCAAGAACTTTGCCAATGACACGAAGCTCAGTGGGGCAGTTGTGGGTGCCCCATCAAAGCCAGGTAGGATGAGGCCCTGAGCAAACTGGTCTAGTGGCATCCCTGGTCATGGCAAAGAAGTTGGAATTAGATGATCTTTAAGGTCCTTTCCAACACAAAACAGTCTATCATTCTATGTTTCCATGACATAATATCATTATAAAAACATATTATAATGGCTAGAAACTGGAGAGTAGGGGAGGAGTAAGGTCTGGAGGATATGGAGAGAAATATAAAACAAGTATTTTCAGAGTGTGCAGTGAAATTCATTATTTGTCTGCATATAGTCTGTTGATAAGCTTGTCTTGTGTGCTGTCAGTCTTTGTAGTAGTTCAGTTACTTCAATAGCTTAAGTAGCCAACAAATTTTCAGGGAGACTAAAATAAGAGATTCATCTTCATCCTGGGAGTCTGATTTGCTTGAAAAACAAGAATTTACGTTTGCAATAGAAGAAGTTGGGCTATAAAAATATAAATTATACTGTAAATAATTTTATACAACAGAGTATATATACTATAATAAATACAAAAAAGTATTATACATAAGAGAATTGAATATGAGTTTCTCTGATTTGGGACTTTTATTTTAAAAGATGCATTTCCCTTTTCTCTCTGCCTCTGTTAATTTCTCTCACCTGTAAAATGAGGAGTTGACCCCCAGGGTCAAAAGGAGCAAATGAATATAAACTAACTGTTGCATGAAATAGCCAAACAGCACAGTAATGAATGCCACAGAAAAGACATTAATGAATTTTGTCTTCTAAGTAAAGTTTAAATAATGAAGAGTAAAAAAGTCATAGGGTCACGCATTGAACAATGAACAGAAAACAAACTCTAAATAAATGCTCATTAAGAAAGTATTGTCCATCCTCTGCAGGGAATGTGACAAGAGTCCTGTGAAAAACAGTGTTTGTGATGCTTTAATTAAGCAAAATATTACCAGGAGATGCAAGGGGAATGATGGTCAAGAATTAGGTTTCTCCGTGCACCTTTACACCAGCCATATTGAAAGTTTTGACTGCCTGAGTTTGAATGTCCATGTATTTTGAAATATTTTTTATAGCTTAATATTACAGGGTATTGGCTTGTAAGACAATAGATGGAAATTTGCCCTAAATAACATGGTTCCATTTCAACTTAAAATAGATGTTTTGATAATTGTAAACATATTCTGTTTGTATACTGTTATATTAAATAAAATTGGTGAGCATCAGTACTAAAAGGTCCTTTTTTTCCTAAAAACTGTGTTTTAGAGAGTTTTAGAGTGCCAAGACTACATACTCTGTGGCTGCTTCCAGCTCAATTTCGTGAACATCTATTGCAACTCATCTTTGTGCCCTTTTTTAAGCTGTCAATGAATGTGATATCTGACCTATTTTTGGGAACTTTCTATGACCTAGAACCCTTCAAGACTCACAAAATGCTTAAAAGCTCTAATTCTAATATAACCGCAAATCTCAAAGAAATGCCAGGAAAAGGATTCAGCTCCGTACTTGCTTTGAAACAGAGCTGCAGACAGAGGCAAGAAGCAGCAGTGATCTGCACATATCATCTGTTCATCATTCATATTGCTTGGCATTTAAAATATGTACACTACTGCAGATGCATTGACCTGGAGGTTTGTGTATAGCACAGGGATGTGGAAAGAGAGAAAAATCCTCATATAGAATCAATTACAAGGCAACTGGAATTTTATCTGCCATACTAGCTGCTTGCTTCTGTTGTTAACACGACTAAAATATGATAACTTAGCAGTGTTTAAAAGTAATAATGAAGAAAATTCCTCACCTACATATCCCAGTGTTATTTCTATTACTGGTTCTATATAGAGGAAAGATATTTCAGAAAAATTTCTGAATAGAAAATCTTTGATTTCAATAAATTCCAGGTGCTGCAGATGCTAATTATTGTTTAATTTGAGCAAGTAGCCTTGCTTAAGCTTAAATGTATTTTCTGACAGTTTGTATTATTTATTCTTTCTAAAAAATATAACATGAAAATTTAATCAACTAATTTCTGGATAAATAATTTGAAATCCAGAACACTGAATATTTGCCCTGTTAATTTTGACTGGAGGAAACTATCGTGTTTTGTGATTTATGTGAGGATGGATCACTTAATATGATTCGCAAGAGAAGTGATCACATTTGAAAGGATTGAAGATATACTTGAAAAAGAATAATCACTGGTAGTGGCAAGATACCTTTTTAAAAATAAAAGCATATTTACTCCATAATGTCCACATTTAACTCAGAAAATAATACCCTAATGAATAAATGTATCAAAATTGGGCTCTATGGGATTTCTTGCAATCTCCTGTCAAGCATCTGTTACTAGCCATTACAGGAAACAGGATACTGAACCAGATGGACCATCAGTCTGTTTTGAGGGAATTGGTTTCTGATGCAAACCCAACACTTAAAGTAAGTACACCAGCACAAATTTGCTCAGAAGGCCCAGTAAAAAAACCCCAAAAACATAATATATACTTATTAGGAAAATAAGGCAGAAAAATAATTCTACAAGCAGAAAATGAGAAAAAGAACTGTTAAAAAAAAATCTTTAAATGAACAAAACCTACAGAATAGCATTTTTTTCCCCTCTTACTCTGCTGGTTGGCAGAGTAATTATACCTCTTCTACAAAAGGGCCACCAAAAAATAATTCTTTTAATAAATGCCTTTTCCCCAGAAATAACAACCCAGATTAAAATGTAACTTCTATTTTCATAGTTTTGTAATGTTTCTGAGAAAACTTAGTGAGCTTTACTCATGTTAGCGATGGTCTCCACATGGATCTTAAAGTGGGATTGTGCTTATTTGAGGCCCATGTCATTGAGCTTATTGCAAAACTGCTATCTTAAAATGGGATTTATTAAAAAAAAGTAGAAAAGTGCGTATTAATTTGAAGATGAATTGCAGTGTCTCATAAAAATTGTTAGCATCCTAACTGCATGCCTTCCATTTGAGTTCGTCTTTCTGTATTCAAGGCCAGCTTGCTGACAAAACACAGTATGAGGAAACAGATGGAAGGAGCCTCTGTCAAAGGTCTCCCCAAAAGACTACTAAAGAGTTTCAGCAGGGCTGTCTTCTGAGTTTCTCACTGTTGGTTACCGCTTAGGTTACTCTGGAGTGGGGCAGAAGTCATGCCTATGTCTATACCTTGAGAGGTACCCCATTAAGCCAAACCTTAACCCTGACCTGTGTCTGACCCAGGACAAGGTATTTGGATCTGATCACCTCTCCAGATTGACCTTGGACCTGCTTCATCATCAAGGGCTTGATTAGTGATTTGGATCCTTAGTTGCTACTGACTACCCTTGCCAGAACTTCTCTGCTTACCACGTTTTGGTGCTGCGAGATCCTTCTCAGTGAGACCTCTGCCTGCCTTGTACTATGCTCAACTTCTGAGTTTCCTGTCCTTGCAGGGCAGCCTCCTCTTGCTTCTCCCTGATATGGAGCTACTGACAACTTCCTGCAAGAGATAGGTTGACAGAATCTGGAGAAAGGACAACAGTGCTAAAGACAAAAGAAGTCTGACCAACTTTTATCTGAAATGGACACAATCTCCTTGACAGCTGGACACAGAAGAAAGTCTAACATATTTATTTATTTATTTATTTATTTATTTACATATGGGGGAATATTTGCAGGCGCATCAGAGCTTATTCCATCAACACTGCTCTAGCCAGATGTGAGCTGGTTGCTAGGAAAAGCGACAGTAGTGCCAGCTTTTTAACCCATTAGGTTTAGATTGAAAGCAAAGTGTATTTTCTTTAGCACTGCACTATGCTAAGCCATCCAGGACCATAATAGAATAGACCAAGCTTTAGTCTATCCACAAAACATATGTAGACATACTAATAAAAAATCTTGACCTGTGGGTTTAAATCTGATGAAATAGACAAAAGTACACTTACAAATTCTACTCTATTCTACTCTAGAGAGACTCTAATCTCTTCCCACAAAACTAGCCTTTGTCCTGCTTGCATTCAGATCCAGCTACATGTTCTGTTTTGTCTGAACATTGGATCACAGTGGAGACAAGTAATATGCATGATATGGTGATGGGCAAGTAGAGCTGTATATTATTTTCACATCAGTATTGCACCTACTGCCTACAACATTGTGTTGACAGAACTGGTTAAAGTATTGATCCCAGTGAGACCTGACACTGAGATATCACTGAGAAAAATTATCAGTGAAACAAAGATGTTTCCTCTAAGGGCAAACCATGCCTTACCAACATGGTATGATAGAGTGGCTGCAGTGGTTGACCAGGGAAGACGGAACAAAGTCATCTATGTAGACAGCTCACAGTCAGGTTGCCCAGAGAAATTGTGAATACCCCATCCCTGAAAAGTCTTCAAGGTCAGGTTAGACAGGATGCTGAGCAATTGATCTACTGGGTGACATCTCCACCCCTAGCAAATGGATTTGAACTAGGTGATCTTTAAGGTCCCTTCCAAACCGTTCTGTGACTCTATGATTTTATGTTACTGATTCAAATATGGAGGGTATAAAGTCTATTTCCAATACCTCTGAAAAGTAATAGTAGTGCTTTTATACCTGTAAATTTTAGTAAAAGCTTAATGGCATGTGAAAACCACAATGAAACTTTTTATTAGCAAGTTTCTGCTAATGAATACTTAAGATCTGTTGGCATGACAGGTTCCCCATGCCTTATAACTAATTGAATTTCAAAATGGTATTAAAAAGCCCCAGTAATCTAAAGGAGTTTTGCAGATGCTGGTCTATAAGCATCTGTGTCTGCAAACATCCTGTTTTCTTGTGACACTCATTTGATTGTGCCTCAAATAAGCACGATCCCACTTTAAGATCTATGTGGACACCATAGCTAACATAAGTAAAGCTCACTTCCACTAAGTTTTCTCAGAAACATTACAAAACTATGAAAATAGAAGTTACACTTCAATCTGGGTTGTTATTTCTGAGGAAAAGGCATTTTTTTTAAAGAATATTAATGGATTCAGCTAAGGTACTATAAACTTGCTAGTGAATCCTTTGCCCATCTTCCATGGTTTTAACCATGTTCATCAATGTGTCTTATTCACTTCACTGATTATTGGTATCAGGGTAATATTTACAGACAAATCTTGAAATGGCATGTTTGCCTAGAAGTATGTTATGATTAAGTTCATTTGCCTGAGATTTGCCATTTTCCCATAAATTGTAGCTCATGACATTTACTGTACAACATTCTTTTTGCAACAGTGCAGCATTAATACAAAATAAGACCTCAGCTTTCAAGATTAAACTTTGCATGGTAATATCAGTCCTGTATATGCAACAAGTTCATAAAAGTGAGGTTTTATTCCATACTCATATTAAAAACAATAAAACTTAACATTTATTTTACACTTATAATTAATACACAAAAATGTTGTATATTACAAAAGATTACACAAATATGTAAAATAAGAAGAAATAATATATGAGAATATATACGAACTGATGGAATTCCTTATGTGCTGGTGTTAACACCAGCAGGTAACTAAACTCCAAATAAGCCACTCCACTTCCTCAGACCTTTGCATAAAGGGACCCTTATGTATTAAAGTCACAACTTGCTAAAAAGCATGAAGCAATGGAATAAGACATGCACAATAACAACAGCATTATTAACAGCAAAATTGTGCAAAAATAAAAGGTGTTTTACCCCCAGAAAGGTATTCAACACCAGGAACAAAAAAAGATGGGGAACTCTTCCTGTAGATCACACCTGCGTGACCTCCCCATTCAAAGGCAATGTGGCAACTGTTCCTCCCATGCACCGCCAATGTGGTCATAGGAACAAAGGAAGATGGTGGGGAAGCTTCCACAGCTAACATTTCCCACCCCTCAGCCTGAAATAGTGAAAAAAAGTGACAAAACAAACTCCCTGGAAGCTGGTCATCTGAGTGAAGGTTGTGATGCTGCTCCACTGACCTCAGTTCCACAAGGGTGCCTCCAGTGCCTCTTCTAACACTCTGCTGTGTTGTGGGGTTGCCCCCACCAGTCCTGTCCCACGGCAGCCGCCCCACCCTCTCTGTCAGTTTGGTACTCACTCAATTTGCATTTTGATGCTGTCCCTTTCAGTACAATGGTTTGTAGTGGCATTCTGGAGGCAAAACAGAAGGTGGCACCAGCAGGGCAGCAGAGGAACCAAATACAGAGGGGTTGATGTGGACACCTTCCCAGAAGGAAGAAAAGACGTCCCCTTTTCCTGCCGAAACTACGCCCTGCCCGCCCCCCTGCGATGGTGTCCATGGTGTAGAGTAACAACTTGGCCACATCCACACAGTGCTAAACTCCATCCCTGTCTCTGTAACCAGGACATCTCAGAAAAGGGAATTAGAGAAACAGTTCTCTGAATATTCTATTAGTACTACTGGCTGATCAAAGTCTAGGCTAAAGTCTCCATCAGTATTCACACCCATTGTTTGGCTCTTGATCGCCAGGGTGGTGTTTGAGCTGAATTCTATGGTACTTCAAATATGCTTGTCTAGCCAATGGAGGCCTTTCTCCATCATAACCCCTCTTTCTCCATCATACAAATAAGAAAAATATTCACTTTTCAATGATTTTACATGTGTGTTTCCATGCAGAATAAGAAGGTGAAGGTTTTTGCATACAATCTCTGTGAATGATAGAATGATTACATCTTCTTAGAGGAGCTTATTCCTGAATTCTAGATGCTAAGGTAAGTAGAAATCATAAACCCCATTTTTTTCAGGTCAGGAAGCAGCAGGAGTAGGCTGCTCTGCAAGGAAAGGTGAGCTGAGATTGGCAGCAGGTACGGGACTGTGACTTCACTCACAGGGTCTGCAGTTAGCCGTGTACTTGATCCAAAACAGCAGAGCAGACCTGGTAATGTTACCCACAATCAGTCAACAGTTGAGCGACTGCCAAACCCCATTATAATGAAGAGGGTTTGATGTCAAGCCAGAAATTCAAGTCTTGCATATGCAGGCTTACCTGCAATATAGTGCTGCAAGGTCCAAGTAGGAGATCCTCACTTAAATGTAGCTCTTAAGCAAAGTGGGAGGATGAGGCTTCTCATGATTCTTTCTTATATTGCACTTTTCCCAGCAGTTTGATCCAAGGCCATACAGCTGCATTGTATTAAAAATGATGTTGAATACAGACAATTAAACCTCTGTGCTGGACACAAGGGGTAAGTGATTGCAGTTTTTGGTGCACACAGGACGCTGACATTTCTAGACCTTACCTCTTTTTCTCACTAGTCTCTGCTAATTGGTCACTGATTCTGTTAGCGTTTTTTCTCTGTCAGTCTCTTGATACTGTCTTAGCCCTAGCCACTTATATGATCTTGGGATGAGAAAGAAAGAAGAACCACTGCAATACTGGGGGCCTAATCCTGCCTGATCTTCTTTCTCTCTCCCAGTCTTCATTAGACACTGAATATGAAAAATTTCTGCATGTTAAGAAAAGTTCAAAGGTAGAAAAGCAAACTAGAAACAAACATTTTCTAGGATATACATTAGTAAATTGGCATAATAATAAATGGTGTGGAATATTGATTCTGAAATGTTTATATGTACTCTTTAAGGCTATTCAGATCTCTTAACAGCGAGTGTTTAACGTACTTTGCATTCTCCTGTATTCATTTTTTTTACTTTATTCTGTGCCAGTCTGACATCTCAGATAGCCTTTCTATCTTGAAACTACTACAGAGGGCTTTAAGATACAGAGGTAGCAAATTAGGCATGTAATTACCATGAACATGGGCACAACTAGCTTTTTTTGAGCTACTTACTAATTTTTTCCCTATATTTGCCTATTTCCCTATAATTCCTTGTTTTTTTTCCTATATTCTGTTTATAAAGCTACTTTATTATTTTTATGGAATTAGGGGGTTAACAGTGCTATTGAACAATATTGTTTTCTTTTCTTCATACAGAACTATTATTTTTCAGCTAAATAGAACCTTGTGAATTGGAATTCACTGCACATGAAGTAGAAGATCTTAAGTATACTAATGCAATTTCATATTTCAAGACCATCCTCCTTAGTCTTTGGAGGAAAACTGAAATTATACATTGGAGAAAAGCAAGTTTTTATTTTTATAAATCCACTAAATCTTCCTGCTGTGCCTCCAAGTTTGTAATTGGTTACAATACATGAGAAAGTCTAAGAACTCAACATGAGTCAGACTAATGTCCAGCTGGTATCAGACCAATGGCCTCCTTGCAGGCCAAAATGTGTCTCCTTTTTCGTCTACCTCCGGTTTTTATTGCTGAGTGTGAAGTTGCATTGTAAGAAGTATATTCCTTTGGCCAATTTGGGTCAGCTGTCCTAGCCATGTCTCCTTCCAACTTCTTTCCCATTCCTATCCATAGACAAGCAGAATGCTGCACTGTTCAGCAACAGCCAAAACATCGACATGTTATGAACGTCAAAAAATAGCACCAAAAGGGCTACTCTGAAGAAAGCTAACTCCATCCTGACCAGACACAGTACAGATAGGAGTTAAAAGAAAGCTTATTTAATTTTTTTAAAAAAGAACTCTTACACAGAAAGACCTACTTCAGCATTAAACTACAGGATCTATTCCAACCTTAAATATTTCTCAGCTGCCACAATTCATGCTGGAATAGGGCAAGAAATTGTCAGTGATGAACAATGTAGTGAGATAGAACAAAATAGTTTGTGGAATGAGAGCCCTTAGAAAAGATTTGTTGAAACTGGTTTGGAGCAGTGGATATAACAATGTGGAAAATAATAACTTTCCTATTTAAATATATTTTGTCCTTAATGAGATAGTCATTCATGGAATCTGATAAATTTTAAAAGCTGCTTTTTTTTAGATAAATCTTTATTTAACAAACCAAACAAGTTGTTTAAATATTGATGTTGTCATTATTACCACAAAACACTGAGCAATAATTCACACATAGAAAGTGATACTTGAATGTGTCAGTGCAATATCAAAACAACTACCATAAGAAGTACCTCAGTTTGATAGGTTAAAGAGAAACGTAAAAAAAAGTGTCATCATGGTCAGAATATGGGCCTTAGAGCAAGAAATTGCATCTCAATTCAAAATACAGGCTCCTTGAATTATCTCAGGGAGATCACAGCTTGCTTTGTTTCCCCACACCTAACAGAGGATAACACTGCCTGCTAATCTGTATGGATGTACCCATATTTTTTGAATAATGCTGATCCTGACAGTAACTCTCTCTGGGACTTCTGTTGCAAAGCAATAAACAGAGCAGCAGCAGATACTCTAGGAGCCAACCAAAAACTATGTTAAAGAGCTTTCTGAACAGCAGTGAAAGAAACTCATTAAGATTCATAGCATGGCTACCTCCTTAGAAGATGTACATTTCTAAGTCAAGGTCAAGACAAAGTTCTAAAGCAAAAACTCTGAATTTGAAGTTACTAGAATGTTGAACAGATTTAAAAATTCAAGGTTATTAAAGCATGAGTGTTTCTACAGAATTGCTTCTGTAACCTCCATCCTTCTTTTTCCCTGTTGCATGCTGTATAATAACTAATTCCATCTCATTCTTCGAAGTTTGAGTGTAATTTTACTTATGTGTATTGGAGTCCCCAGATCAGTCTGAAAACAGGTATTCTTATTAGATTGCTCCCTTACCCCATCACTCACTGCTCTACTACATCCTGAAGCCCTGCCACCAGACAGTGCAAAACAGAGAAAAGCAATACACTACTTTTGGACCATGTAACTGGCCTGAAAATAATTTGGGTGGGTCTATTCCTGTTGTAGAAGGCAATGAAGGTTGTGCCCTTGCAATATTGTCCAATGACAAAACCAGTACTCAGTTTCTCTGTTCCCATGTAAAAAGTATTTCCATGAATAATGGAAACGAGTTATGAATAATATGAGTTAGATGGGAAAAACCATTTAGATAAATACCCATCAGTTATCTGCCATAATGGCAACCAGTTAAGTAGGTACATTCCTCTTATCTAGTCTTTCCTTTCTTATTAGCATTTAGAGTGTGCCCATCACCCAACTAGCTCTGCTCTAAATATAGAATTGATACCTGCACAGAATGTACTGTATAATCTGCCTTGTGTCATTACTGATTTTAGCTCCTTAATTAGTGCTATTGCCTCCTAGGTTCTGCATGCACCAGATAAAATAGTATTAACTGAAAATTCACACTAGACTTTCTGTTAAAACCATTTGATCTTTAAATTCAATATTTTTAACAATAATCCCTCCAGAGGAATAAATTGATTTATACATACTAGGTTGTTCTTTTTTTTTGTTTCCTATTATATTTATAACATTTCCATGCTCTTGGGAATCATAATGCCATCTGTATATATAATGACATGCTGCAAATCCTTCATTTGGGAGTATCACTAGGTAATTTAAGACCTAAACCCAATTTCTTTTCCTGTGTTTTGGCTGCAGAACTCTCTCTAACAAGGATCATTAAGTACCTAATAAGATTTCATGCAGAACTTTGCATTTAATAAATTGTTTAATGGCAGTAAAAACATATAGATTCAACTGAAATATCTTCATCTGTTGGTTTCATTATTTGGCTAAAAAAAGCATTCAAGATGGAAACAACTTGCTTTGACAAAATGAATCCTTTATATTGCTTATAATTCAATTAGCAGGTTTTTTAATACTTAGTTTTTATTATAAATTAGTGTAATAATAGGTTATTTCTGACAATTACTGCCAGGTTTACTGTGTTTCCAACAAACCCACTCTAAAGCAGAGAGTAGCAAAAGGAGTTAACAGAGACCGAAAGTTATATTCTTTTCCATGCATTTTGAAGACAGTTTTTTGGAAACAGCTCTGGTCTGTGAAATCTAGTCACTTCTCTGAAAGTATGCAGATCATGAAGCCTTCAGAATTTGTGAAAAATAATTGACTAACTGAATTCAGTCAGCTACTTCAGACCTCTGCATTGTCCTAGACAGCCCAGTTTTCCTATCTCTTGCATTTTACCAGCATCTTAATGACTTAGTATCTCTTTTTGGTGACACTCATCTTGTAAACAAATCCCATAGGACACTTAAGGGCCTCAAAACTTTCAAGCCCATCCTAATTTATTAGCAGATTTACCTCCATAATACATCTTTCTCCATGGTATATTTGCAGTAAGTATTTTTATCATTTAAGCTCAATTAATTCTACTTCGAGGTATGATAGGAGACAATGAAGCAGATATTTACAGAAATAAAGCAAGCTTCATAATTCTGATTCTGCTTTGGATAATATCTCTAAGGGAAAAACTGAAATGGGAAGGGAATGGGAAGGGGAAGTGAAAGAGAGAAAAGGAAGGGTAAAGGAGAAGGGAGCAGAGAAAGGACAGGAAGAAAATAAAGAAGAGCAGGGATGAGAAGAGAAATGCAGAGTTCTACAATTCTAGCAAATGTTCTTGTTTCTATACCATCAATTAAAGTGACATCAGTGAAATTTGTTGCAATACTTACTGTGATCAGTCACATTAGTAAAGCATTAAACCTTGCTTTGGACAGAGTTTGGACCATACGAGAGTAACAGAAAAAAATGCACCAGTAAGGTAGCATGGATTGAGCCAACTACATTCACTTTATGCTAGCTAGGATGGGTAGCAGTAGTGAATATCAGGTACACTAGGGAAAGCCCCTCAGCAGGATCTAGCTTCAGAAAATAAATCTGGAAATCTACAGTGCACACTACAATCCCCTCCTTCCTCTCTATCCCCTATGCTGATTAGCTGAAACAAGCAGCTATATGATAAATACTACTTTTTTGTGCATTCATGTGTACAAAGGCTATGGCTCTTATAATGCAGTCCAATCCACAACACTTGCTTCTACTGCTACAGCAGAGATAAACTTTTTTTGCTATTGAATCAGTTTTGCTCATCTTATGGGAGAGTAGTCTGCAGGAAAAATGAATTGTGACAGGCATTCAGACCACATAGCTATGAAATGTGAAAGACAAAATTCATACAATCAACACTGCAAGAAGCTTCACAGGATTTTGGATTAAGTACCTACATAACTTGTTCTGTAAGGGCAGGTTAGACTGTTTCCTCTGTTCTGTTGCTCAGGTTACATGCAAGAACATTCTTAGAACTGGAACTGAACAAGTGCTAGAAATAGAATGGTCTAATATTACTTTTTATTTTAGAACATTCCCAAAAGGACTGCATACTGACATGTCAAGTACAGGAAACTTTAGGAAATTATTCCACTGAGTCATCAGTACTGTACTGCTCACCATATGAGCTCCTCTTGTCTGTTAAGCCTACTTACTAGATAGCTTTAGAAACCAAATTAGATAGTTCATTCCACTTGTATTACTGCAAGGTTTGATATTGAACCCTGTTTTCCAAATGCTGTGCCTGAAATTATCTTTGATTTCCTGACTTTTTTTCATTGTCTACACACATCCCGTAGCTGCACTTACTTTCTTAAATTTTTTAATCTCAACAGAATTGCATGTATTTTATTGAAAAACCCACACCCAGCAGTCCAATGGGCAGGGCATCTGACAGTCTCTGAGACACCACGATATAATTTTCTGCAGTACTAAAGACTGCCTGTGTGCCAGACCTATATTCGATAGAGACCTTTAGGGTCCCAGACCACTCTGCAGAATTCAGTGTTGCCAGTTCTAATTAATTCCATCTCAGTGATGAAATCTTCATTAGCAGAGAAGTTAATTTGGCAATTATGTGAGAAACTTGGGCTTTTTCCTCAATTTTAGACTTGTAAGAAAATTCTTTCTGAGTGTTTTCTTGCCATGCTTGTTTTTCTATGGGACTTTAATGATGGAGAGACATTGAGGAGGATGTGAGAATTCTATGAACCTAAATGTTAGGTTTAGTTCCCTGAAGACTCCTTGTGACTAATACTTTACCTGCCTGTCCATCATGTACTTTGTCTGAAAAATAATATTTTTCAAAATAATTTTGTTTTCTTTCTATGCAGTGTCCCATGAATTATAATTAAAGCAAAAATAGAAGGTAGAGTCATCATACATATGATTGTTTCAATACAGAGACTGTTGGATCTCCTTATGTCACTGGATCCCAAAACCTTGAGTATAGAAAGTATCTGTACAGAATTAATGCCTACAGAAGCTAGGCTGAAGTCTATGCCATTATTTAATAGTCTGTTATTATTGTAGCATATGGCAGCTAGAACAACATATTTGAAATGAAAATACTAAGGGGGGGCTTCCTTATTTGAAAATATTAGTGCCTTTATGTTGTATTTCTAAAGCTGAGCAAATGTTATATTTAGATCAAAGAAGCAAGAGTATGAATTATTGCACACTAATTCACAACTAATGTGTTGCTGCGAATGAAGCTAAAGGCTGAGTGCAATCAACTCTGTTCCATCAGTACAACATTAACTCACACACTAGAAGATCTTACTGCACTTATAAAAATATTATTCCAAAAGGTCACAGAATCTAAAAATAAATGGTAATGTAACCAGGGTCAACTTCCAAGAATTATTATCAAGCACCAGTTTGATCTATATATTTTAAAAATAATCATATGTATCAATGGAGACTCTTGCATTAGCCATTCATTCTTGCATAAGCACATTCCCGATTTCAGCAATAAAGTTGCATGTAAAATCACTGAATATGGAGTTCATGGCTATACATGGAAAATAAAACAAAACATATCTGCTGCATCTGTTCAGACAAACTGGTATAAATCAAATAGATACAACACAACATTTTATTCAGATGTGGTATTTGTGGACATATCTGGATGTACTTCCAAACGTTATGGACTACCCAACTTCCACGTCTCAACCTAAGGAAAATGCTGGTTTTGTTTGGTATTTTGTCTACAGTTGTGGAGTTTAAATACCTGGGGACTTTTTTGGGGAAGTGTTTCCTTGTATTTTATATATTTATGTATTTTATGTATTTTTGATTATGCTCTATTAATTAGGCTTCCCAAAATAAATATTTTATTAAGATTAAGTGTGGTTTTAGGGAACCTAATGTAACTTTCTTCTGATATTTAAATATAAAGTATTCATTGATGTATAGCATTGTCTAGTGTTTGCATATTTTTAAATAGGTTTGAAGAATATTTTGAGGATTTTATTTAACCATGTAATGGTTTCCGTTATGGAACAGACCAGGAATAGGTTAAAAACAAGCTGTGAGGGACCTTTTACCAAAGGATAACTGGGGTTATGAATTTCCTGCGGCTGGAGAGGCTGTCTTGTCTTTCTTCTTTTATTGGGACTGACAAGAAACAGAGCCACAGAGAAAGGTTGTGTATGTGTTCCATTTGGAGGTCTGTCTTGAGAAATGGTACCTATAAAAAATAGGCTACAGGGTGAGAAAAGTTTTGAATAAGCTTAGGATCATCAGCTTAGTGCTGAAGAAAACAGACTTGAAAAAGTACAATTCAGCAATTAAAAGGAGATTTCAGATCCCAGAATTTAGCTTTGCCCAGGAAAGAAAATTAGTTACTCCAGGACTCATGTTAATATTTCTATACATTGCATTTCAATATATTTGCACTTCAATATATTTTCAATGCACACGAACATGAATCTCAATACAAAACGAAAGACTAATCCAATTTTTAATATTTCATTCTAAGGCCAAATGTTTCACAATGATAATTTCTTTTTCATAATAAAACTATATGTGCTGAGAAGTACTTGAATAATTTTGTGTGTGCTGGAATTTCATTAAGAATATTGGGACAATTATACTGATTTAAAATTAATCAGATTTATTCTATCAGAGGAAAAGTCTAAATTTTAAGCAGTTCTTAAAAGGAATTTCGATTTGTCAAAATAAAATTTTTACACTGCATCCTCACCACCAAGATTCACACAATATAGAATGAAAAATACTTTATTATGGACAGTAGATTTACACTGAAATTAATCTACACAAAATTGAATTTATTTAATTACATTTCTTTAATAAGATTAAACAAATTAATGCCAAACATAAATAATCTAAGAAATTTATGTACTCTTTAAGAGTGAGATGTGGTAGCAGGAAATAACATAATATTCTTGTGGTAACCTAGCTATTTTACTCACATTTGCGAAAGGTTTATTAAGAGTCATTTAGTGTGATAAAGGAACCAACTGTCCTACTCAGTTAAAACACATCTCTCAGGTAGAGACTAACTGTATCTATTCTCCATTAAAAATGTTTTGTGTACTATTAAATAGGTAGGAAATTCCTAGAAACAAAATATAGACAAAATATTTTTGGTATTACACTAAAGAAAATGATTGCCTTCCTGACAAGAGGGAGATATGTCAGAAGATGGCAGAGCTGTGCCACGTGAGTCAAAGGGCTGAAATGTTGTCTAGGGCCCTTGGGGAGCTAATATCAGGTCTCTTCAGAGATGAAAAATAATAATTAAACACTGCTTATCAATTAATGCCAACTTATAGGAAGGTCCAACACTTAGATTAAGTGAGGAGATTGGGTTGCTTGAAAACAGCAAGAAAGGACAAAGAAAAGGACTATGGAATAACGAAAGACGAAAGAAAAAAGCAAAAATAATTAAATAGACATGCACTTACACAGAGTTGGAGCACTCATATTTCTAATTAGAATTTCAGTGCAGGAGCCTTACAGTGATGCACGGCACTCAATCTAATACTAATATACCAGCCTGAATTTTCATATTACATTTAGCAGGATGCTGTTATTTATACACATAATATATTTCAATTTTAGGGGCATTGTAGTGGCTGTCTGTAATATCTGCTTGTGAGAAGGTTTTTTTATTGAAAGCCTGAAAACTGATGGCTAATTGCTTTTTTCTCCTTCTTACATCATTATGAATGCATGTGTTTGGTTCCCTTATTGTTTGAATTGATGAAGATCTCATATTTTTGAGGTATTATACAGCACTGTCATTTCAGAGGCAACCTTTTTTCAATATATAACATATCCAGAGAAAGCACAAAACCACTTAAGCATTTAACAGGTGATGGATATGCCCCAGAGAAATGGCCATAATGATACTACAAAACCTGCACCCTGCATCAGTTTCCAACCTCTGATGAAGCCTGTAAACTAATGGAAATGTAAACCATTTTATTTATTTTGAGTCTTAACTCCCACCTCAACAGATGTGTCTCAGATTGAAAGAGCAGTCAGTAGATCAGGAAGCTAACTAGACAAACTGAAAATTTCTGGAAAATATTCTATTCCACAGAATATTTCCTTAGAAATTGTAGCTAAAAGCTTGATTTAGTAACAGTTTTTTAGCTCAGTCAAAGAGCTATTTCTCATTCCTAATATCTGTTTTCTTCAAAACACTTGACAGGAACTGAAACATTTTAAATATAGCTGAAAATGCAAATTTCACAAACAATGTTTGGGTCTTATCTAGATTTAGATTGACGGCATCTTTACTTCCTCTTGTATTGTCTAAACTATCATGAACATATCATTCCCTTTGAGCAAAATTCCTCCTACTTACTTCACTACTTAGACAAATTTTAGTTAAGTTTTGTGGATGGCAAGTAGGGTTGTGCTGGAAGGGTTAATTTTCCATTTCCCCACCAACAATGCTCAATGGGGCATATGTGCTGCTGGTCATGTGATGCAATTACAGCTGACAGCCTGTCCTGTCCCTTGAACAGCTGGGTCTGATCCTCAGATTAACGTATTTAAAACCATAAAATCTTTGTAAGTTGTAATGATCAAGAATGACAACACTTTCTAGAGTATATCCCATATTCCTACTGACCAATACTTTTCATGGGAAATTACTGGCTTATGCTCAAACATAACAGATAAAAGTACCTAAGGAAATACTTATTACCTGTGAATTTTATAAAAATATTTGGTTTGCAATTTCACGTGTCTTTATTCCTATTGATGAATTTTTAAAATTACCCTTCTTTAAGCCCCCAGAATGTTTACACGGTCCTTGCACACTAACATCTGCTAAGCTTTTTTTTGTTCAAGAGGAATAATTCATGCCTCTTGAGTTTGCACACGTTTCCCATATGCCTAGAAAATCATATGTTATCACTCCTTTCTTGTCAAAGGTTTTAATTCTCCATACATTTATCAAGGAAGAAAAACTGCAAACGCACTTTATTTTCACAAGTTTTTCACCAACCACTTTACGTTTTGAATCCCTATACATTTACAAAATTGTTCCCATGGAAACCAGAAGGAAATTTTCTCTACAATATTCTTGATGGATGAAATGCAAGTAAAAATGTATTTAATAATTTTAGCAAAAACTTTCAGTGTTTCAGTTCTAGCTCAGATTTTTTAAGAATATATTTTGAGTGTGGTGTTGGGGATTAATAGAAGGGAGCTCTCCCAACATCCATGAAAATATTCAGAGGCTAGCATACTTCTGTGTGCTCAACACATCCCCACCATGACTTTTCTGCCAGTGGTACGGTGGTGATAATAAAACTTCAGAAGCTCTGATTTAGACCACAGCCCTTAAGTTTTTGAAACAAGAGTTGCCTTCTACATTACTAGCTTGGATAAGAGGAAAATTCATCATACAGTTTGTTTTACAGGAGAAACTCTAGTGATGTCATGTAGGCCCTTACTGATGAGAAAAGAAATGGCATTAATGGCATCCTATCACTCTTGATTTTTTCAACTTTCAAGTTCCATGGACTCAAAAAGTTACATACGACTAGTATGGTAAGTGAGATGAGGGCAATGGATGTTTCACATAGACTTCAGTAATACTTTTAGCACTATCTTCCCAAGATTCTCCTAGAGACACTGTTGAAGTATGGGCTGAATAAGCAGACAGTGAAGTGGATTAAAAACTGACTGAATGGGTTCAGAGACACAATGTCTTATGTGAGGCCAGTATCTAGTGGTGTACCCCATGGATCTATACTAGGCCTGATTCTTTTCAGCATCTTTTGTCAATTAGCTGGGTGATGGGGTAGAGTATGCCCTCAGAAAGTGTGCTGATGATACAGAACTGGGACAAGTGGCTGATATACCAGTTGTGCTGCTATTCGGAGCAGCTGAATTCTTCACAGGCTGGAGAAATGGCCTGACAGGAAGTCACTGACCTTGTGCAGTTCAACAAAGGGAAATGCAGTGAGGAACAACCCCACGCACCAGTAGTATGCTGGGGACCAACTAAGTGAAAAGCAGCTTTGTGGAAAAGGACATCCAGGATCCAGTGAACACAACACTGAATGTGAGGCAGCAATGCACCCTTGAGGCAAAGATGGTTAATGGTATCATGGACTGCATGAGGACAATTGTTTCCCCCAGGTTGGGGCAAGTAATCCTTCCCCTTCATTCAACACCACTGAGGCCTTCTCTGAATAGTGTATCAATTTCTGGGCTACTCAGTACAACCGAGACCTGGAGCTACTAGAGAGAGATCAATGCAGGCCACTAAGATGGTTAAGGCACTGGAGCTAGCTTGTAAGAAGAGGGGTTGAGCAAGATGAGACTCTTTAGCCTGGAGAATAGATGGCTTGGGGGGATCTTATCAATATGTTTATCAATATCAGTGAGTTTAAATGCCTGAAGGGAGAGTTCAAAGAAGACAGATCCAGGCTCTCTTCAGTAGTGCCTGGTGACAGGAAAGTGGGCACAAAGTGAAACACAGGATGTTCCATATGAACGCAATACACATTTGTTTGTTTGTTTGTTTGTTTTTACTGTGAGGGTGACTGAACAATGGGACAGGTTGCCCTTGACATTGTGGAATCTCCATTCCTGAAGATGTTAAAAAAACCCAAACAAACAAACAACAAACAAACAAACAAAACCAAAAAAAGTCATTTTGGACAGGGTCTTGGGCATCCTACACTTGTTCATCCTTCTTGATCAGGGCAGTTAGATGAGATGACCTCTAGAGATCCCTTCCAAAATCAACTGTCCTCTGATTCCATAACTGTGATCTATCAACTTAATCACTAAAACCTGTGTTTTGGCTTTTGCAAGTGTACATACAACTTGGTCCAGAAATAGCTTTAACAAAAACTTTCTATTAAGAACTCAACTATACCTATCTTTTTCTCCCAAGATCACAATCTGCAAAATAGGTCAACCTAGATACATGACAGAAAGGTACTGGTATGACATATGTGAACATATAGTCAAGAGATGATGTTCATTTTATATGTATTTTACATTTGTAAAGTAAAATGTAAGTCTATGTAGATTTTTTTAAAGCTACAAACCACAAATAGCTTCTGATAATAAAAAGACAAGAGTAGGGGATCAGAATGAAGTGTAAGATATGTAAAGGAGTACTCATTTATAAGAGAAAAAAAGCAATGACAGTAACATATTCTATCAAGAAGACTTTTGAAAATCTTCATCGTCTATAGTAACATTTATTTTTTCCCAACAAATCTATGATTTCTCAGGTTGCAATGAGTCATGTCATGTAATTGAATGTGTCACATCCAACTGCGATATGATGAGAAACAACATAACAAAAAATGACAAGATTTAACATGACAAGTAAGAATGAAATGCTACAGTGGTAAACACCAGTTTTCAGCAATTTGGTATGTCATGCTTTTTTAAAAAGGACACCTAACAATATGGTTCTCATACAATAATCACAGCTCCTGACAAACAGAATTAGTTTTCAATGATTCATGTTTTCAGACACTCCAGTGGTGATTATATTTTGATATACAGTTGAAAGATGGATTTTTGGCTCAATTAACACTGATATACTCAAGAAAATTAACCATCATTGTGAGTTTAAAACAAAGGTGCTTACTGTAATCAGCTGAAATGGGACAAACTTATTTAACCAACAATTGCATTTTATATTATTGATAAGTAGAAGTGCTTAGAGGAACAATATCACTGCTCATTTCACAGTAGCTGCATATGATTTCTTACTGATATCACGTGATATCACTAAGAAACAAGGTGACAGCTGATGATATAAACTATTATCTGCTAGGCAAATTTCCAGGTAGAGAAAAAATAAAAATTATTTCAAATTCATCAGTGCACAGAGATTGAAAATTGAAAATTTTAATTCAGACTGGAACCAAAAAGACAAAACCATTAAATCTGGGAGGCAGAAAGGGAAAAAACCAAATTGAGAAGAATCAACAAACATAAGAAAGAAGAAGCTAAGTCTCACCACAGAATTTTCTTTTTTTTTAAAGTTTAAAAATATTGGTTAAAAATTAGTATTTCTTGGTTTTGCAGCATTAAAAGTATAAAAAATATAGGTTACATAGTAAACAACAATATTACTGCTGATACGTGATAGCATGAAACTGCAGTTGAAATAAAGAAGGAAGTTTGTGCTCTGAATTAAACATTTTCTGGATCTCAGTGTCCTTGTTGTACTGAGACAGTTTCTTTTATGACATTTAAAGTGTAAAACAAAGACTTTTTTATTAGAAACAGAGACCTAAGTAGTTCCCTCAAAATGGTTGGAAATATTTGCACTTATCTAGTTAATGATACAGAAATCTATGAAACACTATCCCATACGCGTGCTATGATTTTTTTTTTCACTCTTAAGAGCAACAAACACTAACAAAATAAACTATGATTTTCACTACTTTATTGATAAAGGGTACTTTATCGATTGCAAGAAGCAAATAGATCTTAAAATTTGAGTATGTTTAGTTCTCCATTGTTGCAAGATCAAGTTTTCAACCTCTCTGATTTTTAGCAAAGTTTGTCATAAAGAGAAGAAGAAAGTTCAAGGATTTCTGATTTTCAAAATCCTAACAAGAATGTTCTTTCTTTCTTGAGTTTTTAATTTTATTTAATAGTAAACCCACTTGAAACTACCAAAACTCTTGTATTCTGTAAACCTTTTTGCTACCATTTCACTGCTAAAGACAAAGAAACTGGAAAAATACCCAAGAATCACTACTGCAATTTAATTGCACCCTTGATGCTTCTGAGGATAATGCATGTATCACCCCCAATGAACAATCATCTGTCCAGTTGTTTGTTTGTTTGTTTGTTTTTTGCAATTACAATCAATGATACGGAAGTCCTAAAAAAGTTTTTATTACAGTGGAATAACTTAATTGTGAATGGTCACTGGTGAAGTGTGCAAAAGCAAATTCACAAATAAAAAAGGAATTGATTCAAACTTCAGATGATAATACAGAAGTTTACATTCACTATCAGAAAGGAGATAATAAAGCCTTTGAAAAACAAGGATTATCAAGGCACAAACAATTTTACTTAGATCTTGACTATGATTTTTCCCTTAGATGATCACAAAATGCTGCAACTGTGTGCCTAATTTACAACAGACCAACATTACACAAGCCATAGGGCTAGGAACTCAGCCAAAGTGCCTAACTAACAATCTTAGTAGAGAAATGTGAGCAGGTGTCCCTTGGGAATCTAAACATTAGTAAATTGAGACAATAATTTCCATTGTGTGTGGCATTTTAAGTTCTGGCATTATACCCTTTGTCTGGAAAGAAAATAAATGCAGACTAGAAGTTTTCCAAACTTAGAGAGAAATAAATATAAACCACTACTCCTTCCTTCTGTTACACATTCAGGATTACAGAAGTTCCCTTGGGCTTACTGAAGGCAAAATGTGTCAGAATTATCAACAAGACCCCTCACATTTTGAGAAATGCCTGTGTTTTACAGCTAGGCAGTCACACTTGCAGGCAACAGTATTACTGCTGTGATTACAATACACTGCAGTGTTACAGGTCACTGAGCCAAAAGGTGTTCAAGCATTTTCCCCTTCAGTTTGATTAAATGTATCTAGGAGGGACACATGCTAGAATTAAATCTAACTCTGATCCACCAGTCTGTGAGCAATGTTTAGGTCTAAAAAAGATGTTCCATTTGGGTGACATAATTGTCAAGTACTGATAGCGCCTACCACAGATGGGGAGCTGCTATGGCCATAGCTCCTATCAGCTGCAGCTTTCGGTGCTGCTTCCTCATACTCATTGCCAGGATTGCCTCTGCTGACACACCACAGTTGTGTTGTTACTGCTGCTTTTCAGACTGAGTTTGGAGCAAGAGCTCACATCAGACCACTTTTCTGGTTCTCTTCTTGAGAAAAGGTCTAGCATGTGTTGTCAGTATCTGTTCATTTCTTAGAGGTTTTCCAAAGAATTATGGTTAAGTTCTTCTATCTATCCATAATTTCCTTGAGCTGCCAGAAAGTTTTTGGCACTCCCCCAGAAATATGCTTCCACAAGTTCTGCTAAGATTCTCAGAGCAGATTTGCCTACCTAGAGGAGAATATCAGAAGATGAGCTGAAGCTGTACAGCTAATGTGGAAACAGTGTACCACTGGCTCCTAAATATGAAAGTACAGCAATGTTAAAGACTCTGCAACAAAAGTCCAACACAGCTTAGCTTTTGATCATACCTTTCAGGGAATATTTCACAACTTTCCCTGAAACCATGCTGCCATACAGGAAAGAATACAAAATTCAGTGTATGTAGAAGAAAATGAAAATAGGAATGGGGTTCTCTGCCCCAGCAATGATAGCAAATTGTGGGAAGATGGACTTTTGGATTCTGATATCTGTAGTTAGGCTCTCATAATTTCTATGGACATGTCATTAATTAAAATATATGGAGGAACGGGGAGGTAGCAGACTATTTAAATTAATTTTTAAATGTGAGTTGAAGTTTTAGCATTATTGCGCTCACCATGAAAAAAATTATTTCGATACTCAGTAGCAAACGAATAACAGAGTTTAAAAAATTACATGTATTTTAACTTCTGCTAAAAGCAGATGTTCCACTGTCTTGGAACTTGAAATTTGATGTAGACTACAGAAATATAAGTCAATGAAATGATCAGTTCTTTGATGGAATTTTTGCTTGGGGCTTTAGCATACTCTTCATACTTCTCACAAAAAAACCCAAAAAACAAACAAAAACCCCCACTACCTAGCACTTTCAAGGGACTTAGAAGGACACTTCGTAGAAGGCTTAGTTTGTCATTATCCTTTTCTGTCTTGCACTTTCCCTGCAGACAGGAAGATAATGCAGAATGGAGATAAGATCATTCCACTAAGTAATACTACAGTATTGCATGAAAACACGTTATTGCCTGTATTTGCTCAATTCAGACCGTAAAAGCAAAACAGTGATCAATAGAATTTCTAAGCTTAACCCAGCCATATGAGATTCAGAAAGAGTTCCTCAGGCAAGTCTGTTCTAAATGAAAATTTTATGCAGACAAGGGTAGCATAATTAGTATGATGCATATGTACCTATAAAATAATTAAATACTTAGAATTGATGAATTAGAATTCTTAATCATAAATTTCTCAGCAATATTTATAAATGTAGTGTTTTATTAGAAGAAGATATGTTGATTTTTTTTTCTGATGTGGGAATTAATTTGGAATTGAAATGCTGTAAAACATGAAAACTGTGATCTCAGAAGGATTACCAAAATAGACAATTCAAAACACTTCCAAATGACTGAAGAAAATGGAAGTGAACCCTCTTGTTAACTGTCCACACTTTTGATCCCTTTATTTATCCTTCAGCAACAAATTTGGAAATGAGGATACGAAGTGATGTTCATTACAGGTTAGAATATTCCTATTTCTTTGTAGGCTGATTTTGAGACCCTTATTTATAAGCCCACTGGCACACCAAAGGAAAAACAATTTTAATGACCAAATTCAATATTGATGTTTTGAAATGCCAATTATAATGCATAAGATACAGGCATAATTTCTAGTTGTTTGAGTAGTATTCTGGGTTCTTCTAGATCACTAATCCTACTGTCCCATATACTTGGATAGCATGTAGAAAAAAATTAATCTGTGAGGATTTATTTTTATTTTTCATTTTATAACCTATACTGGCAAGAATGCTTTTAAATAAAAGAAATACACAAAATTCTTAATTGCTTTTCTTTTGATAGCTCATTAAGTGATTTAAACAATTGGGCTATTTTCAAACAAATGTTTGAGGTGGCTAAAGCTCTAAGACATGTAATGAATTTTTTCTCCAAGATGTTTTCTCTTCATCTCTGTTTCATGAAGGTTTTTTTTTTTGAGTTTTATACTGGCAATATGAACACTTTCAGATAGTCATTGGGTAACTTGTGTCTGATTCATGGACAGGGAGTAAACTAGAAAACTCCAAGTCATAATTCTGTCTTAAAAGAGTTACAAAAATATATCTTTATTTTTTGTCCTTTTATATATTATAACAACTATAAAATATATTTTATATTTTGTATTAATCTTTATTGTTTATATGCCAAGTCCATAGGACCTGTTTCCATATACTTAAAAAGAAAGAATATAAATCTAATTTTGTTCAGTCTTTTAATTACGACAAAGCTTTCATATTTTGTGTCTCAACTGGACTGCTTGAGCATTTTTTATGATTATTTAAAACTTGAACTTTTCTTTTTGAGTCACGCACATAATTTTTAATCACTAACTGTAGCTCATGCAAAAAAAGTAACAGCTTGCTACTTGTATGAGTCAGAATCTAAACAGAGCTATTTAAAAATCATTTGGAAAATGTGTTATTAGCTAATTAGCATAATGTAGTTATGGAGAAGATATACAATCTAACATGTTTCACTGAATCAGTTCATAAACAAAAACTGCAATTAGCTACTATTTCCTTTGCATTATTATTTTCCTTGAGATCCTATCATATGGCCATGCCAACCTAACAGTGTTGTCAAACAGATTTCAGATCTGAAATGCTGTGCTGCATTTAGTGCACACCTTTCATTTTTCATGTAATACATTCCAACACTCTCTACTGAAACATTTACACCAAATTCATGTTTCATGTATTAATAACTTCATAATTATTTATATGCATAAGGAAACACATCTTATTCTAGCTTATTCTTACTATTTCCATTTGCCTGGGTTTAAAATCTGAAACAGTAAAACTGAGCAAGAAAGAACGATTTGTTTTTTCCAGACTCAGTGTTGAGTTGAATTTGTGTTGAATTAAAAAAACCACACTTAAACAGGAAAATCAACTTACTTTTTATGGCTATTTTAATTAGTTGTTAGAATCTTGCTCCAAAACTGATTAATTGCAACCATTTGATCATCATATGGATTCCATGTGAAGTAATAAGACGACAGCCCATAACTCAGGCCTGACTTGCCTCTGAAATTTTCGTTCATCTGTTAACTTTGACATATCTTACAAAGCGTGGCTACATTCTCCCTGAAGTCAGCAGAGATTGCAAGACACGTGCCTTCCTCTAGCATCCCTAAGCTGCCCAGTAAAACAGTAAGGCCTGAGAGATTTCAGGGATCATTTCTTGACATTCAGAGACTATCTCCATATCCTAGTCACACACTGTTTCCTAGGCCTCTAGAGAAGAAAAATGACAGGCTTTTAGCCACCATCTAAAATTTCCCTGATCTACACAGACTTCTGATATAGTCACGTAAGAACCAGCACAGAAACCAGGATAGGGGAGGAAAATGAAAGAAAAGATAGTTACATTATAAATGTAAAATAATTGTGGGTTTTGAAAAGAAAGTTCATAGCAGTGTAAAAAAGTGACACCATCCGCATTCAGGGTGAATATCATATTTATTTCCAAGAAAAAGGACAAATTTATATTTAAAAAAATCTCAAGGGCACACTGACTGATGTGTTAGTGATACTTAATATGCGACTGAGGAGGCCAAAGTTTAACTGATTTTAGACTACAGAAGCATCAGGAACATCAAACAACATTTGTCTGAATCTTTGTGAAGCAAAAAAATGTAGTATAATTGTAAAGCTATTTTAGAGGAGAATACTACCTGTCACTGGGCATCTGTGGTTATTAAACTGTTCCCAACATGTCATCTTTTGCATCTCTGGCTTATGAAGACAGAAAATAATTAGGGGGTTTTTATCAGAGTTCCCAAGTATTTAATCTTGCAAATATCTAGATTTCCTGATCTTGTGCCTTGTGCTCAGTGACAGTGCTACAGATGGTCTGGGTAACCTCACAGACAATCTTCTAACTGAGCTCTTATCCTGATTCTTCAGATTCCTTCCCAAGGCACATGCTAATTGTTTTTTATGACTGCCTTTCAATATTTTCTGCTAGACAGACAACATCCTGCATTAAGTTGATTGCAGTAAAAATGAAATTGAAGATTCATTTTCTTTGGGGTTTTTTTACGTTAAGTTTTAAGACAAAATGATGAAAACTTAGACATTAGTAGAAATGGACATTATAAACAAGAAGAAAAATGCTGAATGTACTTCCAATTAAAATAAACAAGTGTATTTAATTAAAAATAATAAAAAAACCCAACAAGGCAAACAGTCAAAGGAAAATACCAACAGCTGTTGAGGAGGATTCATAATTGTAAACTGAACTGAGAGGAAAGGATTGAGAGAATATTAAGGTAAACTCCAAGACCAGCATTTAATGCTCATCATCATCATCAGGGATTTGCTTCCTTTTGTGATACTGAGATAAATTAACTTCATTGTGTAAAAGGTAGATCTCATTTGTCAGTGGATATTCTAATCTTGGCAGTACCTGACCTTCAGATTCGGCCTGAATGGTCATGCACTAGCTGAGACAGTTGCACAGGATTTTGGTTTGCTGATATGAAAGAGCAATTGGAGAGTTCCTTGGCAAAATCATGGATATTATTATGTCGCTCCAAACAGTAGTCCCTCAAGAGGAGCTATGGAACTCTCATTGATAAAGCACTAGTACTGTCAAAACCATCCTTAAACTTACTGTCATCCAAAAGGCCATCTTTGTCCAAGACAAAAAGATTGGATCTGAGGAGATGACTACGTAAATCACCTTATTAGTAACACACCAGTTATAGTGAACATCCCCAAACTATGTACAAGTCGTTCATTAAAATGTTACTATAGTTTTTCTGGGATATTTCAGAGTTTCAGCTTGGACATACCTTTTTTACCATTAAAAGATATAAAAGTTTTACATCTTTTAGCACAGAAACGTTATCTCCAACAGGAATCACCTTCTAGGATTAGTCTGCCAACCTAGCCACACAATGTATTTTTTTCATAGTCTCTTTTTCAGGAACAGATTTTAAATGATTTAATGAGTAAGCCTGGGTTGTGCAGATGACTGGAAACATAGATTCCCTCAGCAATTTCCATCAAAAAGCAAAGAATCACTGCTTTCTCACCCAGTTCCTGTATACTTACCACTTCATTTGGCATCATTGTAATAATTATCACAGTAATTAAAAGACTGGAATTTGTACGAAGGCCACAAATCTATGCATCTAATCCTGTAAAATTACCAACAATTCAAAAGCAACTTTCTAGACAAACTAATTTCCAGGTAAAATTGTGTTTTGTAGATTCTCATGATACCGTAACAATATTAATACATTCC
This sequence comes from Hylia prasina, assembly GCA_013397195.1. Classification (NCBI taxonomy): domain Eukaryota; kingdom Metazoa; phylum Chordata; class Aves; order Passeriformes; family Sylviidae; genus Hylia; species Hylia prasina. The sequence goes on along the minus strand of VYXD01003062.1, from coordinate 712,489 downwards.
CCAAGAGAGCGAGACATCTCTTTAAAATAGCACTTGAATACGATGGAAAAATTTATATGAAAGAAACATCAAACTCTGCTTGGTATCGAGAAACTCTTGCTTATGTCCTGGAATATCATTAAAATTATTAATTCTATTCTGAAAGATGAACAGGAGGTCATAATTTGCACCTCAAGTCGACAAAATTAGGAAGTCAGTCTCCATCAGTTTCTTTGTATAGGCAATGGAGAGAGCTTGTCCCTAACAGTTCTCTGAGACACACTCTGAAAGAATCTCTCCTACATTTGCAGTGCCCAGAACATATGGAAACTGTCCTACTAAAGCAGGAACTATAAGTAGTAATTTTGTGATCAGATAGAATAGCCCACTTGCCTGTTTCCAGATAAGTAAATCCTTCAGCAGTATGTTATGGAGAAATCACTGGCAGTGATGATTTTTAATTATTGGCTTATTTCACTTTTATCTGCAACAATGTTGCACAATTATATTTCACTGAGAAAGCATAGATAGGACACTACTGCTATTACTTCTGTAACTGCTCTTCAGGAGCTCTTACCTCCAGCTGCAAGGAAAGCCAATCTCAAAGCCCAGTTTTTGACCCATGCCAGACTGGTATTTTCTGGACCCACAGCTGTGAGTCTGCTTCAGGAAAAGTTAATTTCAATGTCATCCCTCCATCCCTTCAGATCCTGTTCCGCTGGACTTGAGAATCAGGATTTTATGTAAAATTGAAGATGTATTTGAAGAGGTGTTGGGGTTTAGGATTCTTCCTTTTGTTTCTTTCTCTCAGGGAATTTCCTCCTATATGTGTTGCCAGGAGACAATAATGACCGGGTAATTAAGAGAGACAAAAAAAAGTTGCCAAGTTCAGGAGAGGAGGGCAGTTAGCTGCAATCCTCTTATATGAGGGCTTCTCTCAGAGGGTGGAGATACTGTGGGAATTGGGCTGGGAAGAAAGGGGCTGGAGCAGCTGCTAGCTCCTTGCTCACTCCGCATTTGGTCGGCAAGAAAGCTGTAGTCACTGAGGGAATAATTCACCACCACTGCGGGGTTCTGTCTCCTGCTGCCTTCTACTGTGAGTGAGGCTCTGCTCGTGAGAGCAGCCATTGCACTGGGACCTTATTAACACCCTACCTCACCAAACAAAGGACTCTTCTCCATCTGCTGCAGCTGCGGAGTTGCTGCTCCCTCTTGCTTGCTGCCTGGGCCAAGCCCGCCCTGCCATTCCAGCCGCTGCTCCGAGGTTCCTGCTGCGGCCCATTTTGCCACTCAGCCCCTCCTCCATTACCGCGCGTGTCCCTCAGCTCACGCCACAGCGCCCCCTGCAGCTGTGGGGAATCATCGCACCGGCCCTGCCCGCCGGGAGCCACCAGCGCCCCTACTGGCTGTGAGCGGAACTGCACTGAAAGGGGAAGTGCCTGCAGCCAAGAAGGCCGGACATGAATTCTTGGTTATGTTTGTTGTTAATGCCAGCGTTGGTGTTGGTTGTTTGCTTTGCTATACACACTAGTAAAGAACTGTTATTCCTTTTCCCATATCTTTGCCTAAAAGCCCTTTAATTTCAAAGTTATAATAACTTGGAGGGAAGGGGGTCATATTTTCCATTCCAAAGGAGGCTCCTATTTTCCTTAGCAGACATCTGTCTTTCAAACCAAGCAAGACGAAATACTTTGTCAAGACCTGGGAAACCAAAGTAAGAACGCTTCATTCTTTGCAAATGTTTAAAAATAATTCAGACCTGAATTACTGTCTGGGTCAAGTAATTTTGCACAGAAGCTCTCTTGGTCCACATGGCTAATGCTTTTTAAATATAGCTGCTTTTGAATCTCAATTGACTATGAGTGGATATGTTCCTTTTCCAAGTTAAAAATTTCTAATGCTTCCTTTTAACTTAGAAATAGAAAAAAGTTATAGCAATAAAAATAATTAATGGAAAAATTCAAATATCTATAACCTAGAAAAGATTAAGCCATTTTGAAATTAGGCAAGTATGAGACCTGACAAGATAATGGGGATAGATGATTCTCACCACCTACACAACAGGAGATGAGGATGGAGAGACAGAAATACTGAAATATATTTTGTAGCATGTTTGCTTTCCTTCTAAGTTTGCAAAATCATCACAGAAGTAGCAGAATACTTAATGGATAGGTAAGCAAGACTGAAGGATAACAATGATATGAAAAATAATTAGGTTCAGATGACCCTTTATGGATCAGAAATAGGCAACTTAATTAGGAGTTTGTTTCTTTAGCCTGTATTTATTTGTTGCATATATATAGACTTCTCAGATTATATTGAAGGGCTGTAAAGAAGAAGCAAACAATAAGACTATAAATTGGGAGTTGTTTGGAATGTATTTGTTGGGGATGCTTTGCAGAGACTCACAGTCTTAGCCATTCAGGAAGAAAGTTACACTTTGGAAGAAGTGTTAATTAGCTTTTACTATAACTCACCTGAGATTATTGTGCCTAACTCACTAAACACATATTGCCTTGCCTACAATCTACAAAGCCTCTTTCTTGTATCTAGTACATTATTTTCTATTAAGGATTGGGAGTGGTTTTTTTTTTTTCATTAACTACATGAGGGGTCCCAAATCTGTTATCCAGGTTTTTCAGGAGGAAAAGCTACATTCCTCAATCAACATTGCTAACAAACCTGCTCACACAAACTAACTCAGGCCTGAGTGGGTTACTGGGAGAAGTCTGTCTACTCTTTCCTAAATTATTCAAGAACATCTTAGTTTTGTTTCTGGCAGCTGCTTACAGGGTGACCCCTTCATACTCCTGGCCTGCAGCATTTGCAAGTACAAGGGAGGAAGGAAGCTTAAAGAAGCATTTTTAAATTTTGGTGAAAGAGCACTAAACCCTGATGGAAGAGGCAATGAAAGACATAGCTGCAGGATTTCTGTCTCAAAATAGGGTAAAAAAAAGGTATTCTCAAATAGATAATGTCATTGTCTAGTAGTAAAATCTTAAAAACACTATTCAATACACCTGAAACAAGAACTATTACTGCAGAAAATCCTCTAGACATGGAAAACTGAGGAAATAATTACTTAAGTTTAGATATGACTTTGATGGCAAGGATTATACACACTTCAGTAAAATCTTTGATTACAATTTCTGTCTGGAAAATGAACCTTGTTTTTCTTTTCTCAACAACACACATTTGTTTATTTTCCTCTTTGCTCTTTCACATCTAGAGGTTTTTTCCTTGGATATTTTTTTCAAACAAAACTAATATTTAGCAAAAGAAATTCCCAGTTTCTTAAAAATTTTCATTTATTGATGAAGTCAGTTATAATGGATATTTTACATGATAAATGACAATGCTTTGACAAGAAGATGTAATCAGGGTCAAACAATCATGTCTAAATTCATACATGCACATAAATATATGCATTAATAATATTTACTTGCATACATAAACAAAGCATTTATAAAGCAATATATTTGTTGAATTGCACATTGCATCTGAACTTTCAAGTGTAATGCAAGCAATGGATCAAAACTCTGCTTGAAAATACACAATGCAGTGTGAAAAAAATAAGCCCAGCCTAAAAAAAATCCTGCTATTTTAATTATTATATAAGACATAAATTGGGATTTAGATTATGCTCTACACATTGACTCAAGATAGCCTGAAAATAAAGTTTTTAAGGTTTAATTTTCTGTTGTTATTAATGAATATTACAACAGTAGCTGCCCCCTGCAGCTTGGTATAAAAAGCAGTGTATATACCTAGCACAACATTTGCAGACCTCCTCAGTTTTGTGTTTTTAATGTGATGAAAAATTGTACAAGTAACAAAGGAAAATGTCATGGTAACTAAAACATTTCCTATACATGTATTTTAGAGGGAAGCTAAATCAAAGGTCTTCAAAGAATTACTAGGGTTCTTTCTAGGAGGTTATTGACAAATATGTAGTTTGTCTTCTGAGTTTGTGCCTCTTTCACAGATTGGTGTATTTGTGATCCCACAGGCAGGAATAAGTGTCTGTAATTCATTTCTCCTTGTTAACTAGTGTGCTTTTGTGTGTAGGATGATTGACAGCAAACTCGGCTTAGTCCCAACGGATGAGCTTGTTAGCAAAACCCTAGCATCCTATCTCTAATAAAGCATATCAGCAGTACATTTTGTCCTATCTATTAGCCTCTCTGTTTCTTTTTTGTGAAAAGCTGAGTGTCCCTTTGAAGCAATGACAAATAAACCCCTGAACTGAAGTGCTAGGCTGCCTTATGGACAGCTGGATAGTAAATGTCACACCGTGTATAGAATGCCTATTATCAGAGTGAGCCATTTGTTCCATTCCTTTCAGTATCTTAATGTAATACAAAATTGCTAAATCAAGCCCCATGTCTGTGACAGAACATAATTAATGAGAAAGCAGGAGCCAATTCAACACTCTTTATTGGGACCTAATTGGCTCAGGCAACAGAGTTGTCACTCAACAAGAGACTTCCTTTAAAGCAATTTTGTTCTTGGTTGTATTACAGAGCCTATTAAATTGTCCCCTCCTTGATCACACAAAGAAGTATCTGCATGCAATAATTAGCTTTTCCAAGGGGATTTTTTTTAACTCTTTCAATAATAGCACATTTTCAAGCACTGCTGGAGGAAACACAGCACAGGGATATGTGCAGCCTCTGGACTGAATAACTGTTATACATGCATTTTGGGAAAGCCTGTGAGGATTGCATCAAAGCTATGGCCAGGACATAATGGAGTGGCCTGATTTCAGAGAAGGCTGCAGGTCAAGCTGGGCACCTGATATTGCACTCTGTGCAAACTGTTCAGCTAAAGGAGCAAGTGGAAGTGTAGAGGTATGGATTGTTTAACTGAGTGCTTGCTTTCTGGCAAAATATTAAGCCACCATGAGGAATGAGAGGTCCTATTTCTGAGTGCCAGTATCTGCAGATTCTAATACCATCATGAGCAGCCATTTATTTTGAGTAAGGATCAAAGACTGGGAGCCTTTTTTCAGTAATTACCCATCAGAATTTCCTGGACTTTGTGTCTTAATCAGTAGACAATGGGAGAGTAAACTGGAAAGTCTGTTAGTTTAAAGAGATATATTTTTTGCCACCCAAAGAGCAAATGTCACACTTTGGAGTTTAGTAATACATAAATTATACCTAAGTAAAAAGGGATTCTAGAACCTGGTTCTGTAGCCTCCAACAGCATAGACTTCTACAACTATTCAAATAAAACACAAAGTACATCACTGATTGAAGCTCAGTGATTTAACCACCATCAAAAATGTTCAGAAATGTTCACTGTGTCTATAGCCAGAAAAATATAACCTATTTTCCAGAAAATTTCAGCTGCAGCTACAAAGCCTCATAAGAACTTACTTGAAAGCCAGACAACAAAATGGGAGGATCCTGAACCAGTTGAATATCTCTGTGTTTAGCAAGGCTTATTGTAAGTTGAACTTCACATTTTCTGTTCAGTTTGGAATTAAAGATAGTATTGAAGGACGTGGCCAAGTTTTTTCTCAAAATTGTCACATAACATCCCATATAACATGTTAATTGATATGTAAATTGCTGTATTAGTTGTTAGTCTTGGAGAGATCTAAGTGTAAGAAATCAGTGTATTTGGGGTTTACCATTTTACATTTTAGTTCTTCCCTCTTATGTCTCCCGAAGACTAGAATGATGTGACTAATCATATAAATAATAATGTATTGCCACATCTCGTTTTCTTCAGGGTAAAATTCCAGGGATTTCAAAGGCAATTACAAAAACAGAATTACAAGAATGCGTGATGTTGTTTTTTTCCAAAGAAATGTGTGTTTAATGTTTAAAGTTTTATCTGCAGTTCTATTAAGCAATTGTGAAGAACACATTTTGATTTGCACATTTTATGTAGCTTTTTTAGTGGTAGGAGTTCATTGACATCTGCTCTACTATGCAAACTACAACATAGCCACTGCTTTGAAGGCTCAGCTAAAAGAGAATACATAAATACATTACAAAACCTTTTATTTCAAATTTAATAATGTGCAAGACAAGATCCTAAATACCAATGTTAATCAACAATGTCCTTTCACAGGTGATTCATGAAGTCTCTGAAAGAATATATTCTGAGTACAGTTTTATTGGCTTATTCTAGTAACAAGCAAAAATGATTACAAAGGCATAATCTAATTTTCTTTAATTAATCACATTCAATCAATATTATAAAAATAACATTGTATGTTATGATTAATTCTACATGGTATAGAATACTAATGGGCACTGAAGAATTAAAAAAAATAACAGCATGGGCATCTACTGAGAATAATTTCACAAGTCAAATTAGAATGTTAAAAAATAAACATTTAAATTGAAATATTTTATGAAACAAATATTAGGTGGAAAAATAGTCCTGGAAAAGAGATTTTGGGAATATATTCAAAACAGCACTGATTGGAATATTTTATCTAATGAAACAGTTCTCTGATGTTTAGTTTTCATTCAAAAAGTACTTGAGCTCCTAAGTGAATTGCCAATCTTCTGTAGTTCTGGGCATCATAACTGTATAACATGAGTTGGATGCCGTGCTGTTTGAATATAACACAAGACCAAAAGGCTGCTTCTCATTTCAGAAAACCTTTGGGATCCAGATATTAGTAACAGTCTCCTGACAACACATAGGCTGAAGTTAGATATCTCCGCCTGTCTGCGCTTGAAAGGTCATTGTCACTGGTGACATAAAAATGAGGTCTGATCAAGAGAGAAATATGACATCATTTGGTTGTCAGTGCAAACAGAACTAGAATGTGTCATTCCATGACTGGTGGTTATTAATACTGCAACAACTGAAAAAAGACAATCCATATTAGTATTGTGTCTCTATTTAATGCATAAGCACAACATCTTGTATCTACATTAGCTGACAGTGGCTAAGAATAGACCAGAATTAGATGTGTGTTTTTGTGAATTGTATAAACAAAGTTATTATGCATAAAAAATCATTGTTTAGGTCTGTAAGTTTTTCCTCCTTACATATGCGAGGACCTCACAACAGATGTCTCAATGAGGACTGGTTTACATAGTGGTTTTGAACTGTTTCCTTGTTTTGATAAACAAAGCATTGTTGTAATTAGTAAATTGGGCAAAAAAATCTGAGTCAGGACAGAAATCCTTCATTTTTTTGTGTCTAGTATTATTCTGTAATACTCCACAATGTTACCCTAGGAAAATGATGGCAAATTCCCTAACATGCAATTTTCCAGAACATTATGAAAATGTCATCTTTTTCATGTAAATGCTGTCTTCTATCTTCATCTCATGCAAAAATATAATAATACTTGTCCTAGTATCTTGGTCCTCAGTTGCATAATTTTACATAGGTCATTATATTTCAGAAACAAAAATATTGAACATTCTAAGCAATCTTGGATTTCCAGGCAGTAACTCTGAGGGAGTCTGCAACCTCTGAATCTGTCATGTAACCAGACTTTTCTTCAGCACAAAGTATGATTAAAAGTAATAACACATGTCATACCACTGTGGCAATGCCAACACAGAGGATGCGTTTCTACAGAACAGATGGTACTTGCAATGCTAAGAAGTCTATTCTCTTCATTTTACCTCATTGTTGCTTGGCTTCTGTGCCTTCTCACACACGTCACACATTTGAAAGTGTGCACAATGTCCTCTTTCTAAAGGGCATGAGCATATGAACTCATACAAACAAGATCAGAATGCAGATTAATTTATCTAGAGCAGAATTCAATATAGATTAAACAACTATTAATATTTTAGCAGCAGGAATCCATAGCTATTATTTTAGCATCTAAGGAATTTTTAATTTTGAAAAACTGGGAAAGGTAGTACTCATTAAAAAAACCTAGCAGGAATCAGTTCACTGACTATGTTACAGATACTAGTGTGAAATATAGCAGTTTCAAGAAGTGCTGAGTAAACTACATTACAATTTAAGACTGAACATTATGAAGAATAAGTTAAAAAACAAAAGAGGTGTGAGGCATGCAGAAGTCTGTCTGACCTTCATCCAAAACTGATGCCATTGTGAAAAAATCATGGGACAAAATGATTGTTAGAGTTTTTAAAATATCATTCACAAATTTGCATATCTGGTATTTCAGTAACTGAGAGTAAAATAACAAGGCAAGAAGTTACACCTATAAGGAACCTAAAGAAAGAGCATTACATATTATATAATCAGTAAAATATCTTCAAGATCTTCAATTTCCTTTAGAGATATGTAAAACCTCCAAAGTCATGTTAATGCAGATTTTGCAGATCACAAACTGAGGAAGAAAGGCTTCAATGTGTACAGAAGGAAGAGACTGTTCTGGGTTATGACTCAGTATGTCTATGTCCTGCTCCAGCAGTTGTTCTGCTTGTGTATTTCTCAGCACAAGAAATGACATTCAGTTCATGAGTGTAATACTCTCAGATATCGTATGAAGAGTCAGGAAGAGATAGTACTTCAGTGAGCAAGCAGGAATGATCTGTTGTGTATGCACCAAAACTACTCTATTAAGGAATGAGTCTGTACATGGTGTAATAATAGAATGTGGTTTCTTTCTTGATCAGCAAGGGTGTGAATAATGGCCCAGAAAGCCAGTTTATGCATACTTTTGGCAGCTTGAAAATTACACAAATGACCTGAAAATAGGGCAAAATTAACTGCCATGATCTATCTGTGTGTTATCTGAAAAATACTGACAGCCTGCTTAATCCTCTTCTATGGCTGCCTGTGGGGTCCCCTGTACTAAGAGATATGTGATATTCAGCCTGAATAAGTCTTGGAAAAATGCTAGCATATGTAGCAACTATATTTTAATGTCATCTGCAACATTCTCTGTAATTTTTTCTGCAGTCTTTTCTGCAATCAGTCTAGTCTAAAAAGATATGTTATAATAAATTGGTCAGCCTGTTACATCTGCTTATCCTGATGGCTAGACAGAGAATATTGTTAACTGTATGGTATATGATAGAATTTTCACAGTGCCCAGTACAACATAGTGACTCACAAATTATACAAATCTTTTCCTTCATATTTTTTTTCTGCTATTTGATTTTGTTTTCCTTCTCTTTGATTCATATTCTGAGGAGTAAAACATCTTCTAAATCACTGGCCTTTATTGTATGGCATCTGAAATTTAAGTAGGACACAAAAAATGGGCAAAAAATAAGTTATTCTGCCCTTTGTTATCTACTCACTTAAGGGGTCTTAACTTTTTTGAACTTTGCTTCTGTAGACAAGACTTGCTGAGAGAATATGTAGCAACTTGTATGAATATTTCAGGGTAAAAGAATAACTTCTCCTTGCTTAGTCTCAAGCCCTTGGATCATTCAAAGTTAGAGCACCAGAAATCCTTGAGGCTTACTATGGTCTATCTCAGTGTTGACCCTGTATATTACAAGTTATGATCCCTGTAAACAGAAGGCACTTCTCATGCTCTCCCCATTGTCTTTCTTACTGTGCCATTCTAAGCAGACTTCTGGGATGTCTTGGAAAATTCAGTGCATTGTTGGTGATCCCTTTCTGGTAGATGCTTCCTGTCAGCCCAGGGAACAAAAAAATGATTATGAGGAACATGAATAATGCTCCTTCAAAAGCTCACATAGGCACTGACTATGGGTTAGAGTTCTTCACACAGCTCATCAGTGGAGAAGAAATGACGTAAGCATTGTACTTCTTTCGACCTTTGGGTACATTTTTCATTTTGGCTAGGAATTCTATGTGAAAAGTATTTTATCATCTAAACAGTTTTTAAAATAACTATAGAAACAGTTCACCCTCAGACAACACATAAGGCTTTATTTGGGAAAGAGGATTAGTACGATAAAGCTGACAGTCACTCTTTATTCAGGAGAGATTCAGCAAGCTGTTACTACTTCTGTTTTGAGCAAGAAACATTAAAAAATTGTTATTTCACTGAAATACAGTGTTGCTTAGACACTGAAGAGTGAGGAGTTTTTGTGGCCCTAAAAAGTGAATGGGACCATATCTGTGTGCAAATCACCTAGGAACAGACAAATAAAGTCAGAGAAAAAAAATCAAAATGCCACAGAGAGAAAAAAGTAAAATGACCCTGAAGAAAGACTGGAAATGCCTCTGAGGAGAGGAATCCTGGGAAAATACTGAGAAATGTGAGAAGACAAATTGTCTTAAGCTATTTGACTCATGCTGTGTTCTTAGAAAGAAGATTTTGTGAATTCTTTGTAAATGAACATGGTCTATCAAATAATTTCTCTCCTCTAATGGAAATAGTTCAAAGCACTTCACTGGTTATGTGCTAATATCAAAGGGATGCAATTACTATTAGATTTTGTATTGCTCTTCCAGAAAAACCACATGGGAAACTATTTAGTGATAGCAGCTTGGGGGGTAGAGCCTTAGCTAATCCCACTTATGTATATATTTAAAAAGGAATTTACATTATAAGACTCTGAAAATTTCAATGCTCACTATATGATATTTGTGCATGAAGATTTAATAAAGCGTGTGTAAATTTCCAGGCCAAGCCCTCAAATAGTTGTGGATTGAGGAGCCATTGTGACAATAATTCATATGACACAAAATATTAGAAAATGGTATTTCCTATGATTTCTTATTAATTTTTAGGAATAACTCCTTTGATTATATATTTTTGAAAGGTTTAAGCTGCCTTGGAATTTCCACTAAGTTTTATCACTTCTCTAGAGAAGAGGAAGAAATAAATTAATTTGTAGAAAACAAATTAAAAAAAATTCAGTCACAGCAATAATTTGATTTATATGGGAATGTGATCTCCAGACAACCATCATGCTATATACAGATACATATTTTATTATTCTGTATACTGAGATTTATTGAGGTGACATATTTTTGTATTTATTTAAAAAAAATGATGCTTTTTTATTACAATTAATTACATCTACTGCACTATTAAATATGGAGCATAGACCACAATATAATGCCATATAGTTGGACTATTTTAGGTTATCAGATGTGGTGAGCAAGTAATACAGTACATGGAATTTTTGAAATAGCGAAGTTGAACTGTATGTTTGTAACAGGATCCTGTCTACCAACTTTTCATCCTGTTCTTTGTGCTGACTTTTGAAGAAAGAAAATTATCTTCAACATCTTGTAAAATACAGGCTCTTTATTAAACACTATTGCGCGTGTGTGTGAATTAACTTGCTTTTGAATACTGAAAATCCTTAAAATCAAGAGTCTTATGCTACAGAGGAAAAACTGAAGAATCTTAGTCTAGGACTTGAAACTTGTGTAATAAGAGCACCAAGAATTCCAAATGCTGTTATGTTCATTAGAGAGGGATTGAGAGATGTTTATAGTTTTCATAAAATAATATAATTAGTAGACTAATGAATCTAATGTAGCTGTGACACGTCATCAATGTCAAATACATAATAAAGTCTTACAAATAATTAAGCAATTTTAGTAATCCATTTTGCTAATGTAAGGCTAAAACATTTCCAAGTTTATTCAAGAAGCAGCCAAAACAATTAAGTATTTTTTTTAATGTTATGTCCTTCACATTTTTTCTATCCTAACATTTGTGATAACTGGAACTGAAACCTGCAGATTTCCTGGTATTTCAGAATATTAGTACAAAGGAGAACATGACTGTGTGATGACTAAGAGAAAATGTCATTTGATCAGGCAAAACTTCATATAAAGGAGAGAAACATCAAATTTTTGTAATTATACTGGATAGCGCATTCTTATGTGTCTTAGTATAAATCAGGGTATTAAAAATACTTACATAATTTTAATGTGTAGATATATTGACAGCAGGCATTAGAACAAAAAAAATTCAGAAAATTAGCAAGGAATATGAAAAATGTCCATATAAAATTGGTGATTAAGAAATCCACAGTGCTACTCACTTCAGTTTCTCATTAATTTCTTACTCTGTTTCCCTCCAGTAGTATTTTTCTTATTTTATGTTGGCCACTGCTTTTATAGAGCACAGTGTCTTTATCTTCAAACTAAATTAAGTTTAGGGTTTTACAAATCTCAGTGACATGTACAATTATTACAAAGAATGTACTTCCAAATACCATTTAGGCAACCTGATGGCTAACAAGGTGATCCCAATAACTATTATGGCATTACAGCATTTGCCATTCCAAACTGAAAGGCACATGGTTTCCCATCTTTCTTAGTGTGTATCAGTACTAATATTATTAATCTCAAAGACTTGTAGTTTGCTATAGTGTCTTTTTCTACACTTTAAATCAGATTTTCAAAGTATTAATTTTTTGTGTACTTTCTCATTGCGTTCACAGACATTTGTAAAAAGACACAAGCCCTTTCAACAACTTATGTTAAAACCAGTATATGGCCAGGTAACTTTCAAATGAACCCTATAAAAACACATTTGTCAATAGCAGCTCCTGAGATATTAATTTAGTCTTCCTCATACCACTAATATGCACAGCCATTATGACTTGAGACATGCAAATTAGCAGCCAAGATAGAATGGAGATTAACTGCTGAGATCACAAGTAATACCCTCTTAAAATTAATTAGTATTTTGGCTTAATTTTATTTTTAGGCTGAAAAAAGTCAAGAAAAAATGTTTAATATATTTTTTCAAGTAGAAGTCAATACTTGACATAATCAGCCAAGTTTTCAGAAAATTTTGATTTCCTCTGAAAATCATATCTCCTTGTTGTAATGCACCTTTATTGGGTCCTGGTTTAATGGCAAATGACCCATTTGAGCCATGAGTTTTTGCATCTTCCTTTTCCCCTTCATGTTAGGATTGCTTTTTTCCTTGTTGGGAATTTTTGTCTATTGTCCTGTTGTTTCTACCAGTATCTATTTTACTACTTATTGCATTCTATGTATGTCCTACAATGAGGTATAATGGCATTTCAGAATTTTTCTAAAATAAAAATTAAGTAGTAGATACCATCTTTCAATTTTTACATTATCAGATAAATAAGGCTTCAAAAATAAAAGCCTGAAAAAACTGATATTATGCCCTAATTTATAAAAATATTACATATATAAGTAAGAAATATACAAATTATGACCTTCAGGATACAAATATGGAGCAAGTTTCTTAAATAAAAATATCAAGAAAATTTTTATGTGAACATGTGAGTCTTCAGTGAAGATCATCAGTTATCTGTTATAATGACATAATAAGGGAAGTACTTCCATTGTTATTTTCACAGTGCAAGACAGAGTGCACTGTGAAACCCTATCCTTTCTTCTGGAGAGCTTTCCATGGAAAAACAGACTCAAAAGTGCAATATCCATACTACCTGAACTTTGAGAAAAGTATTTAATGCATTTCTGCCAGTCTGTAATAGCGATATCACTTTCTAGAAATCCTGCTGGGCTGAGCTGTAGGACAGAAAATTTGCTGTTTCTCATCTGGTCTAGTCACCATTATAGTCTTACATACATAATCACCTTCATCTCAAGATCCTCACTTGCAAAGAGCTTTTCTATAGTTAAACTAATTTCTAAAGTTCCACGTTATTTCCTGAACCTATTTTGTATTTGAATCAGTCAAGTGCCTTATTCTCATCTAATTCAGACTTTTCCAAACTGTACACCAAAGGCTACAATTTATGTTTACTTTTAAGAGATATTATACAGGCTTTTAAGCAAATTACCATGTGGAAAAAATGAAAGCAAAAGATATAATACACAGTTTTATCACAAAGATTTTTAACTTGAAAAAAGAAAAAGTATAGATCTTGAACTGGAACAATTATTTTACATGCTTGCTCTTACAGCATTAACATCAGGTTGTGTGATGAGATCTTACCACTGAATCTTCAGTGGTTACTGCAATTCAGTTTAGGAAACAGTAATACAACTACCTAATCTACTGTAAGACATAGATCCTTATGTAATTTTCATTTCTCTGAGGACAACACTGTGTAAACAGGTGAAATGACATTGATAAAGTCTTCTGTGAAGTACTTAGTGCTTAGAGAATTAACAGAAAATTAGCTAATGAAAGTGAAAGTGGAAGTCAATGAAACATCATATAGTATTCAGAATAAAACTAGTGCTACAGTAACTATTTTATTTCTAGATTTCTGTATTATGAAATATTTTTATTTGAATCACTTTGAGGTATAACAGGTTATGTTAACCTTTGAATAAGGTTAGAGTATACTATATATGTTTATATATATATATGATTTTCCATATAGCAGAGAGTAAGTGGAGGTAATAGAGTTTACCTTGTTTCTTCTTCCTGATTGGCCTGGAATGGGTGACATTAACCATATTTTACTTACCAGATGACACTGCTTAAAAATCACGTCACTGATTGTGTGTCATCACTGAGGAGAACAGAAAAAAATCATATGGATGAGTCAAAAATAAAAAGCCTATGTAAAAATAATTCAATCAGCCATCATCATACTTTAATAGCATACTATTCTGTGTGTTATCTGGAAATGACTGAAAAAATCCCATGAAGTAAACTGGCCACCACTCAACAATAACATTTTCACCTTCTGATTGTGGAGGTTAGTCAAAACTGCAAGAATAAATTGGCATGTGGGATTTATGCACATGATAAACCACTATTTTGTAACATAAAAAATGATACATAATACAGATTTTCTAAGCACAATTCTCCACAGTATTAAGCAGAATTACTGGACCGTCCCAAAACTGGATGCCAAGTTTCATGGAAAAACTTTCAAATTAGTTGATATTTATTCTTTTTTTTTTTTTTTTTCTTTTGTGCTCCTTTTATAGACCATGAAATTATTTGTTGAGGGGTTTCTTTAAACACATGATTAAGTCCTCTTTTGTCATCTTTTACGAACATTATCAATGAATTCTGGAACAGACCTGTAACAAGAAATTTACTGGATCTGCATGATGAATAGTAATAATACACTACAGAAAATGTCAGACTTTTTACAGGCTTCCACTAAGTGGACCAAAACATTACAATTACAGCAGCTTTCATAAATTCAGCTATTTCAGCAAGTAAGATTGAAAAAAAAAAAAAAAATAGAGTCTAGCTGCTTCCTAAAGTCGTTCCTAATACAACTCCACCTGAAAGACACTGGTCTCTTCTCTCTGGGGACTAGTGATGGCTCAAAGGAATGGCATGAAGCTGTTTCAGAGCAGGTTTAGGTTGGATACCAGCATGAGATTCGTCCCACAGGGGGTGTTTGGGCACTGGAACAGGCTCCCCAGGGCAGGGGTCACAGCACCAGCCTGGCAGGATTCAAGAAGTGTTTGGACAATGCTCTCAGGCACAGGGTATGACTCTTGGGGCTGTCGTGTGCAGGGCCAGGAATTGGATTTGATGATCCTTTTGGGTCCCTTCCAATTCAGAGTATTTTATGATTCAGTGATTTTATGAAAGATGCTGCACTGAAATACATAGGTAAAGATAAATTAAATTGGATGATTTACTAAAATGCATTGTAGAAGAGTCCTTTTCACTGCTTCCATTCCTGGGAATTTCAGGTTCTTACACCTGTTGTGTTTTGTACTAGGGCACCTCAATTTAAAAAGAAGATGAAAAAAAAAAACCAACCCACAAAACCCCCCAAAAAACCACCAAAAAAACCCCCCAAACCAACCCCCCCAAAAAAAACCCCAAAAACCCCAAACAAAAACATGTCCTTTCTGAAAACTGATTGGTAGAAAACACTGACACAGACACAGTAAGTTGAAAAATTCTTTCGACAATAAAAACTGAAGATTGCTCAGTTAAGTGAGCTGTATTTTCAAAGCATGGATTTTTGTTGAAAAAATTTTTACTATGCAGATAGAGAAGAAAGTTAAAATCAAAATATGGTAAATTTCAAAGCGGCTGTTCTGGAGTAGAAGAAGACAGATCTTTCTCTGCCAAGAAAAATGTGCAGTAATAAAAAAATCAGCTTTCACAGACCTCCCATCTCCGTATGAAAAGTTCTGCAGACACCAGTTCAAACTCTGACCTAAATTTTGAGGGAGCTGTACTGAAATCCACCATGGAGCAATCCATAGATTTCTAACTGTTTTGAAGAAAAATATACGGCCATTGTGTACAGTACCCAAATAGATCGCAGTTTCTGGCTCTGTAATCTGAGCTATTGAAAGATTAGTCATATTGCTCAAGAAAAATAGAATCCATGCTCACAGTTTGAGAGCATGTCAGTAACAGCTTGTCTTGAATTTCAATGCTGTTTGGACAAAGCTTTAAGCACTTTTCTGAAGAAAACACACACAAAAAAATTTTATACTTTATAATATAAATTTTCTTTAAAATTCAAACTGTCACTCAGTGACCCTAATCTTGAATTTAGCAATGTAAGTGCCTTATAGGGAAGTGTCAGCTAAAAAGAAATAAATGGTCCAGTATAATAGAGCTATTTCAAACTCCAATGCTCTGATAAAGTGTCGTCTTTCTGATAATCAGCCATCTATATTACATCTACTATCAAGAGCTAGAATTAACATCTGGCTGGGAATATTAAGGCAAGTCTTCACTGACACAAAGGGAATAAGCAGATCATACATGCTTGATAATATTTACTCTACATTTAACCATGAATTTGGTTTACTTCTGCTTTTCTATTGGGCATATTTTCTGTGAATATGTAGGTATTCAAAATACACTGTGTAAAACCTTCTTGGCACAACTCATATCTGAAAGGAACCTCATCATAAAGCCACTTTACAATCAACTAAGCAAGATTTAGAAATCAGCAAGAACTTTTATCTTCCCCTTATTGGGTTACAAGATTATAAAATCTTAAACTTGGTCATAAGGTAGAAAAAAATGTTTCTGAAAATTAAATGTACTGTAATGCCGATGTGACATATCACAAATCAAGAAGATTATATTTATTACTGAGTATTATGCATTATACAGGTATTGTCACCCAAAGTTTGTGCACAGAAATAGAGTTAGAAAATTTGAACAAGAAATTTGAGAATTTCTTGAGATTGTTTTGTCAGGAGAAGTCTCCCTCCATAGAAGTCATGCAGACTCATGATCTTAGAATAACCCAGGTTGGAAGGTATCTCTGGAGGTCTTGTATTCCAGTCTTCCAAGCAAAGCAGGGTCTACTTTGAAGTCAGAGCCAAATTCGAAGGTAAATTTCCAGTTGAATTTTTTAATGTATGCAAGCATGGAAATGTCATAACTTCTCCACCAACTTTGCATCCCATAATTCTGATGCGGCAGCTATTAGTCATTTGCATGACAAGCAGCATTTAGTGATCTTACAAATGTTCACCTCTTCAGCTCAGTGAGTAGAAAGGAAAAAGAAAGACTGCTCTGACAATGGACAAGTCTCTGTGGACATAAAATTATTTTTCTTACAAGTTACTCTTTTGGAATGTCCCCTGATACAGGAGATATACCAGTTACTGAAAACTCAAAATAGAAATGATGATTAAAAATAGACTATAGCTGCTGCAGATTTTAAGCTGTGTCATATCAGAAATTGCTGTCCTTTGGTAAATTTCTGTAAAGGGGATTGGAAATTAGATTATTGACTCTTTGAAATGCACAGAATTTAATAGTCCAAATTAAGTCTTTTTAAAATTTTTATTCTATATTCTCTGGGCTGCAGATGACTTACTCTGTGAAAATCAACCTCATATCAACATCAAATGGGCCCTTTGTCCCTTCATGGTTCCCACTGTAAAATGAACTATAGAAGCGTATCCCCCTGGGTAAAACTGATTTAACAAATGTGCTACCTTAATAAGCAGTTCTTCTCATCAGCTGTTACAAAATTGAAAATTATTCAATACAAACACTTTGAAAAAGTCCACAGAAATGAAAGTTATTTCTTGCTTTCTTGAAATTTGATGCAAATGTAACTGTGGAACACTCCTCACCTTCTTATTGAAAATTAACAACTGTAAATTCATTCCTAAATAGATACTGCAATTTTCCTCTTCTGCCTCATATGACTTTTCAAACTGCTCATTTAGATCACGCCTGTGTTCCAGTAATGATATATATTGTATATATAATTTAAAATGGAATCTGTAATAAAATACATTTAAATATCTGCCTTTGCACTTTGCTTGCACTGTTCTACTGCATCTCTTTACAAGACTCTTCGCAAGCACTTTACAGAAAACGTTTAAAATCACATTGTACAATTGTCAATCATGTAAATTAGCTTTGGTTTCAATTTGAAAAATGCTGGTGGTGGACTCTGAGTCATTTTCTGTATCATCAGTAGAGATAAAATTAAAGGGAATGAAGCAGAGTCACGAACAAAATTTATCAAGAGCTATAAAGAAATAAGAACTACTCTTAGACATATACTGCAATATTAGAATGCAAAATATCCTATTATAACACAGGTAATTGAGTCACATGAAACTGTAAACTTATGACTATAATCAAAACTTAGAATCATGTGGATATATATCAAAGACTGTGGTTACTATTAAAGTCCAAAGGAATAAGAGATGCCATTATATTTCTGATTATAATTTTTAAAATGAAAAATTACAAAAAAGCAATTTCAAACTAATCTATTCTCTAATAAGGAATAGACTATTTTGGAATATATATATTATTTTTTAGATAATTAGATCTAATAGAAAACAAGGAAAACAAAGGTTGTTACTAATAAAGATTTCCAACAGAAAGCTTGAGCAAAATTTCTCTCTCTACATAGCTTTCAGAAATATGCAAACAAAATCTAAAGCAGGTTTGATGCATGAACAAAACCTATAAACTTCCAACATATCTATGTAGATTTGCTCTAGATTAGTCACAGTCTATACAGATGAAGAAGAAGTAGGACAATCATCAAACAGCAGCTGGAAACCCAACAATGTTCTAACATTTATTTTCAACATATGCTTGTAAAGTGCCAGTAAATTTTAGAGGAAAAGACAAAACTTGATACTTAGTTCTTTATCCTGTATAAAAGCCGAACTGGTTTAATAAACCTTTATTGCTTCAAGAACATGATTTAAAAATAAAGAAAATATATTCACACACTACCCAAGAATAAACTTAAAAAATGCTACTATAGATTTTTGGTGGTGATATCAGTAATCCTGTCTATATTTTCCCCTGCAAATAGCAGGTTAAAACCCCAAACTTTGTTTGCATTCATTTAAAGATTCTGTAGCATTTGAAAATTGACAGACTACAACTCATCTTGAACTGTGGTGATTACAAACCAAGTAGCAATACATTGTATTGGCTAGGCTGATAGAAGAAGGGATAGAATGAAATTTAACTTCTTCAGATTCTGTGAACCATTGCTGGACAGTCGATGGGTACAGCACCTGTGTGGCACTGTACTAAAGACTGAGGCTGGCTGTATTTTACATAAGCCAAGAAATGGAAAGGAAGTATTAAAGGGAATCTGGCTGCCAGAATGATTCCATCTAGTACATTTGAGAATGACACAACTCAAAAAAGGGTGTACTAGGAGAGAAGTCATCTTCAGAGAGAAAAGGATAAGCAATATTAGGAATAAAAGTAGTGGAGGAACTTAAATGTGAAATCCAATTCAATAACAGCAGAGTTCCAGTGCTCAAACATCTGTAGAAAGGTGCTGCTACATTAAAAAGAGTAGAATGTTAAATGGTTTGGGCTGAGTGGCCAAGTACCAAATGCCTGGCTTTCTGGAGTGCTGTCAAGAAAACACATTTCTTAGAACAATTACCAGGCTTGTCCTAGAACAGTGAGTTTATTAAAGGATCAAGTATATTGTCATAACTGAGATTTTAAAAGGATGCATAGGCTATAATTCCAAAATGGGTAAGATTACCAACGAAAAAATGGTAGCTGGTCTTTCTCCTAAAGAGTACTGGGATTAAGAAATGCAATTGGGCCTCAATAATGGTGTCAGTTCAGGAATGAACCTGATTCATTAGATCAAGGAATGCAGTTGGGGCTTCAGAAATATCCTTGTTTATAATTTCAGACCATAGTATAACTACTAAGATATTTTCATTGTCTCTCATCTATACTGCTGCTAAAAAAATTCTGGTGAAGTCAAGCTTTTAATTTAATTTTCATGACTCCATGATTAACATGCTTGTAATGATCTTATTCTTGTGCTAAGAGAAGTAGAGAAGCAGATAGTATTGGGAAGAATGAAGGTCATGGTCCTGGCATTCTTCCACAAAGGGGGAACAAGAGATGATGTAGGTACTAACATCATACTTTGAAACTATATTCAAATTGTTTTTAAGGTGAAAATTATCTCCTACTAATTTTCAAAAGTTCTTATCACAAACCCACTACTCAGCTGGCATGAGTTCTTGCTGACAAACCTGGGACTGACTAAAAGGGATAACACAACTATCCTAGAAAAACAAGTATTGAGAAGTATTGGCAGAATTGAGGAAGCCTGCCTACAACTGTCTTGAGGCAGTACTTCTCTTCATTTTAATATCATAGTATCTAGTGTGATTATCTAACCTAAAGAAAATCTCATATAACTTTGTAGTAGCACAATCCAAATGAGTAAAACTGAAAATATGCCAACCTGCTATTAATAACTGACAGACTTGGATAGTAACTGCTGTTAATAGATTCTCAGATTGTTTTGGGAAGAAGACAGCATGTCACCAAGCTTCTAGGTAAGGCTAGTTTACAAGACAAGTTAACAGAAGGCTTGTTCTGTAGAAGCAATACACAACACTGTCATTACAAAAGCTTCATGTTTGGCAGAACAATCATTCTCCCCTTTGATCCTGGGATCTGTAAGACCCTGCAATTTCCAGATAGCAATGGCACAAGATCAAGGTCAACAGTATTTTTTTAAGATAACATTTTTTGACAAAAGGATAGAAGCACAGAAACAGCCAAGCAGCAGTTGCACATGTGGCATTCATGTTTTGTAATAATTTCAGTTTGAATCCTGCCAATATCTCTTCATCTCAAGCCACTTGCTGGGACACTGAGCACATCCATCCTCTCCTGTAGGCGTTATTTCTACCCAACAAAGAGACTGTGCTTGGCTCCAGAGACCATTAGTCTTCAGTTTCATGGGCACAAGAACAATTCAAAATGTATTATGAATAGTGAATAGGAAAAAACAAACCCTTAGCTGTCAGTAACAGGCACAGCATCATGGAGGGTCTCTCCATTAGCAGATAGCTGTCTTGTAAAAATAATCCTTGGCAGAAAGAGGACTTGGAGCACTTTCAAGGGAGGAAATTTTCTAGAAAGATTTTATGGTTTTCCAGAGATTATTCCAAGATTTTTTGACTAATCTCCAATCATTTTTAGTATGCTTACATCTTACAAAATTTCATAGACTTTCTACCAGCAGCTTTGGCGGTACAATAGTTACCGTCATAAATATTTATAAAACATCAGATAGTATTTCTGAATAGTAAAGCACACTGGTTAAACCCAGCTTCTGTTCTTAAAAGCCCCCTGTGTATGCATAAAGAAATACTGATTTTTAAAAAAGTCTACAATAAAAATTCAGTTACTTAAATAAGAGTGGGAAAATATTTTGGAAGGTATCTTAACACTTTTTTCTTCACATTTGTATAGCACAGATTTCATGCCTAATACTGCTGCGACTGATGTTGCTGTAATGCAATTGCAGAGGTTGCAGAACATTGTGTGCCACAGAAGATGTGGGGTTTTATGTTCACAGATCACTCAAATGTACAATCTTACACTGTGTGTATCAGATATCCTATTTTTTTTCTGAGGTCATGTGTAATCTAAGAATTGTTTTTAGCCTAAAGAGAGCAGTGCGCATGTTCCCTGTACCTCGGGACCAGTATGTGACATGATACCCTTATGGAAGCTCCCCCAGCACAGGTAGGAAGAGGAGCCGGCTCCGCAGCACCCTGAGGGCACTGAGACAAGTCTTGATGGCCCTGAGGAGATTCTTCTGCCTCCTCCACCCAAACCCCATCCCGTGGGCCCAGGGGCTCTGTTCAAATCCAGGTCTGTGCTCTCACTCCTTGTGTCTGGGCAGTTCCTGACCCCGGTTATGCTGGCCAGCCCTCACCCTGCCCTCTGGATTGCCATCCTGGTTTGGCCTTACCCCTGCCTTGTCTGCAGGCATGGCCCAGCCTCTGGCTGCCACTCTGCCACTGTGCCTTGCCACCTGTCAGGTGCTGTGGTGGGACATCCAGTAACCTCTGAAACCATAGAAAACAAACAAAAAGCTGTTAAAAAAGTGCAGTTTCAGCAGTCTGGGGATTCTTTGATTTTTAAGAACCACCACACAGCACCTGCACATTCTAATAAATATAATGAACTGGAGCAGCGAGTTGTACTTCCCAGAGACAAAATATTCCTTTGTCTGATGTCAAGCTTAACATAAATCCTGAAGGATTTCTCTCTCTCCTAAAAACAGCATGAAGGGGGCAACATTCTTCAATTTTAACAGAAGTTTGTCTTCAGTTTTATTGCATGTATTTCACCATATTCCTGGGAAGAACACACAGAACAAAAACGCCTGAAAAGAAGCCACGTAGTGGCATGTGGTAGGCTATGTCTCCAGAATATATGATGTGTGTCAGCTTAGGGGCGGCTGTGGAGGCATTAAAAAAAGTCACTTCAAGACTTATTGCACCTTTGCTTGTACTCTGTTTGTAAATTGAGAGGATAACCACAACATCCCATGAACTACTGCAGCAACACATGTCCTAAGTACAATCTAGATGCAAAGGACTGATATAGCTTTCAGCGCTGTAGAAAAGAAAAGGTTATACATTTGTTTAAATTTATTCTCAAGTCTACAAATAATATATTGTCGGCATACATTTCACCAGTATGCATATCCTTCTACAGAAGAAATCCTCCCAGGGACATTTTGACAATATGTATCTTGCTGAAGGATTACTCAGTCAAAAACCTGATATTACTTTTCTGCTTAGTGATACAATGCAGTATGCTCAATACAATAATGGGACATTATCTCTTGTTTTCTAAAAGATTACTTGAACTACAGATAGAAACTTACATCTCATTATTGCCTTTACTATGTTAATGTAAAAATCCAAAACACTGCTGCCTCTGCTGGAAGGTGGATTTTTCATTTTAGGTTTTTATTCTTTGTAAAGGACTCTTAAAAACCAAACCTTTTTTTGTTTAAAGGAGCTCTACTGATGTGGTTGACAGATTATATTAACCTTCTACCAATGAAAGTGTGCGTATCTCATATCCAAATACCATGCACTTGCATCCCAGTTACACGGAATTTACTTCTAGATTTTATGTTTCTTCCCATGCCTCCGATTACCCAAATTGTTGAGTAGTTAACAGTGAACTGAACTGTTCCTACAATAATGGTGCATTATACTTCTAGTCTGAAATAAAACTTGTCAGCAAGAGGATCTTTAAATGAAGGGGTTAATAGGAATGTATGTCAAATCCAAAATCACTCAGCCAATAATTCTATGACATTGGTTTGGGTATTTATTCTATTGTGTTTAGTCAGTTCCTTCAGCCTCCAAACCAAGAAATCAAAATGACATGTCTACACAGAGTCTTAGAGGGCAACTCATGAAGATCTGGCTTTTACAGCATATAGGAAGTGAGCTTCCTTCTCCTGCAGGTGTCATTGACGACCTTTCTTACTCCCTTTTTGTTAGAAATTAGTTATCAGATGATGATTACCTAGAAAAAGTCCTTAATATATTAGTTCTCTTTTTAAATTGGCATAAGCCATTACTCTGGCTTAAGCTGGCATACTGAAGCATAAATTATAAGGAAGAAGACATATATAGCCAATCCTATCTGTAAGTACTGAATTTGATTCCTCTGTTAAGAATATCTGAGTCATCCAAGTAGACGTATTTGATGGGCATGTGATCTAATTGTGTTACTGCTAAACCTCAAACAGTTGCTATTAGAAGCCAATTAGCAAGAGACCTTTGGATAATTCTACCACTCAAATCAAAGCCTCAGTCAATTAGCCATCTTAATAAATAACAGTTCCCTAAAATGAGACCGGAAAAAGAGACTAAATAAATATGCAAAAACCCCTATAAGCTAAAAAATTTAACAATTTTCCAAAGGTCAGGAAGGAAGCCAGGATCTAAATTGGATTACAGGTTTAATTTTTCTACTCTTTTACATTTATTCAGGCATTTTAAAACCAAAATAAAATATTTTCATTGTGATCACAGGCCATATCTTTGTAAAGAATTGAGTTCAGCTGCTTGTCATGAGAATCAGGAGGGTAGCTTAGAGCAAACAGTTTCGTCAGAAGTAATCACCAGGTAACTGGAGGCTTTTGGCTTTTTGTGGCCCTTAAGCTGTCTTGACTGTCACGAAATGAGAATTGGTGCTCTAGACAGGAACAGTTTCCTCCTCCACAGCATTAGTTCTCCTCTGTGCAGAGAATGCACATTATCACATCCATGCATATACAGTAGATCTCTCTCCCTTGCTTTGATTTTGCCTATGTTGTCCCAGCTATTTTCATCATGTAATTTGCTGTGGATCTTGAAGTCAGCCCAGCCAACAGGTTGCTAATGGAGCAAACTAACTGTATATTCCATTGCCCTAGAGTGTGTCTAAGCAAGACTCATGTCTAAGCATGATTCTAAGCAAGTCTTCTGGGAGGTATGATGCTGCAATATAAATATACTATTTTTTAGGGGAAGATATGTAGAATAATTTGTAGAACAACTTGAAATAACATACCTGTGAAAAAAAAGAGGTGAGGAAAAACATACCTTGCAATTAATTGTGCAAGTGCTAGAATTGAGGATACTGTATGGTTCAGGTTCTCATGATTTGGAATTGAATCCATATGAAGCTCCCTCATATGCAGAGAAGAAACGACACTTAGCCCGGTGTTGCTGCTGAATAATGCATTTCATACTTGCATTTTAAAAATCTGCATTTAAAATACTGACTTGGCTGACAAAAAATGCCCAGCATAGAGTGACTCAATTTCAGCAAAAGAGAGCTTTGTAAATACAGACTAAATAGGGGGATCATGTCATAAATCACTACACATATGGTTACTGGCACTGGCAATTCGTGGGAATTAACTCACCTGATAACCTAATTCTGCTTCTGTTAAAGACAACGGTAAACTCCTTATGTCTAACACAGAAACAGAACTGAACTTGTAATATGCCAAGGAACTGATAGCTCTATACTCTACAAATTATATTGCTGCACCCCATTTCTTCTTAGCTGAACATACTTTAACACTATGATTAAATAAATTGAAAAAAATAAAAATGTTTTAAACAAAATAGTCACAAGCTCAGTGGTATTTTCATCTGAATATGTATTTGTGTACCCTCATTTATCACACATAAATGCTCAGTCTTTAGTCATAACAGTTTTTCTCCATATGTAGAATATTATTCATAATGTATGTTTAATTCATATTACAACATAAACAAGATATATATATAAAATTAATTTAAAGTTCCAATTTCATATACTTTTATTACAGTTGGTTTATATCTATAAAGAGCTACCTATTAAAAAGTCTTGAGTAGATTCTATTAAAAGAAGTTAAATTTATGATGTTTAGTATTACACATTATACAGTTCCTTTATTTTTTTGCTCACTTGATCATGCTGTGAAAAATTCATGAATATTTAGCTATTAAATGAAATGCAAAATTTTCATTACCATTTTATTGAAAAGTTGACATCTTAAAATACCATACATACCATTAGTATTCTAGTGCATTGTCACCTTATTGAAAAATGCTTCTAAAAAACAATACCACCATTCAGAGAAAAAAAAATTGTCCGCCCAAGGCTATTAACTATAGTTCTACACATACATTAGTGACAAATAAGTGAAGCAGCCAATGCTCACAAAAGATGTCACTAAAATGCTAGGAAACAACTGTAACCATAGAAACCATCTCACACTGCAATCTGAACATCTTTTGTCAGTGTTTGACTAGAAATGAGATGCTTAAAATCATTAGGCTATCAAAAAATCTGAAGTCTCTTCATTGAAATTTACATATTTAAATATTTTGAAACCTGCAAAAACTTAAACATGATACTTTCATAAAATATTGTTTCAGCTCTTAGTCCTCAACTATCACTTTTGATATAATAACAAGGATTATAGAGAAAATTACTCCCTCCCCCAAAGTCTCCCCCACCAGACCCTATCCCTACTGCATATACTGTAGAAGAAGACAACTTAGGCATTTAAGAAACCCCAAAACAACCCACCATGAAAAACTGAGATGAGAACTAAGGACAATTTAATCAGAAATATTCATAGGCAAGGCATTCACTATCTCTGCCTACTGCTTTAATGTTTTTTAAAATATCTTCATATACACCATCCCCCCTACTAACAGGATTAGAGATATTGTATAAGCTTCATGACTTTATGCACAAAATCTTCTACAGTCAACAAAATATTTGAATGAGAAATTTTTTCATCTGAAGCTCAAAAGTTTGAGAACTTTGGAAGATTAAGTATTTTTCCATTAGGCTAATGGCTTATTATTAACTAATGAAAATGATCTGTACAAACTGGCCTATAGAACAGTAAAAATGGCCTATACTTCTGACCTATAGAACAATAGTACAGCCCAGCCTCTCTGTACAGTGACTGGTTCTGTTATGTTGGGCTGGGGAAGATGAGGAAGGCAGCCTTAGTTCATTTTTCAGTCAAAACTGATGTTGGAATAAATCTGTGATAGTCTGAAAATCCACTGTGGAGAAACAAAACAGGAGCATGAATGGTGATTAGTCCTTTAATACAACAAATTTGGTACAAAGGAGAGCTAATAATGGACACGTTATTGTTTGCAAGGAAGTCTTGCAGCTATTTAAGAGAAAAGAAAAATCCAGTAGTGTATGTTCATTAATTTGCCATTTATGAACTATGAAATTCTGGAGATTACAGCATGAAAATATTTAATGGAAAATCAAAGCACTGAAATAACTTGTACAGTTTCCTTTCATTATCTTTTCAATAGGTCCTTGACTTTCAATAGGTCCCAGGTGCATATGGGCAGTACTACTTAACCAAGTCTCTGTTATGTAATGTGTTGCTCAGTTTCTGTGTTTTTCATGGCTTTAAGCAAAATTCAATGGCCTTATTAAGAGGTTTTGAGTTTGTCCTTTAAAGCACTGTTTGCCAATGTATTATGATTTAACTCTTGTAAAGGAATGTAGAGAATTTCAAATTCTGCCTTGTCTCACCACCCCCATCCCTTGGTGGTGGAAAAGGTCGGATTTCAAGGTCATCAATCTCATGCTTTTGCAAGTACTGCAAGACAGGTTAGAACTGGCAAGAATGTCTTTCTTCTGGTTGGTAAACAAAGGTAGCACAATTTCCAAACTAGGAATCTGCTATTTTTATCAGCAAATTAGATTGCAAGTGAAAAAAGGCAAAAGAGGAAGAAATGAGGAAATACATTTATATAATTCTTTACAAAGTGTTTTTAATTTGTGTGTTTTACCAGTAAGATTCACAGAATTAAACAGATAAGAACTGATGTATCTTAAATGCCATCTCATTCTGTAATTAGTAATTGATTGATTTAACATATACTTCAGGAGGTTATGTATACATAGATATTATGCTGCAGAAGTTAAAAGAAATAACAGTAATAGATAATGCCAGATGATATTTTCTAGTGGGAATAAGACGAAAAGAAGAAAAATTATGAACAGTATCACAACTGTTCTTATAATTCTAGTAGTCTTTACTGGTTCTGGTATTCTGATGGTGAAATAGCAAGTGCCTTGATTTTACCAAATCACATTTAAAATTGGTTCTTTGGATGCCTGATTCATTTGTCAAACCTTTTTCTACTTCATATGTTTTACAGAAAGATTATATAAATAGAAACCATTTGACTTATCCTCATTAATAGGTCTTGGTTTAGTTTTATCAATATATAAGGTTATAGCACACACCGTAAGAAAATAACATATACCACCATATAAATACATAGATAATATAAATATATATTATTAACAAAGTCATCAACTTGTACAATGCTGACAAAAAAATTGACAACTTATCACCTTTAAAACCCTTAGCATTACAGGGGTATCAACACATCCAAAATTGGAAGTTAGCTAGTTCTACATCCAGTGCTTGTGGCATCTATATTAATTCTGTTTTTAACTAACTCAAAAGTTTTTCTGTCATGAAAAAAGTTGACACAAAATTATGGAAGAACAGCTTTGTTCCAAGAGCAGAAGAGGGTCTTTATCAGATTCACAGACATGCTGTTACTTACAGTCATATCTGATAGGAATCGCAAGAAAAATAAAATCATATTTAAACAATCTCTATTAGGACTTTCCTGCAGCTAACTGAAGGGTATTTATTGTTTATACTGATTTGTTTTGCTGAGGAGAACAATTTTAAAAGCTGAAACTGTGAGGTGTGAAATAAATAAATTGTGCTTCTTGCTTTTTTGACCTACTTTGTCACCTATACTATTTTTCATCAAACTGAATTCCATAGTCAGTCAGCCACTCAGGAAGGAGGTTTTAGTTGTGGGCTTTTTTTTCTTAAATATCTGTGTATCAGCAAGTATTTTTCCATAGTATAAAGATGTAAATAACCTTCAGTGTCACTAGGCCACTACAAATCCCTTTTTTGATTGAAAAGTGCAACAGTATACCATCCTCTCACAGTTCTGAGCTATTACACATTTTTGATCTAGTAATGTAATAGATACACCTTTGCGGTAAGTGCAGAGGTTTCCTATTTGTTTTCTGGTACAATCTAATAGTTTATTTGCTAAGTTAATCAATAATTATTACTCAATAACAAGGTACTCAACCACTGACTTTGGTTAGATGACTGTTCTTTCTCCTGGCAGAAATCAAAATCTGCTGAGTTCACATGAAGTGGCTCAATGTTGTGGGTCGACCTTGGCTGTATGCCAGATGCTCACCAGGCTTCTCCACTATTTTGTTTTCGCACTTGGACAGGGGAAATAAAGCTGGAAGACAACTCATAGATTGAGATAAGTAGTTTACTAAAGCAAAAGCTAAAGGCTGCATTTTCACAAACAAAGAGAAAGAAAAATTCTCTACTTTCCATTGACAAATACTGTTTGGCCACTTCCCAGGGAACAGGGCTTCAGGCTGTGTAGTGGTTGCTTTGGAATGTGAACACGGTAAATAACAAATGCTCTTTGCTTCCTCTTTCTTTTCTTAACTTTTATATCAGAGCTGGTGTCGTGGTTTGGAATATCCCTTTGGTTAACTTGGTCAGCAGGCCTGGTTGTATCATCTCCAAGGGTCTTGCCCACCCCCAGCCTACTGGTAAGGGGCAGAATTTTAGAGAGGCAGCATGGATGCTGTGCCAGGGATCCTCACCAGTAGCTAAAACACTGTTTCATTATCAACACTTTTCTTGCTACCAATGCAAAGTACAGCACTGTAAGGGCTGCTGTGGGGAAAATTAACTGGACTATAAGATGTGTCCAGGTTCTCTTACTTTCAGTAAAGATCATCTCCTATTGCTGTTGTCAGAGACAGAATACTGTTCCAGGTGGCCAAATTTACTAGTCCAGCCCCAGCAGAGCATGTCTTGGTTATGTCTTGATGAACTGGGAGCCTCCTGTCATAAGGCTCATTTCAGTCCATTTATTTATTTATTTATTTATTTATTTATTCATTCATTTATTTATTCATTCAGTCAGTCACTCAAGTTTGCCTAAAACAGATTGAACATTAGCAAGAATGTCATGGCCTTATTGGATTCAGTTATGCATTTGTAATACATTATTTACTTCATTTATACCCTTGAATATTCAGTAATCTAAATGATAATTCAGTTATTTCAGCAACTGATCAATGACATTGTCTCATAATAGTAAATTCTCTATACCTACTACTGTCAAATATGTGGATTTCTGTTCATATAAATATTTAATATTTTGAGATTCTCCAGCAAAATATAACAATAGATTTTTTCAGTAAAATCCATGCTCGCACACCTAATATTTTCATATAAAGAGGTATTATTCATAAGTCAGTTAATTTTTTTATGGCTTTGATTTGAAAAAATTAATTAGATCATCTATCTCAATTCTTTTACGTTTATATTTGCTATAAATCAGTATTTCACATATTTCTGTATTAATATGAAATTAAACACTTTACATAAAGATTAATGCTATCTTGATAGATTATGTATGCAGTAACCGTCCAGATCTGTGCATACTCATAATCGTTTGATGTTTTGGACTTCAAACTTCATATGCTCTTGTATAATTAAATTACAACATTATCATATGCCTGACAACTACACTGACCTGAAAGAGTGTTTTCCAACCTTTGTGGGTGGGCCTGTCTTGACATTCACAATCATGAGGCACACTTGTAGACACAGTTGTTAGGAAACCCAAAGAACACATATACCCCTCATTTGCTGTGATAGGAAACTTACAAGAATGCTGTCTAATATACAATAAAGGTTGCTGCAATTTATCTGCATGTCAATCTTTTTAATTGCTGCTACTCTTCTGCTCTATTCTACCATACTCACACTTCAATTTTTTTTTCTTTGTTTAGGATACAATGACATTATCCAGACACCAAACATTTCAGTCATGTACCATTATTTTCAAAGTAAGGAGAGAAAACTTTAAGTAAAATCTCAATCCAGTCAAGATTAGTATAAAAGTGCCCCACTTTCCTTTATCAGACATATCTGTTTGTATCAATCAGTTGAATCTATATTTCTTGTATCTGTTAAACAGACTTTTGGTATTAGAGTCACTAACTATATTTCCACTTCATACTTTGGTTTCATAAATGCTTAGGCCAAAAAAATTGTTACAGGATGTAACAATAATGTCTCTACCAATGAAACCCAAACCTGAGCTTTAATAACACATGATGAATGAATGCAGCTAAAGACACATATCAAATCATGCACATAGCTAGTGCATAGTCTGTGTAGAAATAACCTATATTGCAAGTAAACAGACTCTACACAATTCATGAAAGA
This sequence comes from Hylia prasina, assembly GCA_013397195.1. Classification (NCBI taxonomy): domain Eukaryota; kingdom Metazoa; phylum Chordata; class Aves; order Passeriformes; family Sylviidae; genus Hylia; species Hylia prasina. Next base: position 681,629 of record VYXD01003062.1, on the reverse strand, counting down.
AGCAATTCCCCATTTTCACCAAGCAGTTCTTGAAACACACACATCAACCACAGCTTGCAGAAAGGCGACTGATTGTAGTAGGTAATGAAGTAGGGAGCTTGGCTACACTGAATATCCATCTTTCAAGCCTTCCTATACTTAATATTTTTTATTGTTGACATTCAACAGTTAAGCAAACAACAAAATCCTACTCTTATCCTGTATTTACAAAATCAGTCTAGTTTTTAGGGTGAAAGAAAATATAAGATTTAATTTTTTTTCAGGTTTTCATATGCCACCATTAGTGCAGTATCTTCACTCACAAATAAAGAACTATGTCTAATGATTGTATAACCACAGGCATACCCTGACTATCTTAATAGTGGTGATTTCTGATTAGAAACCCAAAGCATTTGTAAATATCCATTATTTATACCTTCACAGTCTATCAAGTAAGCTTACACCCAGCATTTGTGTTCCTTGACTACATGTACTGGTGCTAATGCTAAATAGGTTAAAATATTTATATAATACTTCATTATTAACAGTCTTTTTTCAAGACAATTACATCAGCAAATTTTGTTATTCATGCTTATATGATCCACTTTCACAGTGGATCATTAGACAGCCTGCCATGTTATCTTTGGTGGCTAACATGGAATCAAACTAGAAAATAATGAAATGGCATTCCAGGGCTCAGTAATATAATTCTCATTACACATAGAAATTCATATAGAATTCATATTCCTTAAATATGGAAAATGTTCATAATTTCATTGTTAATGACAAGATTGCATTCTGATATAGACATTCAGTATATCACTGGATAGACAACGATATTCCATAGAGTTTATAAATAATAATCTCATTTCAGTTTCAGCTGTTGTTTATTGTCAAGCTTACACTAATGGACTCAAAGCTTGACTACAAATAAAAGGAAAAATACTGAAACACAAGAGTATTATCTGAGATTTTCACTGAAAGTTATTTTCACTGATTTTTTTTTGATTACGTACAACGAGCAAAACAAATTTGATCTCAAAGGAATTTGATGTTTCAGTGGCAGATTGCAATCTCTTCCCAACATCATAAAGAGCAACCTGTTTCACATTAGATATCAATATGCTTTCACTTCTGCAGTAAATCAGGAGCAGGCCTATGTATAATCTCCAATATACATGTGACGGGTTTGGCTAGAGTAGAGTTAATTGTCTTCACAGTGGCTAGTGTGGGGCCAGGTTTTGGATTTGTGCTAGACACACAGCTGATAATATAAAGATTTTTTTATTATTACTGAATTTACATAGAGCCAAGGCCTTTTCTGCTTTTTGTACGGCCATGCTGGCAGGGAACTTGGGGGTACATGGGAGGCTGGGAGGAGACACAGCCAGGATAGGTGACCCCAACTCACCAGATGGATATTCCAGACCATGTGACACCATGCTCAGTATATAAGGCAAGGGGTTGAAGGAGGAATTGGGGGATATTTGGAGTGATGATGTTTGTCTTCCCAAGTCACTCCTGCTCTCCCAGAGATGGCTGAACACCTGCCTGCCCATGGGAAGCACTGAATTATGTCCCTGTTTTACTTTGCTTGTGTGTGCAGCTTTTGCTTCCCCTGTTAAACTGTCTTTATCTCAGCCCATGCGTTTTCTAGGTTTAACGCTTCCTATTTTTTTCCCCAGTTCCACTGGTGAGGGAGTGAGTGAGCAGCTGCCTGGGGCTTGATTCCTGGTGGGGTTAAACCACCAACTCAGGACTTGAGCCTGGCACTCTCATGTGATCATCCATATTGTTTATTGTGGTTTGGGCCTGGATCAGCTGGCATTCTGTTTGCCAGGAGCTAGCATGGTGTGTGATCTGGGCAGTGAATATTTGGCGAAGATTTTAGACAATTGCCTAAATAGAAAACAGTTGCCTTTGGTGTGGCATGTTCTGCATAGGTAAAAAAGGTCCTTTGTCCCAAACCAAACCAAACCAAACCAAACCAAACCAAACCAAACCAAACCAAACCAAATTGACTGAATAATCTATTTACAAAGGTTTAAGTGTTACAGTTACTGGGGACCTCAAGATTTGAGTGATCTTTTGTGTTTCTGGGTGATCAGAAGAATATTTGGAATTTAGATTGTTTAAGGCTGATGAAGTAATGAGTGGAGATGAAGAAATGAGTGGGAGATGAAGCAATGTTCTTAAATGTAGAAACTACTGTTTAAATACATTTGGGGAATTTCATCCTAAATGTTTTTACTATAACCATAGGACCCCATGGCTGAATGCCAGGAAGTTCTTGGAATTGTATTTTCAGGAACAGTGAGGCATAATGACAAATAGACCACTGCAAATGTAGTTTCAGCACCTTCAAATTACACCACAAGCATACTTGAATTCATAATTTTTTTATGAGTGGTCTGGATTCAGCTCTCCTTCTACCAGTTTAAAAAGCAGTTTCTCAAAGTTAAATCGAATTCCATCATTAGGGGACAGATTGTTCTAACAAGCTGGATTAGAGCAGCATCAGCATGAATTTCAAAAACTTGCATGGAGCTATAAATATAATGTGCAATATTTTTGCAATATCTAATGTGTTTTGGTCTAATGTTCAACACGCTCCATTGTTAAAACCAGCTGTGTTCTTTCACTTTTCATTCCTATAAAGCTATGATAAAGGCTGTCAAAGCAAACCCTGCAGCACCAGCCTTTCTTGATAAAAGTTCTGTGTACACAGTACACAGTAATCTCAAGATGGAACTTTGTTTCAAACCAGAACAAAATCTTCGGCTAATTATAAGTGAACTATATTAAGCACAAAAGGCAATTTCAATTTATACTGAACAAAGTTGCATTTTACTCTTTCAAAATGCATTTGTCGAGGTTTCTGGAATTAATTGAAAATTCATTTTGCTTAATTTTCTAAGGTTATTTCTTTTATTGCTTTAAAGTAGACTGTGTAGTACTGTAACATCTAAATCCCCCCCCCAAGAAGATTAGTGGGGCTTTTTCTTTGTGTTAATTTGTATTTAAAGCTTTAGAATAAGAAATGAATCATTCTTTTCATTCCTTACATCACATTAGTGCAGCAATCACTAAACTAACAGTCTTATTATGAACACATTCAAAGCACTTGGAGGAAAATTGCCAACAGAAGTTATACATAAAAATAGGTCTGCTGTTTAAACAGAAGAGGATTAAAAATAAAATTGTAGTTTATAGGTGACTAGTTTAAGTAAAAAGAATTTTGTGCATTTCTATTTGTTTTGACTCCTATATATGGTATAAAGAAAACCTGTGGATTTTTTTTTTTTTTAAATTCTCTTAGCTATATTTTGGGCAGGATTTTATGAAAATGCCATAGAACTGGCTCTTTTCCTTTTCCTGAAAGATTTATGACCAGTTGGTAATTCTCATATCCCTTTTTAATCCAGGATTTGGCTGGACCCAGGCAAAGACATAAGGGTTAAAACGTCCTTCATATATTACCTTGGCTCTACATCGTCAAAGAACCATTGCGTGGTTATGATTTTGTCTCAGAGATATCAAGAGTAAAATCTATGAGCCAGAATTAAATTCACATTTTTGGTAGGATTGATCATGTCAACAAGAAGGACATTGTTAACTCCTTGCAGAAACTGTAGGGTGGCATGTGGTTTTCTCCTTTTGCCAGTCACCCAGCATTGCATGAAGTGGCATCAACCCAGGATGTGAGCAGGTTTTTCTATGAGCCTCTTGAGACTAGGACTGAGGTATTTATTCCCTGGTTTGTTTGCTGTGGATAGGAGATGCTCTAATCCAACAGCAAGCTTTCTGAAGCCCAGGTACAGAGGCAATGTGGATGAGCAAGTCAAAGTTCCAGACATTTCCTCTTGCTTTTCAGATCAAAGGAAAATTTGGGAAGAAACATTTTGAAACCAAGTTAGGAAAAAAGCAAAAATACTGTAGGAGCAAAGGAAATTTATTTTAAATGCATCACATCATCATTGCAGTTTCATCTGCCTACTCTGGGGTCTGCAATGCTTCTAAAAAAATAGGCTTACTTTCAGTGAGGAACTGCTGAACAGAATTCAGAGGCTGGCAGAAGTGACTCAGAGACAGCTCAAGCCTTCTCAGCAGTGGTAACTGCTTTTAGTTCCCTAATGCTAAAGATAAAACTATCTCTGAGGCTGTAAGGTAGGATAAGAAGCATAGAGAGTAGTGATTTGTCTTTCAACTATTAAAGGACTACAAGAGATGTTTAGTTTTGATGATTAGTTCCAGGGCTAATGAACAGCCCCAATGACATCATCTGAAGGTACTGGTAGGAGGCAGGGATCAGTAGTCTGGTTTGGTACTTTTGGCAAGTGTGAACCAGAATGTGGAAGTTATTTGGGCCAATGTGGTGTCCTAGACAAATCTGAAATACCCAAACCTAGCTCTGGTTTGGCATTTCCAGCACATTGTTAAAAGGAAAGCTATCAATTGTGTGAGAAAAGAGAGGAGAGGAGTTCTTACTCCTCAGGTAGAACCCGGGCATACAGTGACCAGCTGCTCCCCTGCAAATGGTTATCAGTCTTCCTCTTGCTTACTGGTTATTAGGGTTTTTTTTAAATTCATATGGTGCATATAGCTAGAAGACAGACAAAAATAAGTAATTGTTATCAAGGTACATTAAGAAAAAACTGTAGATCTGAGGTGCATGGAACTCAGACCCAGAATGCCAGTGAGATGTATGAACCTGGGGTTAACTTTACCATGGTACTGCAGGTAGTAGCACAGTACTTGCTAATAGGTGGCTGTCTGTGTGCCTGGTGAATTGTGTAGGAATCAATGTTCTAGCAGAACAGCACTTTCATTTCATTAAAAAGCCATAAGGTGTTAAGACCCCTAACACACCTTTCCTTTTACAGAAGATTAGGACCACAGGAAAGTTCTTCCTGTGTTCAGAAGTTACCAACCCAAGATGCATGAGTCTTCTCTGTTGGTTTGATTCTTAAAAATGGCCAGACCAATACAGGCTGATTTTTGTCTTCCTAGTAATTTACTGTTTGGTAAATGTTGCAAGTGTTGCACACCAGTGGTATGATATTAATTCTATTTGCACATGACCAAGGTCTGGTCAGGTGTGTCTTATGAAATGTCATATTTAGTCCTCTTCCTTCAGTTTCAATGTGTAAAGTTACAGGTTTATGGGTCGATGCTTTTCTGATCAGGTTGTCATTTTCCATTTTTATTTCTATATTTCAATGGCATAGCACAATGCTGAAAGAGGCTGAGTCTGGCAAGCTGGTAGTCACAAGTAATTCATGACCTTGACAGGTACCTGTTTGTAGGCAAGCCTGAGACCAGCAAGTATGGTATTTTTCAGCTGTTTTTCTGGCTATCAGAGGTATATCATGAAAAGGAGGATTTTTAATCTTCTTCCAGAATAAGAAAAAAAGTAAAATCAGAGATTAGCTTGAGTGAATCCTATCCTTGATAGAATAAGATATAATCTTAGAGCCATGACCTTGGAAGCAGAATTAGATAGATAAATGTTAACTGGGATTTTAAAGGTTCTTCTACAATCTTACACCTGGCCAGGGTGTCTTCCAGGCATTTTGTGACAGATGGTTTTGGCATCTTTATTATATCAGAATTATGAAGGTGATGAGGAAGAGTCTGAGCAATAGTACTACTTCCTGTATTAATCTAAAGGGTTTTATTTTGGCATTTAGGTTTAAGCAAGAAAGTGCTCTCAGATACACCAGAAAGGGCATTTTTCATTTCTATAAGCATTTCCAAGTAGGGCAGTGTGTACAGAGGTTCCAAAGGCAATAAATAGCCAGCATGGACATTGCTGAGAAGGAAGATTTACTAAAAGCCAGATTCAATTTTCTATGTGACAATAACCAGAGAACCTTGTTGGTCCTTCAGTCAACTAGAGCTTTTGTGGTTCTCATCTTGCACATTCTTTTCTTGTATGCATGACAGCACAGCAGGGACTCTGTCCCACTTAGAGGATGGTGGATTCAGTAAATTCTCACACAGGCAGTGAAGATGCACTTGGGGAGGTAAGAGTTATTGAAGGAGAACCAGCATTTTTGTCAAAGATGTTGAAGGTATGTAAGTCTGATCTTTAGGTGTTCCAGACTGTGTACAGGTAAATGTCTCCACTCTTAGTGATGGCACGCCATGTTACACAGCTCTGGGGGATGGCTGCATTCATCTTGTTGAGCAGGTTCACCTAAGCTTTGGTCGGGTTGAACAGGAGTTTTGAGTATGTACTAGGACAATAAAGGAAAATATTTTACTTGAAACAGTCAAACTGAGGGAGGAAACATACCAGTAGATTTTTAAAGACCCTTGCTATTTAATTCAACTCTGCTGGCAGTTATTATAAATGTCTAAAAAACAGTTAAAATAAAAAATATTTTTGTTGCATTCTTCACATTCTCTGATGCTGGAAAAAGGGTTCATACTTTGGTTCTATTGAGAGAATGTCATGGTTTCTTTCTTATCGGTACAATAATATATTTCAAACAATAGTCATGCTGACAATTTAGCTATTCACATACTCAATTCCATGATGATATAAAGGCAGTTTAGGTTACAGTTTGAAACAGAAAGAGTTGGTCTTTTAAACCAGCTCTTTAACACCAATGGTTCTACAAGTAATACAATATATGAAAAACTCCAACTGACATTATATTCATCGCCTGGTTCCCCCTCCCCCCTCCCCAATTCCCCCCCAGGATTAATTAAAAAAAACCCCAAAACCATGCATGATAAACATTTCAGGCTTTCTTAATGCAAAGAAATTTTNAAATTTAAAATAAATTTAAAATAAATTTTTAAAATAAATTCAGTTATACATATATCTTGTTATTTTCAAAGGAAAAATATGAGATAGTTTAACAAAGGACATAATTTAAGACTTGTGAAATGTGTGGATGCCATTTCTAGTTCCTTAGGTTCTGAGAAGAAAAGTTGTCTCCTTGCACAGAAAAGGACAGAGAGTTGGAATACCATAAAAAAACCTTAATAGAAATGAGAGAGGACACACGCACACACTCTTACACACATGAAATTAGTCTTGTGATGCTCTTAACAGTGAAATTGTTATTGTTACAAATTTATCATTGTTCCAAAGTACACATTAAGATCAACAATATTGCTTCTCAATATAGTCCTGGTGAATTTTTTTGTCTCCTAAATCAAAAAGAATATTGAATTGCACGTGGCCATAGATGCCATTACTAATGAACTGGAAAAATTTCAGAATGGATGCTCTTCTTTGGATACTGCATTTTAAAAATAGTGGGTGATAGATTTGATTACAGGTTGAGATCCACAGCTTAATTTTAAGCACATGGATAATTTCACTCATTATAATGGGATAATTCAAATATTTATTAAAGTTATTTAGCTGAAATGGCAAAATTAATAAACTGAACAATACATGTGAGAGAAAAGAACCTTTGCCAATTTTTTCTTTTTCTACTTTAGCTCTACCTCTAGTCTCATGGTGTTCCAAACTCAAAATATTATTCATGGTTTCTTAAGGTTCTTAAGTCTACTGAAAATGGGATAATATATTCCAAGTTTTTTATCTATTTTTTAAAAAAATCTAATTGTATGATTTTTTCTTCCTAAGGAAATTCTTTCTATGAGGTTGAAAATATATTCCTTTCTCCCAGGAAATAAGCATCAGCTTTATCTCTGAAGGCACTACTATTGCCATCTTCTTTCACTTATATATTCCTCCACTTGAGAGAAAATACACATTTCATTTTCCTCTCCAGCTGTTTCACTTCTGTTCCTGTCTTCTTTGAATATATAAGGAAAATATCATAACTGTAGCTTCCCATTACATATAATCTAATTTGAGCCTGATGACACATTTTATTAAGACTTCTAGATNAAGGGAATGTGGAACTGCATTTTAATTTTATTTGTGGTTGATTTCTTAGGAAGTAGGACACCTTAATGTGTTTAATGCAGAATTAGTATGTGTTCCCTCAATCCTTATGTGCAACACCTAAAATGGACAAGATAATCTTCTGCACCTATCTGGTAACATTTACCTGTATAATCATCATGTATTTGTTAACTGTATGTTGCTTTGTGATTGACTTATGCCTTTTAAGTAATTTGTTTTGTTTCCTTAAAATTTTTAAAATTTAAAAATAAATTTAANGCACGTGGCCATAGATGCCATTACTAATGAACTGGAAAAATTTCAGAATGGATGCTCTTCTTTGGATACTGCATTTTAAAAATAGTGGGTGATAGATTTGATTACAGGTTGAGATCCACAGCTTAATTTTAAGCACATGGATAATTTCACTCATTATAATGGGATAATTCAAATATTTATTAAAGTTATTTAGCTGAAATGGCAAAATTAATAAACTGAACAATACATGTGAGAGAAAAGAACCTTTGCCAATTTTTTCTTTTTCTACTTTAGCTCTACCTCTAGTCTCATGGTGTTCCAAACTCAAAATATTATTCATGGTTTCTTAAGGTTCTTAAGTCTACTGAAAATGGGATAATATATTCCAAGTTTTTTATCTATTTTTTAAAAAAATCTAATTGTATGATTTTTTCTTCCTAAGGAAATTCTTTCTATGAGGTTGAAAATATATTCCTTTCTCCCAGGAAATAAGCATCAGCTTTATCTCTGAAGGCACTACTATTGCCATCTTCTTTCACTTATATATTCCTCCACTTGAGAGAAAATACACATTTCATTTTCCTCTCCAGCTGTTTCACTTCTGTTCCTGTCTTCTTTGAATATATAAGGAAAATATCATAACTGTAGCTTCCCATTACATATAATCTAATTTGAGCCTGATGACACATTTTATTAAGACTTCTAGATGATTGCTTAGATCTTAAAAGACATTTATATTTTTATTTAATCTGTAGAAGTCATAAATGCTAATCATCAATTCGTATACCTAATCTTTAGCCTAGCTATGTAAAAAATGTGATCTTTAGATAAATGTTGCTACAAATATTCCATTACATCTTTCCAAAAGGTTAAAAAAGGAGTGGTATGCAATGCAATAAAGCCAATAAATTTTATCTAAAATATATTTTAAATGCTTGGGTCAATTCTACCACTTCTAAATATGGACGGCCCAAATTCACTAAGGAGTCATAGTTAAAAAAAAAAAAAAAAGTACTAGTAAAATTATGGTTCATGATTCAGTAAGATATGGCTTAAAAGTGGAGATGCAATTGTCCATCCAGGTGAGAAAGCTCATGTTAAGAGTCACCTCATGGAACTAATGTGCACATACAAATCTTTGACAAGAGAAGAAGCACACAAAACCAATCAGATTCATGAAGAGCAAATAAAAAACAAGGAAAGAAAAATCTGCCAGTCGTATCATTTTGACAACAGACTTCTCCTTTTAGCCTTTCATTGTTCCCATTTAGATGAACTGCTGTATTTCCAGGTCTATAATGAAAGCATATACACATATGCACAAAGGTCTTACTATTTCCACAGTGAGTCAAATATATAATGAATAGATCAAATCTACAACTCATGCACAGTAAGTTCCACTATGGTTGTGCTGAATTTTTCACAGTGCATTTACACAGCAAGTTCACATATGTGCACCTATATACCTCCAGGGTTAGGATTTGGAGAACAGACTCATAGTTTGGGCAGTCGGGTACCACAGCCCTGAGTATGAACATGGTGTTACCACAGAGTCACAACACAGGTATGCCCCATCTCCTCAGACTGTTCTCTGGGACACCTGTGAACTCCTGCACAGGAGAATGGAGGTTCCCTCTGTCCTTTCCTCACTTCAATCTGACAACTTTAATACCTGGCACATCAAGAGTCACAACACATGGTTTAAGCCTCCATGAGTGATGCCACAACACAAACAGAAGCAGCACCACAACTTCCTTGTACAACTTCCCTGAGACTCTATATACCTTGATGCAGCTCCTCCCAAGCATTACATTCACAGTAGGAAAAGCTGGAGAGATGTTGTGGCACCATAGAGAAGGAAAACTGTATGTGGCACTCAGCATTCCCCCCAGTTTCATCCTAGAACTCTCAGAGTTTTCTACTGAGCAGGTGGGACAGGGGATCTTTCTTCAAATGCAGTGTATGGCACCTTACTAGTGAGAAACAGGAAAATTAAGAAGTTTATACCTCTTGAAAGTTGTAACTGCTTGAAGCTGAAGGCACAAATGATTTTCTTGGCTAATCTCTCTCATGAGCTGACACTTTTATGGTATTTTGTGTAGATGTACTGGTTTGAAAGCAAAACCAGTGAGAGACTCCAAGTCAGAAGTACAATTTAATAAGAACAAAAGAAAAGAAGTAAAATAAAGTAAAATAAAATAAATTCAATAGTATAAAATACCACTGACAAAGTCAGAATACAACCTGACACCCTGTTAGTCAGGGTGATGGTAGCAGTCCAGATGAAATGGTCTTGTCGAAGCAGTGGTCTTGTAGAAAGGTCTGGTAGCTCTTGTCCTCCGTGAATCCAGTGGGGGAAAAAGCTGACTCTGCTGTCCCAAACCCAGGATTATATGCAGATGAGAATGCTTGGCTCCTCCCCCTGGGTGGAGCATCTCACAATGGGCTGATATCATTCAATGAGTCATGTAATGGGTTCTTGATGGCCCATTGAACAGAGACAGCTCCTGCAGGGAGTTATCTATGAGTCATGGGGCAAGGCATTGATGGGCCATTAGCAGAAGATAAGGGAAACACTGCCCCAGCTGGTTCAAACACCTCATGAAGATGGTGATAGAATACATACTTTGGGCACATCTTACGTTTTTAACCTAAGACAGTAGAGAAATATATTAATTCAAACAGCCCTAATGCATAAGGCCACAATGCTGCTAGCTGAGTGACAAAATCCGTGGAAAGGTGACTAAGTCGAATCAGCCAAATGAAAAAAGAGAATATGTAGGTTAATCATAAGAAAAGTTCCCTGTCAAAATGATACACTCTTCAATGGAGTGGTTTCCTGAGGGAAATGATGGAAATGCTATCACAAGAGAATTTTTAAACTGAAGTTGACAAAAAAATGTGCTTCAGGAAAAATCCAGTATGTATCTTATGCCAAAGAAATGTGCTGAGTATATTTCTATTTCTTAGATTTCTCTGATTCCACATAAGTTTATGCTATGTAATAGAAAAAACCCCATTGCTTTAAAAATATAAGCTGACTGTGCAAACCCAAACAAAATTATTTCCATTATTCTCAGATAATCTTTCTGTGTCACCCCTAATAGCAAGAAAGAAGCAATGAATCTCTTCGAAATAATGCCAGGTATTTTCTAGTGGTTTTTGTCTTAATCATATAGATTTAACATACATGCTTGAGTCTTAAATTAATCTTATTTTCTATTCTTTTCCAGATAAGACTCCTGGCTTTCTTACTTTAACTTGCCTTTTCTAAATCTCAAAAACCCTTTAATTCCACAAGATATATTATAACATGATTCCATTGCTTTGAAAACTATTATAATCAATAATGTGGTGCAAAGTTCCTTTTCTCAGACAAATTCAGAGCCAAATAAAAGGCAGATGAAAGATACCACAGCACATATGTCCCAGCACACAAGGGTAAATTTTCTGTCTCAGACTGTGTTGGAAGACCTCACCAGAGAAAAGTTGAACCAAAATTATTCAGGAGTGATTATCTTGTTTCTCTCCATCTTGTTGATGTTTTCCATATATTTTCCTTTTCCTTTGTTATTTAAAAATTATCTGTGCTCTAACGGAAATAAAATCTCAATGTCATTAGATTGTCAAATTCATGGGAGACTTCTGAGACTCTGCTTAATTCTCCACAATTCATTGCTATTCTGTGAAGTGGAATAGCACTTCAAGATCTCTGGTGTTGAAGGTAGTTTGAGTTTTAAGAAAATTCCCATGGTTTCCCATGGTGGACACTGAAAAAGATTAATGTAATCCTAGACTATTTTTTGGATATGTTATAAATCTCTGCTCAATCAGTTCTGCTGCAGTGTCAGGAGAATATCTGTCACAGAAAAATATCTGCTGCAGAACAGTTCATAAAAATGAAAACCTTTTCATTTTGCAATGCAGTATTACAGAAACAAAATGGCAATTTCTTCATACTTAACAGACACTGTTTTACAAGGATGCTGAATTACAAACAAATCTCCAGAGAGCCAAGTACAACATTCAGGAATACATTTGAGAAGCGGCCAAGATATGTATTTTTCGAAAATTGCTATGTAGGTAACCAGCTACAATAGTTTTTACAGACAGGATGATGCCTGACACTAACAGGCTTGATTTTGTTAAGCAAAGGAAAGGCTTATTTGTTCACGTTCCTATCAGCCTGTTCTACATTACAGTAGTTTGTATGTTTCAAGGAGATTTTCTCCAGGGAATTGCCTTACTCTGTAAAGAATGGAAAGAGGGTGGAAGGAAAATGGAGCAAAATAAAGGTTCTTCCTCATGTGAATAATTTGCCTAATGTGAAGCAGAATTGTGTTAATCCTGTGAGTTTTAAAATCCTGTATATTTTACATCTTCTTCTGGGAGGTAGCCAAGTATGAAACCCAAATCCAGAATCATACTTTATGAACGAAGCATCAAATGTGAGCAACCTACTTTGGGCTGCTGGTTAAAAATACAAATTACTTAAATCTGAATTAATTTATATTGCAATTTTATTGTTGTTGTTGTTAGAGTTGGACCCGAAAATTGGTCATCTAAAGTAAAAGTTTTATAAATAACTTTTATAAACGATTATTTATTAATGAAGTACGGCGGCGGGAAGCGCAGCCCCCACTAGATGTCACTGCAGGCCGCGGGGACGAGCGGAGCCGGGGCCGAGCGCCGCTGCCGCCGCCTCGGGAGCGCGCCCGGTGAGCGCGGCCTCAGCCCCTTCCGCGCTGGCGCCCGGCGCTCGCACCGCGCCTGGCCGCTTTCCGAACCCACTCCCTAGAGCTGTTCACCTCTCACAGCAGCAGCGCAAGCACAGCAACGGTATAGGCAACTAGATACCTTTTTTATAGAACTGGGAAAATAATGGTTTTCCAAATGCTTACCACTAGGAAAGTTCACGCAACTTTTTATTTGGGATATTGGGAGGTGTGCGGGTAACCAGTGGTAGAAGAAATATGTTTTTTCTCTATGAAAAAGATCTCATTTTTTTTAGGATTAGTTTACAAATTAATAAAGAACCGAATAAATGGAGGACGATATTGAAAAATGCTTAACTTTTTTGGTGTTCAGGCTTCCAAACTGGATATTCGAATAGTTTATCTCAGCGATCTGTAAATATAATCAAAAAAATTTTGTATACATGAATATATACATAAATTATTTAGCCTTCTCTAATGTCGTCTCAAAAGTTATTTAAATTATTATTTGGGTAACATTCTGCACTTTTGTTATAAATACAGCATTTATTGGATAGTGTTTTCATAAAAGCAATTAAAATTTAGAATTTTTTGTGTTGAGAGTTATTTTGGTTTTCTTCTTTCACTAAGTTATGGTACATTTGTGGGATGTATCTATGTGCAGGAAAAGGCAGCACTAGGGGTAAGTAAACAGAACACTCCATTTGTGTACAGAGAGGAACCAAAGAGAAGACCACAGTGATTCATGGCATAGAGAGAAAAGTTGAAGATTTTTTCCTTCTGAACACATTGGGAACACTTAAACTTACGCATTCGTGTGTGCTAAGACATGTCTGGACTAAATGTAACCAGCGTGTGTAACCAGTAAATGTAAGGGGCATGTGTACCCATGAGGGCAGAGTGGGATATGAAAAGGTACCAGCAGCATGACAGCAAAACGTGTATATAAAGGAAGGATACACTGGAATAAAGGAAAGAGAAAGCTATTTAGAATTATTGTAGGGATACCTGAAAAAAGTAACTCAGACAAGTATATCTTGGAAGATTAATAGAATCCTAGAAGCATTTAGGTTTGAGAAGACCCTTAAGGTCATTGAGTCCAACCATTAATTTAGTGTACTAAGGTACACTAAGCCACGTCCCTAAGCACCACATCTACACGTACTCTAAATACCTCCATGTATAGTGATTCCATCCCTTCCTTGGACAGCCCATTCTAATGCTTGACAAACCTTTAGGTGAAGATATACTTCCTAATATCCAATCAAACCTTCCTCTGGTGCAACTTGAGACCATTTCCTCTTGTCCTATGGCTTGTTGGTTGGGATACCAAGACTCACCTCACTAACCACCTCCTTTCAAGTAGTTGTAGAGAGCAGTAAGATCCCCCTGAGCTTTCTTTTCTCCAGGATAGACAACCCAAATTTCTTCAAGTGCTCCTCATAAGACTGTGTACTTCAGGTTTTCATAGGAGGAATATCATATATGGTTTGAGTTTTCTGAATAAAAGCAGTACTTAATGGACAGATTTCTGTGTCAGAACTTTATGGAAATTGTAGCAAATGGTTTGCCATGCAAAATAAAACAACAAAAAAATTGGTTTGAATTACTACTGTGTCAGCATGGTCATGTATTTGGGGTTACATCATAGTAATATGAAGTGCGCAATTCTTTAATAGACTTTTTCTAGGTATTTATTTTAATGGAAATGCTAAATCAAATTTAAATATTATCAAGTTGGGCTTATTTTGGAGACAAGTAGCAGATATTTGATGATGTGCCATACCACATGTCATTCAATGGTAATCGCTATTGCTTTGTCCCCTCACCCATTGTATCATTTTTTACTAAAGCCTGTTTAGAGATAATGTCAGCCTAAATTAAAATGATTATCTATAAGAATCCAGGACTATGTGTCCTGTGTAAATCTAAGCAAATGCTAATTAGGGATGTTACTAAGAAATATTAATTATCAAATATTCAATCCATAACAACTATACATGGTACCCATTACAATTAATAGAAGTTGCACATGCATACTGAAGAGAAATAAAATAACAAGTATTTAAATAATTTAACTTGGCTCCTTTCAGGAATCCTCTAAGTACGGAGAAGAATATTAAATAGAGAGAACACAGAATCATAGAACCTTCAACTTTGGAAAAGACCTTTAAGATAATCAAGTCCAAAACTCAACCCAGTACTACCACTGTAAGCCTTAAACCACTAAACCATCACCCAGCGCCAGATCCAGATTCCTCTTGAATATCTCTAGGGGTGGTGACTCCACCACCTGCCTGGGTGACCTATTCCAGTGTCTGATCATCCTAACAAAATTTTTTTCCAATATCTAATCTGAATCTTCTCTTAAGGTCATTTCCTCTGGTTTTCTCACTGCAGGCATGGTAGGAGAGACCATCACCACCTCACTACAGCCTCCTTTCTGCTGTAAAAAAGTGATGAGATTCCCCCTGAGCCTCCTCAAGACTGAAAAAGCCATTAAGATATAAGATATAAGATGATATAAGATATAAGATATAAGATAGATATAAGATATCTATCTTATATCTAAGATATAAGAAATAATCTCTAGTCCTTTCATGAGCCTTGTTGCCTTGTAATTTCAGTTGGTTTTAGTAAGGTTTTCTAGCACTTGGGACAGTACATCTTGGATAAACATGCAGCTATGCTAAAGTTAATGTGTTGAAAAAAAATTGCAAAGTGAGCCCTGGAGGAGACATGAAAATGTTTCCAGTACCTCTAAAACATGCATGTTGTTTTCATTTAGCAGCAGCAAAGTACACTACAAGATGCAAAGCTTTCAGTGGCATGGGACCTCCCACAATGGGAGCTGTTCTCCAGCACAAGGATTGCTAACAAATTCAAAAGGCAAGATGACACTGGGGGTGTACGGACAAGCCAACCCACTACTTGGCATACAAGCTTTCATATTTAACAAGTCTTTAGAAAAAACAGTTGTGAAGGAAACTGAGAAAGCGTGCCTCAGTATAAATCACAGAACAATGCCTTTCTGAGTTAGCACAGAGGTGAAGCAATAACTGTGAGACGTGAAGAGCCCATATTTATTTAGTAAAAAAACAAACCCTGAAATTATGGTAAATGACACTGACTCTCCGAGATGAGCTGTTATTGTTCAGACTCCTGCAGCTGTTCCAGCTAACAGTTTCCAATTAGAATGAAATTACTCATAATCAAAACATGGGCCAAAGTAAACTGAAATCCCTAACTTCCAATATAACATGAAAAGAGAATAAAGGAAACAGAAATACATTAAAAACCCTGCCATAGAAAACCATAGAAAACTCCACTTTGGCTCACAAAACAAGGCAACCTATCTTTCCTGCAAAGAAGACTGAGTTCAATTATGGCATTCTCTCACAGACTAAGGACTTCCAGTATAACTAGTTCTGCCTCTAAATGCTTGGCCATACATGGCCAATATGAGATGTTTTTGGCTGTTAGCATTCATTTGCTATCTTAAGCTGTTCCTTTATACCTCAGACTCCAAGGCAGTAGACAGATGGAGTCATCCTGTTGGCTACATTCAGTGAACTGTTCCCCACCCCTGTTAATAAGAAGGAGAGTGAACTCCACAATCACATATAACCAGAGAGTACATATGGCAATTCATGTAATTCCTTTCTTTTTTACTATTATTACTATTATTACTTTTACTGTTTATGAATAAAAATTTCCTGGTTAACGAAACTTTGCATGTTGCAGATGGAAGCAGAGTCTTCTTGAATTTATGAGTGCAGAAGGCTATGGGAATAATATGTTTCTTCAGACTGTTGAAGACGTTGCTCTTCTTAATCAACATTGCTGGAATATTGACATAAAACCAGAAAAAAAAATGTACCAGAACATGCGAAAAATTCTTTGCTCATTGTCAGGTTTTTACACTTGTCAGTAGCTGGATTCAAGATCCTGAGTTGCTGTGTGTTATTTCATTACAGAAGCAGAAGGCAAAAGTTGATGTGGATCAGCAGAGTCAGAGTTCAGAGGTCTTGATTGGTGCATAGATAGAGTCTCAGGGAGAACTTTAGGAATCTGGAGAAAGAATCTGTACTGAGGTGGTGTTTTGCTTAAATCCCTAGTTATTTCATACTTCTTAACAGCTGAGAAGGCTTACTTTTTTCAGTTTGTGTGTCATTCCGCTTTAAAATTACACCTTGCAATATTAGAAGAAGAAATATTAAATACAATGTCTGCTTTCTAGCATTGTTAGAGAAGCTGGAATTAGAGATAGCTCTGGAGTCTATTGAATTACGCCCAGCTTGACAAACAGAAGTGTTTCCAAGGTTATGTCCAGTTAAAGAAAGTGTGAACTATGTTCCCTGGGAGACTTGTCCAATATGTAATTACCATAACTGAGGGCTTAAATCAAAAGAAAGTGACTACATTACTATTCTGCATGGGTATGCCAGAATTTTTTCCCCTACTTTAGGCAGGTTCTAATTAACAATGTTAGAACTTGTAAGTAATACTAACTGCTGTGGGTTAAAATTGTATTTCTCCCCTCAGATATCAAAACAACCTAATAACAAGGGAGAATTTTAAATGTAATTCAAGACTTTAGGAGCATATTTACCCCTTCTTAGTAGAAAGGATGGAAGTCTTAAAAAACTGGCAAAAGGCTACAGAGCTCACCTAGGAAAAAAGCTTTTAATCAAAGGGAAGAAAAGCTTCCTGTAGCATTGTATATACTCTCTGAAAGATACCCTCAAGCAACTACTCAATTCAGAGACTTGGCAGGTGATATTATTTGTGGAAAGGACTACATGATGTCTGTGTGCTTTACTTTTTGCCATGCAGGTAGTGCACCTTTGCCTAACAGAAGGTAAACATGGGGATTCTGCAACTACTAAGTAGAGAGGAGAAATACCCAAAAGTGGAAAAGACACTTTTGCAAAGGCCTTTTAACTGTTTTGTTTTGCCTTCTGTCTGCCTGAGAAAAAGGGGGGGGTGAGAGTCTTAAATTTTTTGACTTTGTGACAATAGGTATAAACAGTAAAGTTTTTTAAAAATAGAACCTATATGTGCTTTATTGATGTAAGCAGTACTACATCATCTGTTCTCCTGGCTTTACTATAGCAAGATGTTTTTTGCATTGGGGTTGCTGTTCTAAAAAAACCCTCCAAAAAGGCAACCATAATAATAAGGAACCAAACAGAACATTATCAAACTTATCAGTAAGTAAATGAAGTAGATTTATTTTTCCTATTACAAAAAGAATCTCATCTAGTAAGATATTTTACTGATTTTCTCCATCATCGTTTTTTCCGTGGTTTGGTTGATGTATGCAATGTCAAGTTTCTACTGAACTTAAAGAGTCTTTATACATGGCATTCTACAATGTTATATAAAAACCTGCTTTAATTCTTATTTTCTCTGGAGGCAGATTGAGCTCAAAATAAGTTTCTTTCCTCAGTGACAGGACAATGGGTTCATGCTACAGTATTTTCCACATTTTATCAAGTTTTGATGACCCGAATTGTCTTGACATCCAGGAGACATGCATTTGACAATGTGAAAATATATTTTTTATTGTAGTTTGATATAACCTACATTTAAAATAATCACGGTATCTTTCTGAAGAAAATGTCCAGCATTCCACTGGATAAACACATAATGAAATTTATGACCAGCTGGATTACAGGCTGGGCACAAAGGATTACAGTGGGTGGCATCATACTGGTGACCTGTCACTAAAAGGGTTCTGCAGGGCTCCGTTCTCAGCCCTGTGCTCTACAACATCTTCATAAGTGATTTGGATGCATGACTGGAAAGGATACTGAGCAAGTCTGCCACAAATACAAAACTGGGAGGAGCTCCTGACTCCCCTTAAGCCAGGGAGGCCCTGCCGGGAGATCTCAACAAGGGCAAGAGAGCTGGGCAATCTCCAATCATACAAAGTTCAGCAAGGGAAAGTGCTGTACTCTGCATCTGGGACAGGGTAATCCTGGATATACAAACAGAATGGGGAATGAGACGCTGGGAAGCAGTGCCATGGAGAGGAGCCTAGGGATTCTGATTGGCAGAAAGTTGAATCTGAGCCAGCAGTGCCCTGGCAGCCAGGAGGGCCCAGCATGTCCTGGGGTGTATCAGGCACAGCATCACCAGCCAGGAAAGGGAGGGGATTGTCCTGCCCTGCTCTGCACTGGGGGCAGCCTCACCTCCAGGGCTGGGGGCAGTTTTGGGTGCTGCAAAATAAGAAAGATAAAAAGCTGTTGGAGAGTGTCCGAAGGAGGGCAACAATGATGGTGAAGGGCCTTGAGGGGAAGCTGTATGAGGAACAGCTGAGGTCACCTGGTCTGCTCAGCCTGAAGAAGAGGAGGCTGAGGGGAGACTCGTGGTCTACAACTTCCTCATGTGGGGAAGAGGAGGGACAGGCACTGATCTCTGTGTGTTGATCAGTGACAGGATCTGAGGAATTGGTCTGAAGTTGTGTCAGGGGAGGTTTAGGTTGGATATTAGGGAAAGGTTCTTCACTCAAAGGGTGCTTGGGCCCTGGAACAGGTGCCCCAGGTGTCACAGAACCAGCCTGACAGGGTTCCAGAAGTGTTTGGGCAATGCTCTCGGGCACAGGGTGTGACTCTTGGGGCTGTTCTCTTGGGCAGGGCTGCCAGTTTGGTTTGATGATCCTTGTGGGTCCCTTTCAACTCAGTATGTTCTGTGATTATGTAATTTAAAAAACCCATATTGTTCTATTTGTTTAACCATGTCATTATTTAAGTTATTTTCAATCCATTTTCTTATAAATCCTTGGTTAGTGTAAGAATGTTTAGAAAAACTTCATTAAAATGCGAGGACATGTACTAGGGGAGTAGTGATTGCTTCCTGTCTAATACCAGTTGCCTTTTGCTGACTTTTAGAGAAATCAGAAAATATCTGTCAAGCATTGGCAGTCAGCAGATAATGAATGTCTGTCATATTCTGATAAGTTTCCTTCCTTGGCAAACCAACTTTTATGCTCACATAATACTCATATGATGCTCAAATAGCATACTCTCTCCTGAGTGGGCCTGTGTCATTTAAGTGAAAGACATGGAGTAGTTCAAAACATGACATCATAAATGAGCCTTAAAAACAGAGGCATTTGTGTTCTCTCTCTCCAAAGATGCACAATGTCCTTAAGCATTATTTCATGAACTGTAAATGGTAGTGACAGGGGATTAGACTTCCAGAAAAGACTAAAAAAGGAAGTAAAACTTACAATTCAGATCAACCTATGAAAAAGGAAGGAATAAATCAAGAATCTACCTGTCAAGAGGACTTTTTCAGAAGGTAAGTGGTAACTGAGGATGAGATGATGGGAGGCCAGAGGGAAAGGTACAAGAGGCACTCGAATCAGAGCTATTCCAGACCTTGTAAGTGCATGTTGAGCAACTGAAGGGCTTTACTTATACTCCTAATGGATGGTCCATTACCAGTTAGCCTTACAGTCAGTTGCAGATGAACTGCTCTTAACTTCTGAAGAGATTCAGTGTAATCAGTTTCCCAGTCAGCCTTCTTTAGGTGGCCTATTTATTCCTTACTTGGTGACACAAATTTTCTTGAGAATATCAGAATATTTCACGTGGACTGTGGTCTTTGCAGATGACTAAATAGAAATAGTTTGCCAAAATTTTCTCACAGTCTCTGCAATGCAATCTCTCTGGACAAACTGGAGGGATGGTGGCATGTGAGTGATGCATCCTTGTCCATATAAGGCTTAAACTAAGACATGAGAAATGGTGGTAATGCAGTGTAGTTATTGTGTAAATTGGTGCAACCTTTCACAAGAACAACTGGTGCATCCAGAGTATCCCTGCTCCAGGCACTGAGACAATGGGACAGTTCAGTTCAGTGGGTACTTGCTAGGTTCATTAGGTACTTTCAGCATCATAGTCTATTATTTTTTAAACTGTACCAAAGCTCTCTGAGCACATGAAGGACAAGAAGATAATAGAAAAAAGGCGTTTCCTAGAAGACAAAAGATCCTTTTTGTAATTTTTTGCCTTCAACAATTCATGACAAGTGCTGTGAGAGAACGGCTTTGGCTAGTTGAAGAAATCAAACCATTTGATACAGTATTTCACAAAAATGATAAAATTTATATTATGATGGGACCCGGCCTGGAGTACTGTTTGGAAAATGGTACACATTTCTTGCCTGTCTACATTCTCAAATTTTTTTATTCTTCCATCTGTTCTTCAAAGGAAGATGTTTAAGTAGAAGAAGGGAAGGGAAGGGA
>VYXD01003062.1:609913-660295 GCA_013397195.1 Hylia prasina | reverse complement strand
GGGCAAGGGCAAGGGCAAGGGCAAGGGCAAGGGCAAGGGCAAGGGCAAGGGCAAGGGCAGCATGTTAATGAATAGAAGAGTTGTCTTGGTAAGGATTCACCTCTCCTATTCCCCTACTGAGAGTCCTGACAGGGACAAATCACAATTTTTGCAGAGATAATATATTCTTTCAAAAAATTTAATGAAATGAAATTGTTCTTGCTTAAAATGTTTTGCATTACTCTTTGCACAAATATGTATATATATATTTATGAATATTTAAAAAATTGTTTGTACTTTGTACAATAGCCTAAAGTTTCTTAATATTCATGTTGTTCTCCCTAAGCTTTTTGGCTCCAGGATTTAGATGTTGGTGCATTTTAATATTTCTGCTCCTGTTCAGCTTGCAAACATTTTGAGGAAAGCAGTCCTGATGAGAGAAGCTATACACCAGTAAATGTCAAGTATTTATAAAAAAGCACCTCTTCAACTTTAATTACATTTCAAAATTAGATGCTAATGTGTAAGATCTCTGAAAAAAGCAAAACTTATTTTCCACTGGTATACTTTGGGATGCTGGTTTTGTGCCACAGAAGTAGTTTTGAGCCAGCTCTCATACTCTCATCTATCTAAACTTAACTACCTGTGTTTCATGTGAGCAGAAATAAATACCCAACCTTCTCAATTAATCAATGTTTTTACAATTCTCCAGGATACTGCTACCACTAGGATGGGGCTTTGTTATTCTACAGTGGTGTTTTTGCTGTTGTTGTTGTTGTTTTTCCCAGAAGATCAAAATGTGGGCCTGATATTTCTGGGTCTGAGAGATTTTAGCCTGCTGGCAGCTGCTGACTTTTTCCCAAGGGAAAATTTCTCAGACCCAAAAATATCAGGCCCATAATCAAGAGTAGATATTTTGTGTATACATTTATACATTAAATATGTTCTAACGTGCTATCCCACAGTGCACAAATTTTCTGTGGGAATGCAATATAGCTGCAAGTGCCATTTCTTATCCCTCTCAGAACTCACAATTCATCTGACTATTAAGTTAAGGAGAGGATTCCTTTCTGTGCTAACCACACTTACTGATTCCACATGAAAAATAATTTTAAAAATTATTGTAAATCTAGATTTTAAAGATGATGATTAAACTTTTAAAAATTTAAATGTCTTTGCAGCACTTCCTTCCTGTTACTCTCAGAATTACTTATAGTCCTATTCTCTTCTAGAAGAATTGTTTCACAGATGAATGTCATCAAAAGGCTGTTCTCTATACCATTTCAAACTAAGTACCTCCCTTTCTAGCTTTTTTCCCATAAATTTCAAAATGAAATGACAGGTAGTGTTTTGATGTGGAAAGTAGTCCCAATTTATGTCATTCCTTATCCCATTAGTTTTTTCAAGTACTAATATCCTACCAAGATGAAAAATTAATTACTCTTACCTAGACTATTTAGACAGAAGTAAAATATCCTATCAGGACTAAAAATACCAGTAGTGACTATTACACTCCCATAAAATCTCTGTGGCAGCAGCTCCCAAAGTAGCTACATAACACATATGCCATTTTTCTCAACACAGAAGTAAAAGCTGTTCACAGTGATGGTTATTAGTAACTATAACTACTAATGGTGGCTTCTGTATACAAAAAAATTTACAGAGTTTTTCTCTAAAGTCTCTCCTTAGCGTGAAGGGAATATTTTTAATTATAGAATTGTAGAGATAATTTCTTTATTACAAAATGTTTAGAATTTTCACAAGTTTCTTTAAATAAATTATTTGAAAACAATTTATACCTGGTGCAGCTTTCATTTAGTAATCTGAGAGATTCATTACTATATAACTAGAAAAGTTGCAATTTAATTGTAACAAAACCATTTAATTAGGCATCTAAAATGCCACATTAATAGTAGATCATTATATTAATTGGGAAGCTATCTGGTAACCTAGTATACTTCAGTGATTTCTTTAAAAATCCACTAAATGCAAAGGAAATTTTCCAAAGTTTCCTAAGGGGATTTCATAGAAGGCCATCTTAATGAAAATATTTTTCTTTTTACCCTTAAGGAGGTCAGACTAGAAGAGAGAATGCCACTGAGTGATATACACAGAGAGAAAAAACAATGGGCTGGGTTTTTTTCTAGCACACTTATAAGGTTTCATATTAGATAAGTACTTCAGAACACTTAAAATAGTGTGTGTTAGCTCCATACCTTTAGTATCCCTGAAGATCTCTCTGAAATAACTAGTGGATTCAAAGACACCAGTAGCATTGCATACCTGAAATGCAGTAGAGGGAAAAAAAGACCACGTAAATTTGATCCAAATTACTAAATTTATCTTCTTTGTGAGCAAATCAAGATGACAAGGTAATGTCACTTCATTAAAAAAGGTCATTGTTTTGACAGGTTTAATTCAACATACAGTAATCTGATCAGCCATCAGAGTGTAGAAAATCTGAAGCTGACTTGGCTTTATCTGTTTTGGCACTTAAGCTGTTTATTAATTAATGATGTGAACTTTGAACATATAAGGCAGTTTTCATCATATGCTAACAAGCAATCTCATAGTGTCTTCTTCTCAATATTAGTTCATATTCTACTTCCACAACTTTTCCAAGTATTTTGAAATGACACCCTAGGTTCTTAATCCTTCTCCAAATGAATGCTTTGGTCCCACTAGAACTTGTAAAGAGTGAAAAAAGTCAATAATCACCAGTTTTTGTCATTGTTGACAAATTCTTAATGCTTAAAAACTTAGAGGCTTCTAACAGTAGGATAAATCCATTAATTTTCAAAATCAATACAATTTGAAGAAACTGAAAAGTCAGATAAAATGCATTGTCTCGAAGTCGTATTAAGTTTCTAATAAACCTACATTGTGGTTCACATTTTTTTCCATTTACATATTGCATCTTAACTGCAAAAATCCCTACCTGTCCTTTAACTCTGAGCAGAAGTAATACT
This sequence comes from Hylia prasina, assembly GCA_013397195.1. Lineage (NCBI taxonomy): Eukaryota > Metazoa > Chordata > Aves > Passeriformes > Sylviidae > Hylia > Hylia prasina. Next base: position 657,347 of record VYXD01003062.1, on the reverse strand, counting down.
GTGAGAATGTTACTGCCTTCTAACAGGGTTCTTATGTAAATGTAAAATGTAAATGTGTTTAGATGATTACATCCATGTAAGGCAGGCTGCCCTTTCTTTCATAACTGCTGTGTAAGCAGAAACATGAAAAACTTTCAGAGAGCTCATCTTCAGAACTGAAAAAAGGGAAAACATTAATTTTTTTAATAGAAAAATGAAGATTTTTCTTAAATGACTGATAGAGAATACAAAACAGCATAGGAAATGAAGGTCTGTTGAAGCAAGATTTGTCTAGGTTATGGCCAAGAAATTTCTTTTACAGTGTTCAATCTTATGACAGCCACACTCCATACAACAGCCAGTCATAGCATTGACAGTTGTGCCCTGACATTGACAAGGTTTTGGTAATAGATGTGCAACTCAGGCTATTTCTAAAAAATTTAATTGGAATGGCCACTTCCTTTAAAGTATTTAAGCCAAATGTAAAAGTCATTCCTCTGACATCACTTTTCTGTGTCTGAAAAGCATCAGTAGTTACAATCCTCCCGAAGGCTGTTGCATGGGCAGTCACCAACTTGCTGATCCAGCCTGTGGATACCTTGTGCTTCAAAAATGAGTGAACCTCAGCAACCCTCAAGACCTTGATTTTGTGGCTGTCCCATCAGATACGGCCACAGCTGCAAAACCACGTCTTGTGCAGGGCAGGGTAAACCCCAAAAACTTAATGTGCTCCCTTAACAGGATCTCTATGTGCCAGCACTGATGATATTATTTTATGACTGATGAAGAAGCTAGCATCATAAGGACAACAAATCAATAATATAAAGGTTTAGAAAGGCAGAAGAAAATTGTTTTAGTTGTTGTGCAAGTAGAGAAGGGTAGACCTCAGCCCTACTGGACCAGGTCACCTATGCCACACAGAGATTTTAGAGCTCTGCTCTTTTATTTTTCCTATTCTGTCTAGTTAACTTTTTCATTTGTCAGCAAATGCTTTCCTCTGTAAAGTTTTTCTTCTGGTGCTTTGTATTAAGAGACCATGCCTTGTGGTTTCTAACTGTAGTGGGGCAATGCTACTGTGTCACATATGAGTTGTAGTGCCCATTCAGAGCAGGGATGGCAACTCAACAGATGCATCCTCTCACCTTAATCTCTTGCCTTGTTCTGTTGTATTTTTATGTAAATGAAGTTTGTTTATTAGACTAGCTGACTGTATTGCATTTATGATGTTATCTTTTAAAATGGGTTCAAAACCATGGGTTTAAAGTCTTTCAGAAATGCCAAGACTTAAGCAACAGAGTGCTGCCTGTATTCCCTTGGTCTGATCCACATCAACATCACCAATTATTTTACTGAAGAGAAGAAACTAGAAAGATGAGGCAAGGCACTCCTCTGAATAAAAATAATACAGCTTGCCCCCTTGAATTCCAATATCCTTTGTTCAGATTTCTTATTTGGTTACACAAAGAACTTAGTTTAGAAAAAATCAATTCATTATTTTCATATAGTAAAAAGTTTATTAAGATCTACATTCTGTTCATTTTTCAAATAAGACTAGGATAAAAACGAAGGTTCCACCAGAAGAAGTTATTTCCAGCCAAATAGAACCACAGCTTTTAAGAACTGACTGAAGTGGTTCCATCTGCATTGAGAGCTGCACCTGAAGCCTGTGTTGGAGGTTTTATCCTGCCAACATTTATATGCTGATTACTTCTTTAAAACTTGAGAGTCATTTCCCCAGCAGCACCTGGAATAATTGCAGAGTGACTGGCAAATGAGTCATGAAGGTACTGTTAAGTGTGTCACTGTTCAGCTAATAATTCTCCAGAATCAACATGAAACATCAGCACATGACCTTTTGCTTCACTGCAACCCTGATTTTGTATCCCTCTTACTTGATTTGTTTGTTGATGCTTGTAACAATGACAACAAAAGAAAGACCTATCCAAACTAAATAATTTTTTCATGAAAAGGAACTATGTTCATTAAAATGAAGAATGAGAGAAAATGCTGCTAAATCCAGAAGGGTTTTTTCAAAATAGAGGACTACTTTTTGCCTGAAAATACCTTTTACATTGACTTGCACCAATTGTGCTTTATTTCTTCCCAAGCACAATTGGTGCTTTAGAACAACTAACTGAACACTTTTAACTAACTGAGCAACCAGTTAGTTAAAAGCGTAACTTACTTTTAAACAGGGAAAAATAACTCCTTGTGTAAAATGTGAATTTTAAGCTCTCAAAGAACAGTATTTACATAACACACTCACCACGATATTTTCTGATTAAATTTTTAAAAATGTTTCAGGGTGAGTATTGTGTTGCATCTGGCTTTTTTTCATCTGAGAATGATAAATTATTTCAAAGCTATCTTTACATCACTTCACGCCAAAAACTCCCTTTTAAAAAGAAAAATTGGGCTACTTGGTCAATTAAAGAGGCTAGAAGTTTGTCATAGTTTACTTTTGTATTGGGTTTGTGTGGCAAGGTTGTGGAAGCAGGGGGCTCCAGGGTGGCTTCTGTGAGAAGCTCCTAGAAACTCCCCTTGTGTTTGATAGAGCCAGTGCCAAGGTGGGTGGGTGTGCACTGGCCAAGGCTGAGCCTGTCAGCAGCAGTGGCAGAGCCTCTGGGATAAGAGAGTAAAGGACAGCTGGGCTGGGGGAGCCTGATACAGCAGCAGCCAGAGAAGAGCAGCCAGCACCTGTAAAAGCAACAGCCCTGCAATGTGGGCTCAATGATTTTGAGCTCAAGAATTGTTAACTTTTTTAAAAGAATTTTTAATTTTTTTTTCCAGATAACTTCGTGTAAATAACAATTTTTTTTTCATAATGTTTCTAAGTAAACAATGTTCTTTTCTTATGACAGACATCTCTCTCAGAGGTTGTTTGGTATTTTTTATTGCTTGACCAATGAAGAGAAGTGTCAATCGTATAGACCAATAATATGGTTTTTTAGTGCAGCATGTTATAAAAAGGCTGAATGAATTGTAGGGAAAGCCTTCTGATTCTCTTCTGCCTTCTGACTGAAAAACCAAAACCAAAACCAAACCAAAACCAAAACCAAAACCAAAACCAAAACCAAAACCAAATCCAAAACCAAATCCAAAACCAAACCAAACCAAACCAAACCAAACCAAATTAAACCAAACCAAACCAAACAAAAAACAATTGAAAAATTCCCTTGAGAAGGGCTTAGCAATTCTCAGGCTCAGAAACATCGAGCCCACATGGCAACACCCAGGTCAGAGGAGAAGGAGTGTCAGGAGGGGCTTCTGACACCAGTGCAGACACCTCCCTGGAAGACTCTGGTGGAGCAGGTGGATGCCTGAAGGAGGCTGTGACCCTGTAGGAAGCCTGTGCTGGAGCTGGCTCCTGGCAGGACCTGTGGACTCATGCAGAGAGGGAGCCCACATTGGAGTAGGTTTGCTGGCAGGACGTGTGACTCCATGGGGACACCAACACTGGAGCAGCCTGTTCCTGAAGGACTGCAGCCCTGGAAGGAAAAACATATTGAAGCAGTGGAAGAGTGTAAGGAGTCCTCCTCCTGAGGAGGGAATAGCATAGAGAACATTTGAAGAACTGACCATAACTCTCATTCCCCATTACCCTATGCCACAAGGAGGGAAGAGGTTAGAGAAAAACAGGAGTGAGCCCAAGAAGGTTGTCTCAGCCCATGAATCTTTCACAATATTTTCTATTCCCTCTCCAGATGAGGAATGGAGTGACAGAGAGGCTTTAGTGGGGACCTGGCAGCCAGCCAGGGTCAAATCACCATGTTAGGTGTAATAATGTCCAGCAAGTTCAGGACAATCACTTGATACATAGATATATAATATATAATATTAAAAATACATAATTTATAGATATATAAATTCTACAGGAGAACTAAGTATGAGATTATCCATAAAGATTCCCATACCCAGATAGATGGCCTAAATTCTAGTCTTCTCTTTTCTTTGCATTATACTACTTCTGCTCGGATTACATTTTTCATGCTGTTTCTGGAAGAGTTTTGTTTCTCTCCAATGCAGGATGAAATAGTTTTACAAGCCTCAGAAGTATCTGAGTTTGATTTTGTGTCAGGTCCTGATTTAAAACAGTATTACAGAAACTGCCAAGAAAATCACTTGTGATGATCACAGAAAGAAATGATGACAACTCTCGGTCCCCAGTCTGTAGGACTTGCTGTATTTTAATGAAAATAAGGGCAGAAGGTTTGGGCATCAGGATAACATAATCAATATTAGATTAGGATACAATTGAATGGTATCCAAGAGAATGGTTACCACCTATTTTCTTATTTGTAATGGGACTCAGTGGCTTCAGAATATGTATAGCATACAATTCTATTGCAAGTGCAGGGTAATGCAATTAGGAAAATGTAAATTTTTTAGAATGTTGGGTTTGTTTTTTTTACCTTGTTAATCCTCACTTAAAATCATGCTTCAGAGTAGTGCAGTTTCCACAACCATAATTAAGTGATCTTTCTTTGGTTTACTTGACTGCCAAAATATAAAGACAACAAATATTCTGCAAAACCATGAATTCTGGGAACCTCAGTAGTCAGTGTATTTCCATCATTGCATTTCAAAATACCTTGTTGCTCCTTCTTTTGTGAAATGACCACTTCCTGATGTTCTTCCATTTTCTCTTCAGTTACCATAAGGTCCTTTGGAAGAATCCTGTCCCAGGGTGCCGCTGAAGTATTCCTGATGCCCAACATCCCTGACTGATCAGCAGCTATGGTGGGATAAGCAGCCACTGCTAGGCAGGTCCTACTTTCCAGGAAGGGAAAGGTGTCACTCATTGTGTCACTACAAAGGCACCTCAGGGACACACACACAATCCTGGAGCTAGCTTTGAAAATATGTAAATGTAATTATCCAGTGAGTACTCATGGTAGTCTCTGCTTTAATGTGTTAATGCTCCTGGCTTCTTAAGCCTCGGACCGGCAGGATTAAGCCCAGAACTAAGAAGAAAGAGAAATTTGTGTATGCCAGTTGAGATGAATGAATGGTGCTCATGTTGTTTGGAGTCGTAGAGAGAAACTCTCACATATTAAAGGACAGATACTTTCACAGCTTCATAGGTTCCTACAGAAACATCGTGGAAATTGCAGCTACTATTTTTAATCCTACTACTACCACATTATTTAAATCAAGTTTACAAGGTCCATGAAATATGCTGTAGTTTAGGAGCTGCTGCTCTAGTGCTTGCCTTTTTGGTTTTCTGAGAGACAAGTCAAACCTTTCAGATCGATATTTGTTTCCCCTTTGAATGCTTTCTCTCTCAGCAATGCCAAAAACTGTCCCATGTGAAAAATGGTTCTAATTATGTGTTGTGGCAAAGCTCTCCTGAACCGACAGGCAGTAAAAGGAAGAAAGTCTGAACGTCATTGATAAAAATGAGGAAAGCAAATGGGCGGCCTTTGACTGACAGGAACAGACACAGTATAAACTCTAAGGCAAGTCAGAAAACAGAGGAAGATGTACTCAGAACAACAGAGGACAAATGTTTACATCTTAGTGTATATGTGAGACTGGAGGTAAGAAAAGGGAAGCTCATACCCCCTACCTCTCTCTCAGAGTCTAACACATACCTTCCCCTCTGAAAACTCATCTGCAGGCCACTTGGGTGGGACATACAGGCTATGTTTGGCATACAGATTTTTTTCTTAAAAATCTCCTTGTACAAGGAGTTTGTATTTTCTCTTTTACCTGATGTACTATATACACCTCTAAAAACTCTCATATAACTAAATTGTCACACCTCTACCAAGGCCATAAAGCTTCTTGAAAATTAAATATTTTAAATCTACTATATCAATAAGATTTACTGTCAGAAGAAAACTGAGGATGAATAAATAGCAAGGTGTGCATTTTCTTTCTTAGTGCATCAAGTACAATATTTATATATTCATGTAGTTGCCTGGTTTAAGAAGCTGTCATAAATGGGCTGAAGATACTTGTGAGAGGCAGTCATTCAAGGAAGTTATAGAAGCTCCTCCATCTTCCAAGAACAACCTCCCAATTAACTGCTTCAATATGAAATTGTGAAATTCTTAACGTGATAATACCAAGAAGCACAACATTTGGTGAAGATATTTTGATATGAACAAAGCTGGTAGCAGTAATACAGCAATAATTGCTAGCTCATTTACGGCCTATTTAGCTCGTGCAGTGAACCAGATGAGAACAGCTAATGAGCACAGCTTCTTGCTGTAATTAGTAGAACAGTAGTGACTTGCAGATGATTTACAGTTTGCAAAAGTCAGTGTATTTACTGAAAAGCTTGTGTTCTCTGTGAAGCTGTGCCATATGATGAACTGAGGATGCCGTGCTTTACTTTCCAATAAGCCATAAGATTTGGCTTATAATAACCTCAGAATTCATCTAAATCTAACAGAAGTACAACACTGACGATTTTCTGTGTGCTGTCTCTGTGTGCAGTCTAGCCTATCAGAACTTATTTTGCCAGTTGATGTCTTTTCTTTAATTTCTTTTGTTGCAGAAATAATTTTTTTAAAAATGGTATAATTCTTGCCCTATTGGCAGAGTAAAGATCATTTTATGTTGTGGTAAATCACGGATATATGTGCTGTGCAAAGCTAGAATTCAAATAGATTAAAGAAGGGACAATAAAATACTGGAGGAAAATGTTTGCAAAAGATCAGTACTGATATTTATGGACCCCAATTAAAAAGTAGATATTTTTAAGAAAGGTTAAATTCTCTTCCTTTCCTTGACTATTGAATGGACTGCTCATAGACAAGAACGCAATTAGAAATGTCAGACAACTACACCCAAATAATATTTACTAAATCTATGCAGAAATACTTTTGTGTCTTATGAAATGTGTAGCTCAGTGTTTCAGATTCACAGAACTCAACCAGAACCAAGACCAGTCTTGTGTTTCTAGAGTTTTATCTTCATTATTATTTTAAGCACTACATACTTGAGTGCTATTTATGTTCTTGAAGGATGGCAACTGAAACTGTGAAACTACTAAGGCCTGATAAAACCATAGCAGAGGCTTTCTTTTAGCCAAGATCTGTACACTTAAAATCACACCTCTAAGAGCAACCAAAAATAATGCAGGTGGGAAACAATAATACCTTACGATGGTATAGAATAAAAATACAGGAATAAACTTTTTCATTAAAGAATGACATAACTTCTAAGTAAAATGTACTTCTATTTCAAAACACAATCAAGGCAAATTTGATTCAAAATTATTGGTCAAGTTGAAAGGAAACAGAAGTAACCCCGTTTAAATTTCAAACACAAGCAAATGATCTTCTTAAACGTCGCATATTGCGAGTGTCATAAGCACTTCATAATAGTTTGTTTTACTGATGATAGTTTTTCATTCTTTAAGTGTCCAACTATCTTACATGCAACATGAAAACCTCAGGTCCTTCCTGAGGATTTCCGAATCTTCATCAATATAGTCTGTCCACTATATTGCACTGTGAGGACTGTTTATCACATTTCTCATGCTGATCTATTTGCTTTATCTTGCAGGCATTACTTAATTATTTAATGATTTAAAATGAAAGAATTCAAGTGAAGACCTTTGACGTACTAGGTATATACTACAAGTTGACTACCTTAATCAATTATACTTAATAGCTCAACAAAATTTAAACTGTGGTGAAATGATCACTCAGTCCATATGACACTGGTAGTATCCCTAAGTTAAATCCAGCTGCCTAAAGTACTCCTCCTATAAATCAGTGAGATGGGTTTGAACACCATTTTGAGGGGAAAGCAGAATATACTTCCAGACTTCTGCCTGAATGAGGACAATGGGGAGAATGGGGAGGTCAGACAAGATGATCTCCAAAGGTCTCTTTCAACCTCAACCATTCTGTGATTCTCAGGTTATATATTGTTTGGGTTATTACATTATCATTATTATTTAGCATGGTGCAAAACAAGAAAAATTATTTATTTGTAAAGCTGTGACACGCAATGTATAAATTTTCCACTCTCTGGCTGGACAATTAAAAGTCAGCTATGTAAAAAAATGCACAAAATAGACTAAGCAAAATTAAGTAGTGTATCGTCTCATATTGTCTTTACACTTCCTACTCACTCTTTTTCACTGCGTCTTTCATGTTTTCATTGTATTGCATGCTGGACAGGAATTCAGAAACATGATAAAAATCCTTAAAATGTTTAGCAGCAATCCTTCAGTAAAATAAGTAGAAAGTACTTATATCTGCAAGGTTCACACAGGGTAGAGAGGCATTATCAGTCCCCATTAGTATGCTAATACAAATCTGCTTCATATAATATGGCACCTGCCCATTTCTAGTTTGAAAGAGTTTTCAGCAAATTTGGCAATATTTGATGCAGACATGTTGAATACTTTGGCTCGTGAAACAGCCATAGAATCACAGAGATTCATCCTGCTTTTAAATACTGTTTGATCTTACACCAGTTTCATTTTCTTGCCTATACCCCCCAGTCGCCATGGTTTCTTTCTCACCTTTGTGTCATTTAAGGAGAGGAACAGAATATTTGCCTTTCTCTGCACATTTATTTCCTATTCCTATTTGGAATCTTGGTTCCTTTGCAACTCTATATTGAAAAAAGCTGTCATGGTCAAAATGCAGAAATCTCCCTTTTAGCTGCTGCAAACAACCCTCTCAGTCCCAAACAATACTGAAAATTTTGGCTACAGAGTGTTACTAGTGTGTCATGTTTGACTTAGTGCACCCAGAAGCATTGATTATGTGCTTAAAGGTAAACAAGGGAGAACAGTAATTTTGCAGGAAACCTGCATAAAGGCAGCTTCCTGTTTACCAGCAAACTCCCTAGATCTTCCCTAGGTTTGTTTTGCCAGTTTTTCTTTTTCTGTCTTGTCTTTAAATTTATCTTCAGGAGTGTCATAAAATGGTCCACTAAAAAGTGAATAAAAACATTTTCTGTGTACATACAAACTTTAAGAACTTTTCTCTGTGGTTTATATGAACAGAGATTTTTTTACAGATATAGCCACTGGTTGGATTTGAGTGCAAATATATGTGCTTGGTGCAAGTCACTTGGCTTTTACAACCCTGATCTTCGCCACAAAAATACAAGTAAACATATCAAAACTGTGAGGAGCTAGACCTTCCCAGAAAATAATGTTTAAGAGATTAACAAAATTATTGTCTCTCTGATTTTTTTCCAACCTTATGCAGGGTTACTGATCGGTAAAGTCAGAAAAAAATTAGTCTGGCATTTATTTTTTACTGGAAAAGTAAACACTATCACATGCACATCCTATAGTACCATTGTATGGGGTTTGTTTTCAGATATACAATTATTAAAAGGTAAAAGGCTTTAAGTTGATGCTGATCAACTATGCCTTGAATTACTTCTACTCTGACATACATAGCTGAACCTTACATTTAGTTTACCTAGAGGACAATCTAGATTACATTGTATATCATATTTAAGGACTATCTAACCATAGGTTTATACAAGGCTATGGGAATAGGATGCAGAATAAGGTGTAATCCAGTAAAAAGGAAGTGTTTTTCCTTGGAACTTCCAAATTTGTAAACACACAAAAAAAGCTTTCTCTTTATGCACTGATCTCTGTTTTACAGAGTTCTTTGCTCCAGCAACGCTGTCACAGACACCTCCACAAACTTTCTATTATCAGCATGCTCACACTTCTGTAATTGACAAACCACACCACAGTGACATCATGCCCAGGAAATCCCCTAGGATTTCAGCCTGGGACGCAGTAAGAAGAGAGTTATGAGGATGCATGCTTGCCTGTTGTTTTTCCACAAACACCCCTTTAGCCAGTCCTCTTTTCCCCTTCAGATCAGTGAACACAACAGGTACCTTTGGTCTAAAGACTCCAAAACTGCTCCTGGAGGAGAAGCCAAGCAGGTCAGACTCTTCCCACTGTTGATATTGACTACTCAGAGCTTTTGAAAAGTGATGGAGAACTCTCAGACTGGCCTGGACTCAGCAGCAGGCTCTGTCTGGAACCCCAGCTGCTGTGCAGCTCCTGGCAGAAGCAGGTAAAGAGGACTAGAAATTTTGGTCTCAAGCAGTATGACTGGTCTATCAACATTGTTTTGATCGTGTCATTTAGTTTTCTGCATTTAAATAAAACCCCTTTTGCCTCAAAAAGTACACGAGAGAGATAATCACCTAATACATCAGGGCGTGTATCACAAATGACATTTCACATGGAGTTTTCGTTCATATTAGGACATCATTTTGAATTGTGGAATATTAAAGAATAATAGTCTTTCAAATAATTGTAGGATTGCTTTCCAATTCGCCACTGAAATGTAAGTACATTGTCAAAAAGTTTAACTTACTGTCATTAAAAAAAATTATTACCTATTCAAATTATTAATTTTTTCTGAACATTTAAGTGATGTGCAATACCTTTCATATTGTCAAACCATTATATATGAGAAAATGTAAGGTTCATATTGATTGTAAATCTTTTATCTCTTTAAATACATAGATCACCAGTGTTATTTGGACTATTTTAAACTGTATTGTACATGAAAAGGTTTATGTAATCCATAGTTAATCAGAATTCAATTATATACATTGAATATAAAAATTCAAAGAATTACACTTTTAAAATCTTGATTTAATTGTTGAATGTGAAATGAAATCCAAATGACTATAACATTTTTGTGTATTTGCAATACTATGTCTTTTCTTTAAATTAAAAACTCATTTTAAAGAAATTTCTGCAAGGAAACAACAGGACCTTAGAGGCAAGAAAATATTTTCTTCACACTTTGGAAGCTGAATACAATTTGAATATAACAGAACTTTTCAGGTGTTATTTAAGCAAGGAGTTTTAGCCCTGGGAAGGAACAATTAAAAAGATTCTATATACAGAAGTATCACGACTGACTCTTAAATTTCAGACTTTCACTCCTCTAATAAAAGTAGGCAAGAAGAGAACATGCTTTTTACACAATGTTCTTTTTGAGAGGGCAGGAGTCTCTCACAGAGGAGTTCCCATAAACTCCTTGGTCTATCATAATCATTGAAATACATACTGTAGAGTTAAGTATGTTTACTTAAAGACTTAATTTAATCAACCCATTTTTTGGGAATTAAAAAAATCTGTAGAATTCAAAGTGTAATTTAAAAAAATAATAATTTTTAAAAATTATGGAAGCTAGGAGTCAGCATGGTGCACTGCTAGTGAAGGACCATAGTTCTCCACCTATGAGACAGAAAATCAGACAAGTCTGCTACTAGAGCACTGTTACTGCTTTTCTGCATATTTAGTATATATTATAATGTTTATAATGCACCATATTGTGAAAATTATTTTTATAACATTAGAAAAAAGGCTTAAGTATATTATATGAATGTTAAATTTCATGTCTGCATGTTATTCTTCTTGGTCATGATCAAGGAATTTTCTACTGTCAATGTCATATCCTTTTTGGACTTTCTTAGATCACCATTTTATTTGGGCAATACTACTCTTAAGATCTTGCAGCTGGGTAATTTTCAGAGATTAATGAGTTATGGCTTGAAAAAAAATCTTTTTTCTAAGTTGTGTCACAAGATGCACTTGTTCAGATGGAAGTATTTCCTCCTAGAAATGTGCTTGCGAACACCTGGATTTCAAATCTAAATAGAGATACCCAAGCCCTAAAATTGGTACCTTTGGAATTTCTTACTTGAGTTGGAAACAAAAGCTAAGAAAGAAGCCGGCAGAACTTTAAGAAAAAGCTTTCATGCCTGGAGTTGCAGAATAGCGTACGTAATGATTTCTCCAGTCTTGCACAGTGTGCATCTTTGAGAATACATGAGTCCACCCAACTTAAAGTCACACATGCACAGCAAAACAAGTAATGAATAATGAGATGGTGAAACTGAACTGTCACTGAGGTTGTAATTCTCTGTGTCTCAAATTTTTGCTTCAGTGACTCTTTTCTTTTAGCCTGAGACACAAGCAGAACAAACAATTAGGGCAATAATTGATGATCTGTGCCCTCAAAGCTTGTGGTGGCCATGCTCATGTTTTATAAGTCTACTAATGCAAACAGCTCTTCCTTGTGATTAGCATGCTGCCTGTTGTTCAGTGATAGTGCTTAGGAGGTACACCTGTATCAGAAAAAAGATTTTTATCTACAATTTTTGGTCAGTGAATAGTTGACCTTTTGTTCCTTTCTGTTTTTAGATTCCAATAACACTTCTATCTGCAATTGGTGAAATGATTACATATGTAGCTCATCTAGAACCTCACCTTGCCTTCTGATTTGGCTGAGTTTTACTTGAGATACTGGAAAAAAATGTTGCAAGATTAAAATAAACCCTGTAAAAAAAAAAAGTTTACATATCTGATTTTGCTTTCCTTGAGTTATTCAAGCATTGACGTTTCTTGAGTCAGATTTTAACCACAGTAGTCTAGTAAGTTATTACTTATTGTTAAAAAAATTCCTAGCTTATTTAAAAGCTAGCATATGTAATCTTATTCTTCGTCATTAATTTCTAGGGTAGGATAAAATGAAATTATATGAAAGAAGAATAATTAAACTGATAAACAACATGCTATCTTTGCAAGAGAATATCTTGAATAGTATATTCAATTCCTTGATTTAGAGATTAGGATCAGATAGAAGTAAGTCTGGAAAAAGTTCTATCGTGTTCTGAAACCATTCCAAAATAAAAAGAAATGTAATGGATAGTGTGCACAGGACTATTCACCATTGATTTGAAGCCTTTCTAGCTCATATGCCTTCCTCTAAGGCTGCTTGTCAATACTTCTATACTTTCTCTCTTTTAGCTAATAGGTAAAATAAACCTTTGTTATTGTCCACATTGTCAAATTAGGAAATGGAATTGCCCTTAGAATCTTATTAAATTCCTCTGGAATGTGTAAAATAAAATAATGATACTCAGAGGAACCTGTTTCACATGGATCAGTTTTGATGTTTTTGTATATGAGCAAGCTAAAAGAAAAGAAAAGAAGAAAAATCCTGTCCTTTTGCAATAGTGGGGGGATACCCCCACTGAAGTAAAACCTTAAAAAAATATTGGTTTATTTATTTGAAAATATCTAAATTTTTCATACTTCTGTGCATGGAGAAAGATAGCAAGAAGTTTAAAGGACCAACAACTGAGATTCTGTAGTATCCTATTTTCAATTCTGCAAGATTTCATTCTTATAGAAAGTGTCACAGATTTGAATATTCTATGTTAATGGTGCTAACACAGGCAATTCATATATTTAGAGCTCTCAACACTTGTGTCAAAACACAACACACAGTGTTAACAAAGCACTCTGCAGTTCCTGGGTAGACAACACTAAGTACAGTTATCCACTCTAGGTACAGTGACTTCAGATCTGTTACTTTTAGATAGCAAGGGATCCTTACTGGAGGTTAATTTTCTTCCCTCTGTCATCTACCATTCAGAACTTCATCATCCTTTATCTACTTGCACACCCTAAATTCCAATTCCTAACACAACCTCGTTCAGCATCACTTAAAAGAGTGTTGTAAGGTATGCTGCTATGTAATTGGAGAAGCTAAAACCCTCTAAAAATCATCAGATTACTGATTCATGAAATGACAGCTAATCTGAGATAAGATTTATAGCCACATTAAGGCCAACTCTGACAAGAAATCCTCCCACACAAACACAGATATGTCATGAGTGGGAAACATAGTGTAAAAATGTTACAACATTTTGATGGTCTTTCTATTGATAGGTAAAATCTTATGCAGCATCATATTAAAATAAAGGGAAAAGTTGAGGGGAAATTTAAGAAAGAGAAAACTAGATGTCTGAACTAAACCTGCACTTATTTTTCAAATGTTGTTGTTAGCAATTTTTTTACCATTTATACATGAAACAAGAACATTATAGAAGATAATGTTTACACAGCAATGTCTGTCATGATACCCAAGATCTTGCTGAGTGCTTACAGTTGCTTCAGAACTCAGTTAAACACTTGAACTTCTGTTGCTCTTATTCTTTTCAAAGTTGTCTCTTTACAGTGAATTTATCTATTATCACCTTCAGAGTATTTTGTGTCTTCTTTTTTTCACATAGCTAAATATATATAAATTGATGTAGGAAAATTCTCATTGTTCAGTTTAACCAGAAAAGCAGATCATTTATGCTGTGATGCATTTAATGTCAACTCCAGTTGCTCTCATTTTTTATCTGATTTACATCCCTATTAAAAAGAAGTCTTTGTGATTCAGAACTGTAAAATAAGTTTCAATAGATTGACCCCAGTCAAAAAATCTCAAAAGATGTTCGGCTATAGATGGTCAGTCAAATAAATAATTTGCATACTCAGAAAGACAAACAATATTTAGTTTATTAAAATTTTTAAAAAGTCTGTGCAGGATTCAAATGCAAATTCAGCATATTACTACACACAACTATTTATGATCATACTGGGTTCATATTGGCTGTGAATGAAGGACAGTTGGTAAACAATAGCTTAACAAATGTGTCAGCTTAATGCAATGTCAGGGGTCCTGCTGTTATCCATGACTCACAGCAGCAAACATGAAACACAGTCTATGCAGCTTCAGAGAATTCTCAGTAATTGTTCATAACAACATATACTCATTATCAAGCTTGCAATGTGTTTAGTTTGGTCTCAAAGCTTTTGTTTTGACGGATTCATTTTGGTCTCATCCTTTTAAAATCCTAGCTCAAATTTTCTCATATTCCAACATTTGTTCCCATTGTGCATGCCTTGAAGAGGAGAAAAAGTAGGTGACAAGGAAAGGAAAATTGAACAGATCTCAAGATGTAACATTTTGAATTCAGAGAACTTTTTTAAGCAAAAAGTTTTGAACAAAAACTTCCTAATACTGTTTCAAGGCCAAGGTGAGGTTCTTTTCCTTCTGTTGACAAATTGAAAGGATCCTTGAAATCCATTGCACCTAAAGCTTCTTATACTGATTGAATTTGAACCTCTCTATTAACATTTGACAGAAGTGAATATTCAATAGAATAGAAGTAATTTTATTGTGCATGGTTACAGAAGAGCACTAAAAAAAAAAAAAATCCCATCAGCAAACTCTAACTTCATCATCATATATTTTTGCTACAAAAATTATATGTCTTAAGATTTTCTTTTTTATATATATATCTAACAATATGATGTATCCAAATTACATTTTTTACTCCTTTGTGGAGAAGTGTTCTTAAACAAGCCTTTTAGATAGAGCAAGCACAAAACAAAAACTTGTAGAGATTGGTTGCAGAGTGGACATCATTTACTAGCTTCCAATTCTTCTTATTCACAGACACATCATATTTAACATCAATCAGAACATTCAAGTTATGTATCAAGACTTTGTATCACTCTACACCTTTTTCTGAAAACCTATTTTAATTACTTTTTTGTAATGCATATGAAACACTAAAAGACAACATAAGAGGCAAGTCTTTTTGAGTTTTCCTGTTTTGCCTGGTGGTCAAAAGTTACAAAGACCTGTCTATGACACTGCTTACTTGCACACCCTTAAATGACTTCCTGAGCAAGCCAGCACATAGTATTTAGTGTTTCCACTAAATTTGATCCTGCACTGCATCCAAAGCAGTGTGGCCAGCAGGGTGAGGGAGGGGATTCTGCCCCTTCATTTTGCTCTGGGGCCCCAGCACAAGAAGACTGTGGACCTGTGGCAGTGGGTCCATGGGAGGGCCACAAAAATGATCAGAGGGCTGGAGCACCTCTGCTATGGGGAAAGGCTGAGAAAGATGGGGTTGCTCAGCCTGGAGGAGAGAGGGGTCCGGGGACACCTTATAGCAGACTTTCAATGTTTAAATGGGGCTTCAAGAAAGATGGGGAGTGAGCTTTTAGCAGGGCCTGTAGTGATAGGGCAAGGGGTAATGCTTCTAAAATAAAAGATTATAGATTTAGAAGAAATTCTTTTACTATGAGGGTCGTGAAACACTGGCACAACTTGCCCAGAGATGTGGCATCCCAGGGAGAATCCAAGGTCAGGTTTGACAAGGCTATGAGCAACCTTATCCACATGAATATGTCCCTGTCCATTGTAAGTGGGTTGGACTAGATGATCTTTAGAGGTTCCTTTCAACCTAAATTTTTATATGATTCTATGATTCTAACAACTAAGGCTGTTTCAATGGTGCTGACCTAAAAGTGTTTCATGTCTTGTCTGGAAAGAAATACCTCAGAAATTTCTTGTTCTTGGCTCACCTGGCAGATTAAAATTTTGTAGAATAACCACAAATAAAGTAAAAGGACAGCAAGTAGAAACTAGAATAAAGAAAGGAGTTAAACCAGACAGAAACAATAAAGTAACTTAAACTTTATTAGCTTTCATCCTTCACGGGAAAAAAAAAATTAGGGTTTTAAGTAAATGTGTGACAGAATATCCAGACCAGAGTCTGTTTAGGGTCCTGTCACAGGTTGCACAATTGAAGCTGTAAAAGTAAACTATGAGCAGACAAGTTACTTTTGTCTCAAATAACAATTTCTTAAATAGATACTAAGTAAATCTTCACAGAATATTTAGCACATTTGAAAGTCTTTTTCAAGCAGCCAATTTAGATATAGATATTTATATAATTATATTTATTTAGCAAGTTCAAGGGCATCTTAATTGGCTGAAGGGGAAGGAAGGGAGAAGGGGAGACAAGTGAGGATTTTTATGGTGTCTGATCCAATTTTTTCCTTTTTTCCCAATAATTGTTAGTGTAACAGTGTCATGTTAGAGACTTATCACTTAGCTGCTGAAATGCACAGGCACTGGAACCAACACATAAAGTACATCTCAATACAAGTTATTAAAAGAACAGGAGCTTTCAATTATAGTAAATTAAATCAGTTTAGTGGAAAGGTGTTAGAAAAATGCAGGTAATTTATCTGATTGTGTACCCATGTTCATACAGTACTTTGAAAGCAGACATCTTTGTTGGCAAATTATCCACTAGAATTTGGAATCAAAAAGTGCTCAAAGTAATATTTGAAGTAAATACTCAGATTTCTTGGCCACACCTTTATCACCATTTGTCTTCTCCAATTTTTTTTTTTACCTGCTTTACGTGGATTGTAAAAAGAAGCTGTGATGCTAGTCAGCAAAATTAAAAACCTTCCCCATCTTTTTAAGAAATTCTGTCCAATAAAAAATGTGCAATGAAAATTGATCACTTAACCACTGTGTTATCCAAGCACTGTGTATTCTTGGTCATACTTGCAGCTGATACACTGAAAATGAATGAATATCCATTATTTATAGTCTCATCTGGGTAAATGGATGTATCCATTTCAGTGCCATGCCAAATCTGAATTTAGGAATTCTAGCAGCCATTACAGAGAAAAAAGGAAAGGTGTCAGGAAAAGAAAGGAAAATCCCAGACCCATCCCCAACAGGCTAGAATAGACTGCTTCAGCTGGAAGGGTTCTACAGCATCATCAACCACATGCCTGACCAGATCAGGACTCCCCATAGTTAAAGCACATAATTGAGGGCGATGCCCAAATGTCTCAAACACTGACAGACTTGGGACATCAACCACCAGTCTGGGAAGCATCTTTCAGTGTCTGAGCACTCTCTTGATAAAGTAATGGTTTTTGTTATCCAGTCCAAACCTCCCTTGGCTCAGCTTTGAACCATTCTCACATTTCCTGTCCCTGGATCCTAGGGAGAAGAGATCAGTACCTCCCTCTCCACTTCCCCTCCTGAGGAAGTTAAAGAGGCACTTTCCCTTCACTTCCTAAACTTTCTTCGGTGCATTTTCTCTAATACTTTTGCTCAGGTAGGTGGAATTCCAAGAGTGAATGGCAGGTCTCTCGTGCATGGATAAAAGCATTTGATAGATATATTGTCTGCATCTTTCACCATATGAGCAATTAATAGTGTTAGCATCTAGCTAATGAAAATTGGAGTTCACAGACTGCCACATTAATTTATATGGGGGAGACCTAACACTTCTTGCAGCGTTATTGTTTCAGATAGACTAGGACAAGAATGTTAAATGTTCTCTAAGGGGATAGTTGATTTTCCTGTGAGCTACAGATGAATTCGGGTTTGTTCTCAATTCCTAGTGAAACACTTCATGATATCAGCAACAAGCCTAGTGATTAAGGAGAGACTGATTTTTTGTTTTTAGCTTTGTGCAGTGTCATTATGTGGCATGCAAGATCCCTGTGAGAAAAGGGTTCATTTTAAAACTTACAGTTTTATTTCTTTTTTTCTTTTCCTGCTATTATATTTTCTCAATTACTTAATGTATGTTTCTGTCCTAATTAATTCCTTCCCTCTATATTTTATTCAATGAAAAACTCTTCGTATCTCCCAACAGTTTTGCCTCATTTCCTTCTGTGGTATGTACACTAAAATAATCACTCCTAAGACAGTGAATATGGTTGCTAACAGAACATCATCGGGCTTTAGAGCTAAATAGCACAATGAGGTTAATGACAGATGGGAAATGCTCATACATTGCAGTCATGGTTTCAGTCTGTCTGCAAACACAGTTTGCATTACTTTATGTTTTGCTTTGAAAGAACCTCAACAGCTTGGGTTTCTTTTTAAGGTTAAGGTTAAACCCTATGAAATCTGAATATACCATTGCGTCAACACTGAAGCAAAGCAAAGCACGTATGTCCTGTTGTATGGGTGTCTGATTTTCCTCAGCTGAAAGCTCAAGCCAAAGATGTAGATTGTTTTTTGGTTTTGTTATTGATTTTTGAGGGTTTTTTTTCACAGTCAGTAATAGTCCAAAATTCTTGGTTTACCACATTCTTGTCAGATATATAACACTCCTATTTTTCTGAAAAACTGTCATTTTTCATCAGAGGGACACCTGCACTCCATTAAAATGCTTAAACTACAATATCTAGGAGGATACCTCAGGTGCCCTGACTGGCAGCAGGAGGGCAGGTCCTCAGGGATGGCTTTGGCACTCTTGCAGTCAAAGCCATCCACATCACTTGGCCCAGCTTGCCTTAAGAAAGATTTTATGCCATGTGCAGAAGAATAATCACACTGCCTTCCAGGTCACCTCACATAGGTAATATTTTTTTTCTGCTCTCTCTCCAGATAGCTCTCCACCTCTGCTTCTATTGTCCCACAGCTTCCTAGCTTGGGTGAGAAAGATTTCTCTTGCACATTCCTTGTTCTGTCAGCAGGTCTTATAGTAGGCAGCCTACTAATGCCAAATCCTGCATTTTATTACAATAGCTAGTCTTAAAACGTTCAGACCTCAAGTTTTCCACTATCAGTAAGTGGAGTTAAAAAAAAAAAAACAAAACCAACCAAAAAGCAAAAAACCAACAAACTAGTGTACCAATTCTTGTAAGTGTTTGATGAGATGATATGCTTGTTAAGACATGATGTACTGCACTACTGTTCAGAAAGCAATGTGTGTGACACGCAACAGATGCCCCAGAGCTAACCCTGACTAAACTTTGCAAATGTCTAACTGACTGCCTAAGCCCAGCTATATCTATTGCTTTGCAGCCCTAGAGATGAATTAGCAAAAGAGGTCCAACATAACATAGCAGCTACCGGCAAGTATACACGGGCTTAAGTCAGAAGGCAGAGCCTTGAGATCAGTGCTCCTATTCCTGTAGATCTCTAATGAGCTGCATGAAAATAGAGTTCTAGTGAATTCTGATGAGATAAAGAGGAAAAGAAGAAGCCAAACTGCCTCCTTTAGTACACTGTTAACAGTTTTTCCTGCTGGGGCTGATGGCAATTTATTCCTATAATATCACACAGGGAATGGGCATATGGGTTTAATACTCTTAGAAATATAATAAAATGTCTCCAAACCCATACAAAGAGGTCCTTTAAGGGTAGCTATAATGTCTTACATTCTTGGTGCACATAGAGGGGTTAAGAAATCAGCATACTCTATGGCCACAGGGATCACATGGGTAGGAGTTCCCTTCAGGGGAAATATTTAGTTCATCCCAGAAGGGAGCTTGCATGCACATTAACATCTCTGCATCATGAACAATAGTAGATTAGGACCCTGGCAATAAACAGGGAGTGGGCCAATGCGACAGTGTAAACATATCTTTTGCGTCTGCAACATTCAGTAACATTCCACAATTCTTCTCTTCCATCTTGTCCAAATGAGCTTCTTTTGGCTTTAAGCCATTTCTCCATGATTATGTCAATGGCTTTAGCAATGCTAAACAGGCTGTGCCCGTTATCTGCACATCTTTTTTTTTTTTTTTTGCATTTTTTCATTGTTACAGCTGCTCAGCCAAACCATCAACAATGTATTTCCCACAAACTAAATTGAGCCAATAACATTGGAATCCAGTATAAACAGAGAAGCAGTTGATTCCAATTAGGCAAAAGTTTCAGTGTTTCCAGGCTTGCAGCCAGTTTGTGGTTTATGAAATTTAACTAAGTTACAGCTTAATCAGATTTCAATGAAAAAAAAATCAACTTCTAGCCAACAATATTCTGATCATAAAGGAGTGTCAGGAGGAATGGATCAAAAGATCTTGGTGATGATTTTTTACTGTAGCCATACTCAACCTCTGACAGCAGGGAATTGCAAATATAAGTACTTTACCATTCTACAGGTGAACCAAGCAAGCAGCAGGAACAAAGTTACAAAAAGATCTGTCTTGCTGTTACTTTGCAGTTACCTCAATGTGGAAAAGAAAGCAGCCAGGTAGACAATTCTCAAACAAATAAGCCATAAGGCTGCTGCTGTAGTTAAGGGAATGAATACATTTAGAAAGCTATGGCAATCATTCAAATCCTGACAGGATTAGAGCTGGAAAATCTGAGAAAAAATATAATAGTCTATGTGTTTTAGAATCAACATACAAACATGTAAATGAAGATTTAATGTTAATAAAGTTAGGAAAGATTGAATAAATCCTGATGATGCTCCTGAAGAAGCACAGTGTATACTCTAATGTTTACACTATTACAGAATACCAACATTTTTTTTTTCAGATTGTAATATGGACAACGCTGTTGGCATTACAGCTGGATAACAATTAAAAAGTGTGAGGTTTATACCCATGCAAAATTCATCACTATAATGTTGCTAATAGAGCAAAATCCTCTTCCTTCATAGCTATTTTTTTTGGCAGCACTATTCTGACAATTTAAAAAAAAATAATTTTTAGACAGACTACTGTAACAACAAGTACAATATGGAAAATATGGAGAATTCGAGAGCAGTTTAGTCCAGTCAACTCTTTTTTTTTTTTTTTTTTTTTTTTTTTTTTTTTCCCCCTGGCTGTGCGTTTGGAGCAGATTGCCCAGAGAGATTGTGGAGTCTCCTTAACTGGAGTTATTCAAGAACTGCCTGGAGGCAATCCTGTGTCATGTGCACTAGGATTACCCTGCTTGTGGATCTATAGAAGTAAGCAGTGGACCCATTCTAATTCTGTGGTTTGTCCAGTGCTTAATATTTCTGTCTTTCTGTTCCTGGAAATGTCCAAAAGATGCTGAGAGGTTGGACCCAAGGTGGAACTCGACACAAAGTGACATTGAAGGACATTTGCAAAATGCAGACACCAAATGAGACTTTAAAGCCCAAAGTCAAGATTTGTGACAGCAATAAGGTTGTCCTGCTCTACTCAGTGGATGGTCAGGACTTTCATTTATCAGAGAGACCTGTGAGATCAGAACTTGCATCTAAGCAGCTCACTTTCACTTCTGTTATTCTGTGCACGTATGGAACATCTACTGAGAGTTTAAGATATTTTGGGTCAAACTTTCATTTTTTAACCTGTGCTGCAATCTCATTATATTGAAGTAGCTATAGAAGTGTTATTGTACAGCAGTGACCCACACTGCTTTTAAGTACATTTCCTCCAAGTCTCCAGATTCAATGTGAAAGAACAGGGAAGAAAAAAAGCTTAAACTTATAGGCAATCCTGGTATGAATTATTATTGTTTTACTCCCATTCAGAGACCTCGTTGAGAAAGGTTGCCACATTCAGCAAGAACATCTACAGAAGTCACTTTTTCAACCTCTGTAAAGTAATATCTAATTTATCTAGCTGAAATGCCTGCGGTAAGGGTTAATTTAGGGCTTCCTGATTCTTCCGTAAAAGATATTTTGAAAGTAAAGTACTATAAATGAAAGCCTGTGTCTGTACTTTAATTTAACGTTTGTGTCTGTGTAATTGCTTCTACAGTTCACCAACAAATGTGTAAAGGCAGTTTGAGTAAACATTATAAACCTAAACACAGCAGCTGTTAAATCTCTTAACATCTGTAAAGCTTCTTTTAAACACTGGGAAACCTGCTCTTTTTCATTATTAACTCCTTATTGGGTAATGTAATATAGCAAGGATATACTAACTGGTGGGATTTTTTTTGATTTCAGGAGTGATTTTCTCACTTTAGTTGGAAATTTGTTTTTTCCTTTTGTAGGGTTGTAACCTAGCAAGAGTAGAAGTATTGTACACATTTTATTTTCTGAGAGAAGTTAAAACCATGCTTCTAATATATGTTTTGCTTTATTTAACATTATATATCATCACAATTGTTCTAAATATTCAAAAAAGATCTAGGGATCCAGGGAGTATATGGAAATAATGAACAGGATGATACCAGTTTATTAATATTATTTTTACTAAGGCTTTAGATAAAATTACTGTTTATTTCCAAACAAAAATCTGTGTACCTTGAGAAACAGAAAATCAGAATCCTTTTTGGCACAGTAAGTCAACACCAGAGTCAATAGCTTTGTTCTTCATTGATAGAGATCTACCTCTCAACAGTGAATTATGAGACAATATAATAAATCTACATCAAACTGTCTTTACTTTTATACAAACTGAGTCTTATTGTGTCAGTCTTGTCAACACTGCTGAATATTAATGGGAATAAAGTTAATTGCTGGGTGCATAAAGGTCTGATGCAGTCAAAGTGAAAGAAAGCACCTAACAGAAATCTGTCAGTTTTGACAAGCTGTAATTTATTTCTACTTCATGATATGTGCTGACACGTTTCAAACCTTACTCTAGTCTTTACCATAAATTGCAATTATTATAATTCACAGCGACATTTGACACAGAGGTTGGGACCTAGCTTACCATATATAAAAGAATTTACATTTCAGGGAATTTACTTGAAAACTTCAGCATGTATTTCTCATTGTAAATCCAATTGTTTCCACTCACACTGAACATGAACAGTAAATCTGTGGCTTGCACAGCTTAAGAAAAGAAATAGCACCTTGCTTTAGCTAAAATATAAAGTGTTTATGACAAAATATTTACAGATATTGAAAGACCAGGATTAAATTTCAGTGTGACTGTACAATTATTAGTAAGTTTTATAATATTAGACACAGGTGACATATAAGCCTGATGGATTTTTGTTGAGTATTTTTATAGCCAGTCAACATTGATTATAATAAATGTTGTTATTGGTACCATCAACAGTATAATGAAAGTTAACTCAGTTTAGTCCCTGAACTTTTGCTCCTCTGTTATTCAGTATAGTTTATAAGAAAGGTGTTGATGAGTATTCAGTTCTTGGACAGAAAAAAAATTTCCAAGATGACTGAGTTTATGAATGTCTCTAGGTCTATAACCTTAGTTTTGAAGTCTGGGTGTATTATGAACCTTGTAATTTCTAATGCTTAGTAACTGTAACTTGCAAATACAAATCTCTCTGTTTAAAATGATATCAATTTAGAAAAGATCACAAAGATTGTAAAGGTCATGAAATGATGCAGACTATAAGAAGAAATGTGCTACCTCTAAAGCATCAGCCTTTCCAAAGGATTTAAAATTCTTCAGAAGACAGTGTATTTTTAATAGCAGCACCTGTGAGTTATGATCACTGTGTACACTTTTAATTAACTGCACAGCTTTATTTATCTTGACGGTACCTTTGCCTTCTCAGGCCAATGGCTTGTCACCAAGCAAATATCAATGTTTTTCCTGCCATAGAAGTACCTTTTAAGAGAAACATAATCTGCATTTTTGTGAAGGCTCCAAATTACAATTCAATTCACTGAGATCAGAGTTAGTATTTTCTTCCCGCTTCTCAAGACAATTGCACTGTCTAGAGGCATTTAGAGAACCATAAACAGACGAAACAACAACAATAATAATATTAATGATAATAAAAATTATTTCACAAGCAATAACAGAGAGATACCTACATAAGATATCCACTTACATTCTCTCAACAAAGCACCCTTTCAGCTGCTTCTAAACCATCAACTGGCTTTACTGAGAAACTGGTAAAGACATCCACAGCTTCACACCAGGGAAACCATACATGGAGGACTAGATTAAGCTGAGATATTGCATGTTTTTTCTTGTTAGCAAGACTTTGGGCTTTCTGTGGACTCTTACATGGCAGAGCACAGAAGAGTAAGCTGAAAGCATTACTAAAACAAGTGTGTCTATTTACATAGATAAATGACAGATGTCAAGGAATGGTGTTAGAGAAGAGATGAGTAGGAATGTTTTCTATCAACCACATGGACCAAATCTAGAAAAGTTCAGGGTCACCAGAGGAGGGGAGAAGTGCAGCATAGTTTATAATAGTTTAGATATAATTTTCTGATATGATTTTTTCAGTAAAATCTGTAAAGGGAAGGTTTATGAAGCTAGTATTGTTTGAGTCTTACATATGCTTGTTAGCCAGAAACCTTTCCGTCTTCCATTCCTTTTGTAGTTATTTGATTTTTATCAATACAAGAAAACAGAAAAAAAAAAAATTAAGGACTGCAATTCTCTACAAACATTTAATTATATACAAGAAGAGGGTCTTGATTTCATGATAAAGGAAAACAAAGTTTTTGATAAAGTTTTTAAATGGAATAACGCTGTGGTAAAATCATGTTGCCTTAATGGCCCTATTGTACATTTCTCTGTGAATTTTATTCGAATTACTGAAACTGTCTTACAATGAAGGGCTTTGAATGCTTTTTTTCCACATCCTTTCTAGAGTGGTGCTAGAACTATTAAGATTTAAAAGTTGCACATCAAAGATGTTCATGGTTTCCATCATTATTTTTAACTACATAGACAACAAGAAGAGGAAAGAAATACCATTAAAAAAGACATCAGGAGAAAATCCATGTCTGAAAATTCAGATTCATGCATGAGTTTTTAAAAATAGTTAGGTATTCCAGGGAGGATTCTCCATTCCATTATTTGCAATGCTACACTAGAACATCAAGTTTACCAAGTGGATGAAAAGCTGTGACTTGGGTCATTGCATGAGAACAGTAGTATCTAAAAGCATTTTTCTTTTCTTTACAGAATAATAAACATTAAAACATGGAATATATTAACCCTGCAACTTAGAACTGTAGCAAATCTTTAGTGCAAGTTACATCATAGCCTCTCCATTAGCCTCTCCATTGTGAGTATCTGTTGTGCCAGGTGCCCAGTTACCTGTGCGATTAGGCCAAGGTTTCTGCAACCTTTACCAAAGAGACTTATGAAACAGTTCCCCTGTGGCATACGAGCAAAAGCAGTACATTCCAGGATTAATACATTTCATATGTCCTTCCCTTCTGAATTATTTCACTTGAACACACATATACTTAGTGAAATTGAGATTGCTTAGAGTGTAAGTCCCTGAAGTATTGTTCTTAGCTAAAGGATCTGGATGAAACATTTAGAGCTGCTCCTGGTTTAATTACCATGATCTAAAATCATCTCAGCAGACACTTGTAATAAATTCCTGCATATAACAAAGCTAGTTATAGCAGCTACTTCTCTGGAATTCATGATCTTATCCCACTGCCTACTGAGCATATGTCAGAATAAAAAATAGTGATAAATTATATGTTCACTAGAGCTATAGTGTGCCAAACTTTGGACTGATGTAGCACATAACACTCCTTTTCCTCACTGGCTGGCCCTTCCAGCTGTGCTTGTGAAACATACTTATTGTAACAAGGTAAAATCTCCACCTTTTTTGATCCTGAAAAGCGTTGTTACTGAGAATTCAGTCTTATTATTACCAAGAAGTTCTTTTAGTCATAATTTCTTATCACTTAGAGAATTAAGCAAAGAATTCAGCATTTGTCCATGGGATCAAATCTACTATACATAAACACCTTATAAATCTGCCAGAAGACATACGTCTGAAGNTTTTTTTGCTAGACATGCTAGGAAATGTTATGCTCTTAATAAGGACCTGGCTTGTTTTCAGGCTCATCTTAAGGCAGAACTGAAAGCAAAACCCTCAGAAGTAGTTAGAAAAACAGCATAATCCCCAAGATACCATTATCCTGTCTCTTGTAGCTTTTATATTTGTGCTTCTTAAAGATATGGACAGCAAATTACTCATGTGATACCTGAGCTGCGTAAAGAAGATTGAGTCTGGGTTGTTAATGATCTTTTCACTCTGTTTTGGCGTTTCTCTGTAAAAGCTCACATGTAGCTCAGATGCTGGGTGCCTGTATTATTCCTAGGTATCCAACAAAATACAGAGATGGAAAGTGTCCTTCATTTTAGATACAGTACTGCTGAGAGAAGTCTTACTTCTGTATGAAAGGTTTTTTTCTGAAGAAAGAATTGGTTTTCTAGGACACCACACACAATTTGCAGAAAAACATTAGGTTTCTCTTTATTTTTTGGTAGTGACACATACTATTAAATACCTTAAATGAATAATCAACTTAATGAAACAGAGATTTTAGCAAGCAACTAAGGTGTAATTAATGAGACAGGCAAATTATTTACTAAAAACATGATTATCCAGGTAGTATTTTATGCTTAATTTTTAAAAATTCTTTAGACAGAAACGAAATGTATAAAATAAAAGATCATTATTTCTTATTTGGCTAAAGAAGAAAAACATTTTTAAAATTTTTGTTTGTAATTTCCACCTAGAACTTTTTACCACAAACTTTCCCCAGAAACTCCAGAGAGATAGGAAAGATATCATCATCACTGATAGTACAAAGCTGGAACTTACAAAAGATAACTGGTGTGCTCAAAGTCACAGATGCACGGGTGGGCTAGAAGACCAGTTTGGCATACAGGGTTCATGTTGTGATCAACCATAACCACCTGACTCCTTCTCACTTCTCTTCATATGGCCTTTTATTAACCAAGTAAATACAGCTGTTCCAGGATGACAGTGTTAATTCCAAAAATCATTTAGCAGTCATTAATTTTCTCTCTTCCTTTATCAGCTGCTCCAATGGGTGAAAGGTGTGCATGGAATCAATATGATTTTACTCTTTTATCATCTTACAGATAGCACATACCAGACAGAATGCATCTGGTTCTGAATGGCCTCAACAGGAAGAAATCAAAGACAAGACTGATTATGTTCTACTGGGTGCCTCAAGAAAAATCTTTTCTGTAGATCCACTCCAGAATGCTTATTCTACAGGCATAACTGTGAGGCCCAAATCTGACTTAATCTACTATAGTATCCTTTAGTCTGTTTATCATATCCGTTACATACAAATTTCTCACTAATTTATGACTTTGGAATGCTTACCAAATTATTTAGGGAATATTTTAAAAGTAGCATTTCTATTTTGTTGAGGTTTTGTTGGTTTTTGTTTTCTTTTTCTTTATTATTTGACAAATCTCCATTTAAAGTACCTTCTTGTATTTTTTTAACTTTCAGAGGAGTTTTCAGACCTTCAGTCAAGGATGAGGAAAGAAGTCGTGCAGCGCAGCTAGCAGATTTCTCAGCAGCGTGCCCTTAAGACTCCTTCAGGCATTTCAATTTATAAAATAGTGTGATCATACATTCCAGCAAGTACAGAGTTCATTCTAGTAGAACGCCTTGATGAATAAATCAAGTTTCAATTTGTAACTTTCTCTATTGGAAAAGATACCAATAATCTCTTCTTTCTGTCCTCTGAAGTTTTAACACAGAAAACCTCTGCAAAAATATTAAAAAAGAGGTCGATTATCACTAACTGAAATGGGTATAGATAATCCTATCACACTGCCTCAAATTCTTTCTCAAGAAAACAAGATTAACACTGAAGATCTTCATGCTGTTTTGATAGTTACATTAAGTAATAATTTTTTTTAGGAAATACTGTTAGACAACTCCTTGAAATAAAAAGAAAATTTAAAAAAGAGTTCAGCTAGGGTAACCTTAAGAAATCACTTTTTTTTAATAGGCTAAGTAACTTAGCAAAACCCACTGAGAATTACAGTGTTATAGGTAGCATAAAACCAAAACTGCATTTTTCTACTGATTTTTTTTCTGTAATCTAACCCCAAAGAACAACCTAGAATACTGAAAGGAAATTAAGAAACCTACTCACTCCATGAAAAGACACACAGTTTAACTTAGTTCAGTTTATTTTAGTTCAGAAGAAATAAAAATTTGCATGTATGAAGTTAATGGGAGCATTTTGTTTTGGTTCTCCACTGATTTCAATAAATCTAACTGGTAAGGCCCATGCATGCTTGGAAACATCTCACACAGTAGGTCTCCATGATGAAAAAGAAACTTTAGACATTTATAGAACAGTGTTACAGAACCTTTACAGAGTATTGTGGGCAATCACTTGAATAGATAGTGGTGAGCCCTTCT
The DNA here is from genome assembly GCA_013397195.1 of Hylia prasina. Taxonomy (NCBI): domain Eukaryota; kingdom Metazoa; phylum Chordata; class Aves; order Passeriformes; family Sylviidae; genus Hylia; species Hylia prasina. Next base: position 628,902 of record VYXD01003062.1, on the reverse strand, counting down.
CCTAGTAGGTGGCAGAAGATGCACATCTGTGAGGAAGCCAATAGTGCAGGAATCTGCCTGACATAAAGTAAAAGAGCAGCTCTGATTGGGTAATGTAGAATGAGCATATTTCTGCTCCACTCTGATATTAAACTTGGGATGATATTTTCCTTAAAAAAGAAAACTGTATTTTGATATTTGCTCTTTTGCTGTGGACTACCCACCTCTCTGCTTGGAATAATGTGCGAAACAACCTTCAGGTGCCATTTAACCCATCTAAATGCAGAAAGATGAATTTGGAATACTATCAAAGCACATATGGAATAAAAGAACCATTCTGTTTCAGCAGCAACCCAAGAAACCTGTTTTTCATTATGCATGTGAAGTGTTCAATTTAAACTGGTAATGGCCTGGCCTCGAGCTATGGAGATCTGGGGAAAACATCCATAAACAAAATCCCTTCTATTGCCCTTCAATTTTTTTCTTCTCTAAAGTCAGAGAGAAAAAAATATTTCTGGAAAATATGAAGAGTGCTTATGTGATCTATCTTTCCCCCAGAATGTGCAGAGAAAAAAGGTAAGAAGTGTACAGCTCATACTGAGAAGCCTAACAGCCTTAGGGGTTATCTGTACTAAAATTGCAAGGAATACCTTACAATGGAGTTTGGAGTTAGAGGTCATCAGGGAAGCATACACAAAGCATTCATGAAAAAGGTATCTTAGATGTCAATGGTTTACAGATGTTGAGGTGCATGTGGTTAGCTTTGCACAGAGGAATCCCAGCCTCAGCACTGGGCCTAACTGCATCTCTCAGATTAAGCAAACTTGCCACGACTCAAAGGGGGGTTTGCATATTTTATTAATAAATGACACTATTAAAATGTATTGATAATGCACAATAAATGAGTTTATTTTAATATCAAAAATAGATATTAGTTCAATAAGAAAATAACAGTTATAGAAACCAGGCCCTGTGTATGCTTCCAAAATTAGGCTAGTATATACACAGTTCAAACAGAAGGCAAAAGTTCAAGATCTTCTTTGCCTAAAGCGTTTATATTTTCCAGTAAGGGTAACTATTGTCCAACTCTGTCTGTTAATGGCACGCAGATTTCAAGTATTTTCTATCCCAGTGTAAGAAAGAAGAAATTTAATTTTCAAGAGACTGAAAATTAACTTTACTGTTTATCTATTCTTTCTCTAGTAAAGTGATAAATTATACTCATATAGTATTATGATTTAGTATAAACTAAAAGAAAGCAAACATAGAAGAATAAACATATATAATTTCTTCCTTAGTATCAGTCCTAGAAAAGCATGACAATTTTAGCCATATATTATTCAGAATGTAATAATCTCAGAGTACCTTAATAATGCACGATAAAAGTGAGTATTACCCAAAATTAAATGGTATTCAATATTATAGTCTTATAAAAGAACCTTCCCAGGGCTGAAAACGTTTATTTCCATAATAATCTTCTAGGAATTCAGCAAAACTTCCTCAGTGACAACTGATGACTGTCTTGGTTTTCCTTTCAGGCTTGTCATGGTTTGTTTAACTATAGATTTAGAAAAGGCAAATAGAGACTTAATTATTTCTCTTCCTTTTTTGCAGTTTGATCTGATGGAAATCCAGCTTACCAAACAATTGATATTAGACTTTGTTGTTAATATGCAGGCAAAATACTGTTTCTCATATCAAAATGGACCTTGGGAAGTCCTATTTCTTGGAAGCTGTAACTAATATTTTTTTTTCTTTCTGTTCCAAGTACTTTGAATTTAGTAAACCACATCAAATGGTGTTTTAGTCAGACTGCCCCAAATCCAATGGCAACAAAAGACTAATACACATCTTTACATTTTAATGACTTTTTCTGATTTTTAAGTTGCCTGAGTGACCATGCTGGAAAGAAAATACTATGGTTTATGGGACCAGAACTAAAAGTGAAGAAGAGATGAAAATGGACCTAATGTCATTTACCAGTCTCTAAAAAATGACACCTGCATCAGAACAAAATAATTTTAATAACAACAAGACCACTTGCTTATGTAAGTGTAATTTAAAAATATTATAACTATTCTTTTCTAAATAAGCATAAAAATAAGTATCTGAAATTTATTTGTCTGTATTCAGTTGTACAGATTGTACATATGATGGTCATGTGGAATGGGTCAAGAAAGACGGCAAAGGCTTTTCTTAGACTTGATTCTTAATACTTGTTTTGATTAATTTAAAATTAATTAATTAACAATCTGTAAATTTCAGGAGTTGAAAACCTGAGTTAAATTTTAAGATTTCTAGGTCTAAATAAAGCAATAAATGAAATAATTCACGTTTAAGTTAATTTAAATTTTTTTTACTGAAAAAAGTCAAGTAATAGAGTAGTAGAAAGATACATATATTGGCTGAACAGTTAGCATATTGTTCTTATGCTTACACAACTTAACAACTTAAATGCATTGTCCTTGTACTTCCAGTAGATGGCAGGTATAGTACTTCAAACTTTTTAAAAGTCATAAAACTTTACTTTTTAAAACAATAATATGCTATTATTTGGGAAATTTTACTTATAATACAACCCTTTCCATATGCGTGTATTTTTACATTTAATATCATTGTGGAAGATATGCCAAGATGAAAAGAAATGTTTAATGCAAACACATTAAGTACTGAAAACAAATTATAAATTAATAAAAATAGAAAGAACACACTGAACAACATGCATAGAGAACTGGAATGCTCAGAATAATATTCACAATAAAATAAAAGCCACAAATGGAAATCTAAAATAGGAAACTTAAAAGCCTTTGTATTTATTTTTCTTTTTCATAAATCTGCCTCTTTCTAAAGCAATGGTTGCATCTTTTTCTATAATGGAACTTTCAATTTTCTCTTATGTGTCACTGCAAAACTAAGAACCACGTTATGACAGTCAAGCATTTATAAATTCAGAGATTCAAGCAGTAAGGTTTTTGGTTAAACCAAGATAAACATACACATGAAATGATGACTCTTTTTTTACTGCAAGATTGAGTTATAAAATCCTGCTTAAATTAGAGTTCCTCCACTCTCAGAGCACAGAACAGCTAAAATTCAGTTACAGATTAGGGACAAAACCTTTTATTTTCTTTTCATTGTTCAGTATATGACTCCATATACTTGCTCATTGTTCATTGTCCATGTTCATCGGACATTGCTACAACTTCAAACTACACTGAAGTGTATTAATTCCTGTAAGTGCTTTTTTGCATGGTATTTGGCTTAAGTGTCATCAATGCCACTTTTTCTTGACCAAGTTTTGGTTATTTGGCTTTCTGATATCATCTCTGTTTTAGAAAGAGGAAAACCGAGATGCTTTGAAATTAAGGTCAAAAGTATTTGGAAATGTTCATTGGATTGCCTGATGGTTTTTGGTAGTGGTGGTACATGTTAATATGGTAATATGGTAATATGTCAAAAAGATATTTTATTCATTTTTCTCAGTCATGAGTGCAAGTTGAATGCAAACCAAGATAATTGCACACCTAATGGGAATTTCTGAGACAGATGGTTTAAAGGAAAGGACTAATATAACACACAAACTGCCATTAAAATCATCATCTAAATAGAATTTTTCAGGCAGGTTTCTCCATTATCATAATGAAACCATATCTTGTGTTCTTTCTATTCCATGCCTCATTCCATCTTCTGCACAAAAGAGAACAGCACCTACTTTTTAATTGTCCGTGTACTTGTCCACTGTTTGGTCACACAGCACTGAAAGAAGTAGAGTAATCCCAGCAGCATGTTTACTGCCCTTGGTTTCTCATCTCAGATTCACACTGTTAATATGTGAATTAAATAATTATGCTGCCTATTTCCTGTCTTGGACCTCATGTCCCCCAACCACCTCTCATGAAATTTCAGACAGTTTGTGCTTAGTAAACATTTCCGTCCTCTAACCAATATTGGCATTCAGTGCTTTTCCTTTTTGTTTTCTTTCCATCCAACCTTCTCCCTGGCTTCTTATGTCAAACTGTCTGCCAGACTATTTCACTTCTTCCTCCACATTCCAGGTCAGGCCAAATAACCTTCTGTAGTCCTTATCCCTCCTCCAGTCTTCCCTGAAAACAATGTACTGGTATCTTGTTTCAATTTTCCTATGTAATCAATTTTGATTTTGATTTTGACTTTGTTTCAGCAATTCATTGCCTATCTTCAACATTCCACAGTTTTGACACATGAGTGTTTTCTCCTACCTTCACTGTTTCTTCTAGACTCAGGAGCTCTGAGTCCCTTCAGTTCTACAACGCCAGACTTGAAAGAGATACTTTCCTTATTTCTGTTGCCTGACAATCACAAAACAAGGCATTACACCATACCATGAAATAAGCCAGTAACAGATGATCATGAACACATCAATACCTGTTATGCTCTTCAGTCCAGAGCCTAATATTAACTCTCTCCCTAAATGAAGAAGCTCATGCAAGGAAGCCTGACTTTTGTCATGTACTCTAAAGTTTGCTTGCTCAGTTCCACAGTTAAGATAGCAAAAGCCCAATCTTGTTAGTAATAAAAGGTGTGAGAGACATAAGCAGTGATGGAATCAACAATTATGAAACATCTAGTGAGCATGTACAAAGTAACATTCCACAAAATCCTATTACCTTAACAATTTTTCTATTTTAAAAAAAGGGAAGATTTTTTATTAATAAAATGCTGCCAAATCTCCTCTTCTGCTTATAAATATGTGAGTTACAAAGTTTTTCAAGGAAAAGATAAGCAAAGTTTTTTCCTCGGCTTCATTCTTGGAAACCATGCAATTAGTTTTGGCTGAATTACAAAATAAAACAAAATAATTTCTCATGCAGGTGCCAAACATGAAAGACTTCAGTGAAATGAATAAATTAAATAAAGTTGTAGAACACAGATAACAGAGAAGTAACCTTAGTAAAAAGTAGAAGGCCTTGATGATAACCAGGTCATTTAATATGTGTTCATAGAAAGCATAAGCTAGCCACAGCTTACAAAAACACCCACTTCTCATACCTTTCCCAGTGTTTCATCTGCACTCTGCCTATTTCCTGACTTGGCGATTGCACTGAGGTCATAACAGATCAAAAGAGTTGTTTTGATTTGAGTAGGAGAATGATTGCTAGTGAAGACAATTATGACTTTAATGCAACCTTATTTATTTATCAAAAATTTCTCCTTTGTACTTAGGACTTACAATCTTTGTCTGGGCTGCCATGCCCCAGTCAACAATCAGAACAAAAAGCTGCTTCCAAGTTTAGAATTCTGCAGCATTTCATTTTTTGAGACACATTTTGCTGTCCCCTCACATGCATAGACATAACATGCAATATAGTCAAATAATCCACCTTCAGATACATTTTTTTTAAAAAATTGAGAGGTTTCCTCTAATTATAAATACAATAAAAATATAGGTACCAATTATACATCCACTGCAATTGCTTAAGTCCTCAGACAGTAGCCACCTCTACAAGAACATGAAACCAATACTAGATTTTTAAAAGTGGAATTTCTTTAGATAAAAAGTGAGTTTGCACATATCATAAAAAATTCTAGCTAATCAGTATTTATTTAAATGGATTATTGCATATACCTGTTATGTACAGTCTATTTACAATAACAAAAGGACACCATTCAGATGTGAAAAGGACAGTTTTATTTTTGGATAATAAAGGTGCTCAGTGATGATGAAAGGACATGATTTTTCATTAGAACTAAATAGCAGTATTAACCACAGCTATCTTCCATATTTTTGGTCACTTGACTTCACTTGGGAAAAATAATCTGTCCCTGAAAATATAGAAAAAAAAAGGTGAGAAATAAAAGAACAAAAGACTTCAGGAAGTAGGCTAAAACAAACAATGTTCACTACCTAATAATATTGCAAGACTTTGTCAGCCTGATTCAGTCCAGAGCCTTGAATCTATTCCCTGTGAACATATTACTGTTAAAAAAAGAGAGAATGGAGCTTTAACATGGCACTCTGTAGTCAGTTTATTGCACAAGTGTTGAAGGCTAGTTGAGAAAGTGGAAAATTTTTGAAGATCTTGTCACATGCTCTAAATATGTCAAACAGATCTAGAACTAAAGCTTTGAATGTGTATTTAGGGATAACACTGTACAACAATAACTTTTTTTATACACTCCTCTTGCAGTATGGTAGCAGTGAATGTATCCTGAACGCTTTTCCTTTGTTTGATTATCAACTGCAAAATATTTCTGAGGAATTAATTTCCATCACATTTTTATTCTTTTTCATATTACCATACAGCAGGACCAAAATACAGAAAATTGCAAAATTCTCCTGTAATGCAAATCTTCAATATGTCACTAGCATATAAAGCAGTAAGCCCCACAGAAGATGCACAGTAACACGACAAAGACTAACGCAAAAGGCAACAGGAATATCTGAAGCCAAATTAATTTATGTAATATTCTATGTAATTCAATATAAATATACTGCCATTTAAATTTTCAGTAAATAGGAAATTTTAAAATTCTTGAAAAATTGAAAAAAAACACCTCTACCCAACAATGAAAAAAACCCAGAAATTATCTTGTTTATGTTGTTTCAATAAACTGCAATGGGATACTGCTCAGTGTTTACTAGCAATCTAGGAATAAAAAAACCCCAAATAACCACAACCCCCGCAAAAACAGATGCAAAAGCCAAACCCTAAGTAACCCACAAATCATGGTTGTCAGTATTTTGAGTCCTTTTACTGAAAAATCACACACCTTTACCCCCTTTACTACCCTGAAGTATTTTCAGTCTTTTGTCACCAGTTCTGTCAGCAGAGCATAATACGGATTATTTTTTCCCCTCCAAACAAAGATCTTTAACTGAAATATTCCAGGATACTACACACGTGTGGTGGAAATGGGCCTGGCCTAATAATTTTTCCTCCCTGTTCTGTGACAAATGCAGCAGAGAGTATCACTACCTCTAGAAGCTCTGCCCAGACAGAGCTGTAAAGCAGCCCAGGGCTTCTTGTTTACATGTAGATGTCAAAAACAAGTTTCCTGTTCTCTAGAGGTTTAGGCCAAAAATCTAATCACAAACACATGCATGGAAGTGGTAGCCATCAGTCTTAGGAAATTAGGTCATTGAATTATAAGTAAAAAAGGTTCAGAAGTGGACATTTACTGGAATTTTCAAAATCATTATTTGAAAAACAGCAGCCAGCTCTCTCTGAAACGGAGAGTGTGACCAGACTAACAAGGCCATTTTGAAAAGACTAATTTTTAAAAAAAAAAGCACGAATGAATGCCAGCAGAAATTCCCCAAACAATGATAGAATAACACAGGACTGGAGAACATATTTATTCAACGTGCCCATTCTCCATAGACAGTGGAGAAAGACAAGATTCCCCAGAGACTGAGTTAGTTCATAAAGAACAGAGTGCCTCTCTCACTATTGACTATATAAGACACCTAAAACAATTCACTTATAGGAGGCTTTGCTATGTGCATTGAAAAACATGGTACTCCTCTGAACTAAAGGGCAAATGGATCTCTAAGTTGATGAGTTCAAAAAGCTCAAGGGGAAGGATATAAAGTTGTTCAGTAGTAGTGTGGACCAGATACAGGATTTTGGGTAACTTTTCAATACCACTGAAACAGAGAAGGAGCACTGAAGCAAAAGATCAGATATAAAGTAACTTAATGTGCATGGCCTTAGATATCTGGGATCTAATTTATCCAATTGTTTCTGAAATCACTGTCAAACTTTTCCAGAACAGAGATGTTTTTAAGAGGGAGTAAAGAGAAATGATAACTTTCTTGATATTACAAAGACTGAAATTTTACATACGAGCAACAAATAAGGACCAATATTTTCAGTCCTGAAAGGTTTCTACGTTTCTTGGATGTGAAAAAGAGATAGCAGAATGAAGAAAAGAGGTATTTGAAGGGTGTGGTGAGCTGACCCTAGCTAGACACCAGATGCCCACCAAAACATTCTATCACTTCCCTCCTCAGCTGCACAGAGAATAGAGAATAGAAGGGAAGGCTTGAGGGTCAAGATAAGGACAGTGAGAGACAGTCACTATCACAGGCAAAACAGACTGGACTTGGGGAAATTAGTGCCTACTTTGGCCACATCCACTTGTTTCAGAGTGGGGTCCTCTGTGATCAACAGGTGGATTTCTACTCACTGTGGACCCCCACGGGCTACAGATGCACAGCCTGACTCACCATGGTCTTCACCATGGGCTGCAGGGTGGTCTCTGCTTTGACACTTGGGACATCTTCTCCTGCTCCTTCACTCATCTAGGTGTCTGCAGAGTTGTTCCTCTCACACATTCTCACTCCTCTCTTCTGACTTCTGTTGGTGTGTAGGTTTTCCCCCCACTTCTTAATTGTATTTTCCCAGAGGTGTTTCCACCATCACTGTTGGGCTGGGCCTTGATCAGCAGTGGGTCTATCCTGGAGCCGGCTGGCATCCCTTCCTCTGCCAGCTTCCCACAGTAGCAATGCCTGTAGACCCCTCGCTGCCAAAACCTTCCCACACAAACCCAATACGAAGGCATGAGGTTACAATCACCACAGATGATCCTGGCCATGCATTTATTCTTTGAGAAGAGTAAGCCTATTTGCCTTAATCATCACATCACCATGGATTTTACTGTGAAACACACATTGGCTTAACTGCTTCTTCAGTACTGAGTAACACTCCTCTAACTTAGGGAAGTGATCATGTTAAAAAGGCTTGGAGCAAATGAAAGAGAAAATAAAAGTCTCGATTTTGAATTAATTGCTTGCAAACTAAAGTCAATGAAACTATTTCTCTTCTTACATTAAAGTGCAGTTAATTGTCTGTAAGTCATAGTACTCTGACATAAACCTGGAATCTGCAGGTTTTGCACATAAACTAACCTATTAATTTTGTCTTCACCTCACTGTAACTAATTAAATTTTTGAATTTTCCAGGATAACTATATCCAGCTCCCATTACATTAAGGAAATTCTTGCTGTGAGCCATGCTAACAAATTTTCCCGTGTCTATTATAGAGTATCAAGTGTCACAGGCTGGAATGTGACATAGTTGAATACTTCTATAACAATGATTTTTCAGTCCACATGTTTCAATCTTGTTTTTCTAATTATGCTTCAGAACTGGGCCAGATCACAGTTTCTATCTTCTGTTTTGGTCAGGGCATAATCGAAAAGAACTCAATATATCTCTGCTCTTTTAGTTAAGAACTGCATATAAAAATGATATGAGTGTCGCAAAACAGATGATTGCTATGCCTTCATTGTAATTTCCTCTTATTTCTAACCACAATTTCCCCCAGCACAGAAAAATACCAGTATTAAGAAGGTTTTTGATGCACAGCAACCCATTGATCAGGAAATATGGTGGTTCTTAATTTTATTCTGTATCTCTACAGGTTAATTCAAGTGAAGTGGTGAATTTACAGAACAAACTGCCAAACAAATGCTACCCTGATAGGCTGTTCTTTGCAATATGTATATTTGAATTAGAAAGATCAACTGCATCCAGAAAGAATGCTTAGAACTTTTGAAATCTTTAGTATCGAAAGTGTACAATGTACCTAAACACCAGAATCTCATATGAGAAGAATCATGTTGGTATAAAAGCTACAGTTTTCAAGTGTAGAATATTTAAAAGAAGTATAATTTTTGTTTTTCCTTTGCAGAAAGACTTTTGTCTGTGGAAATGTCTTTAAGCAGACTACAGTTAAGTCCAACCTATTCTTTAGCCAAGATCACCTAATGGTTCTTTTCAAACTACATTTTAAATATCTATTTATCATGAACAGACATTAAAATTTGCTATCCATACTTCTTGCTTAAGTGTGATACCTAAGATAAACCCTAATTGGATGAATTTATTTTAAGTTGTATTACATGCACATTTGACTGTTGAAGATTATTGATCATCTGCAAATATTTTTGTCATTAAAAATACATAGATAGTACTGTGGAAAAATAACAGAATAGGTATACATATCAATGAAAATTTATTTAAAGTTAAAAATAAAGAAATATTTTTGAAATCCCTGTCTAATATTTATGTAGAGCTTTCAATGTAGTGAGACTTTAAAAGAAAACGTAATTTTATAGACCCAGCTAAAACTTTGAAACTACATTTTCAAAATGGTAATTAAATCCTGTCTCTTCTGCACATAACAATCTGTTGGATAATGTTCGTGAACATCATGTGATTCCTATCCCTCCAAACATTTGTTATTGTATTCCTGAAAGGAAAAAGGGAAGTGGTCTCAGACCTTTGCAATGAAACACTTCTGTGACAACAGCTGAACTTTATCCCAGGCAGAATAAACTTTTGATGAAGAGTTCTGGCGGAAATGTTGAACATCTATCTTCATGAACACTATACAGGATAAATAATCCAAGTGATATTATTACAAGAAGCACTTTGTGAGTGTTAACTACAGAATTCAGAGCTTAATCCAGTTTTTTACCATATATTCAACATAAAGATTTAATTTAATCTAGTGTTACAGATGAAAATTTAAATATGCCAGACTCAGGAAATATAAAATTGAGGTTCTCACAGCCATTGGCAATGAGCCCCATTGTAGAGGCATTGAATTTTATTACATCAATGCTGTAAGGATATGCTGCTGGCTACAGTGCAGTTAAGTGACAGGTGCTGTGAAAAACATAACATTCAAGTTCCCAGCTTCCCCACACTTTTCATATCCTCTGGAATTAACATAAATATCTGTAATGAATATAATATATGGCATTCCACACTGAATTATTTTGGCTTTTGGAAAAACAGACAATTTTTCATTGGAAAGTACCTCTGTAATCTACCAACTACTGACTCAACTTAACAAGGTGCTATATACTAAATGTACTTCAAATCTTTATAGTAATAGCTTATATTTTCAGTTCCTGGTTTGTATGGGTTGTCTATTGCAACAGGCCTAAAATGGAGAGGTATTCTAAACTTTAATTGAAACCCATGAGGAGGGGGGATTTGGGTTGATTGAAATGAGAAAAAAATGTTTTCAGATAGTTTGCATCTCTCTTTTTCCTTCAAGGTCCCTAGAGTTTCCAGCACAGCTTTGTACGCTGTATGCTTTATATTCGCTTACTTTGAGATAACATGTTGCTGGTTGAGGATTCACATAATTTATGAAACATAACTGAATGTATTTAGGTGTTGTGGTGAATACAGAGAAGGAACCTTATGATGAGGAACAGCTGCAAGAGTATACAGTGCACAAAGATCCATCACCCTAACATTAAAAATATGAGTCACTGAAAAAATATAATTAACTATTTCCTAGACCACATCACCTGAGATTAGGTCAAAGTAATACAGACCGGCTGTTCCATGATCCCCTGACCCCAAATGTCATTGCTGCAATTAATATGGACCAGCCAAACAGGACCACCTAGAATCCTAATGAACCAAGCTTTAGACAAATGCCTGTTCTTTGCTATGTCAGTGAGGACTTTCACATCTCAGTGTCTTAAAGAAGGAAGATACAGAATTATCTAAAACTATTATTTCATCCAATTTCTTAAATCAGGCTTACTATAAAATAATAACATTTGTAACACATGTATGCAGACATTTATAAAGAGCTCTCTGCAATGCTGTGTGCTCAAGTCTGAATGGAAAGTAGCAGCTGAAGTTTTGCCCCAACACACACACAAACACACACATATGCAGGCGAAGTCTTCTCCTCATAGGAGGGCATTTTCTTTCTTTCTGGGAAGGAGGCAGGTGGGGGGCAAGTGGTTATTGAGTTAACTTGATACTGCTCATACCTAAAATCAATTCCCTGCTCTATTAGAGAACAATGGGGTCCATAATTTATGAGAAATTTCCTCAGCTGTAAAGCACAGAGCACTGGTATGAGATTCAGCTTTAAATAAATTAATTTGCCTCTCTGTAGCTGGCTATCTGCAAAAGTACAACTCTTACATGTATCCTATGTTTAAATCAAGACTTCATACCTTTGTTTTCACAAAGTATCATGACTCAAAAATATACTTAATTCCATGGCACTCAATATAGAAATAATAGTCTTGCTCTGTTTTGCAAAGCTGCTATAAAAATATACTTCAGAAACAGTGGTGTGTTTACATGGCATAGGATGAACATATAGAACTCATGTTTGGAAGATTTTCAGGTACAAATTTGTCCACTATCTTTGTGAAACTCAAAAATGAAAAAATGTGGCTTATTTCTATGTTTGATTTCCATGTGCCCTTTTTTATAAATATATTTTTTCCTAAAAAATCCTTTTTTCTAGATAATATAAATCATGATCAAGATCACATTGATTATGTCTTTTTTTATATTCTTCTTTTTGTCTATCTATAGTTCTAATTTCACATTGCTACATTCTTTTGTATCCCCCAAAACCATTACTCTAATCAAGTTACTTTTAAGACTCTCTTCACATGCTTCATTGTGTCAAGATCCATTAAATTTAAGCATAATCAAACACAGTTAGAAATCTGTTTGAAATGTCTTGCTACTCTATCTTATTATTTCCTTGTTTGTTTAACCTAGGGTGACAATGCTGCAGTATTGTGTAGAGCTTCATGTTGAGATGTTTGTCTATTATGACAGGGAAAAGATACACTTTTTTCTCCCTGTGATTAAGCCTAAATTATCATTTAAATGAAAGGGCCTTTTATTACTTGAAGAAGTTCATGAACTAAATATTTTTTACGTTAGTTGGTATTTTTATGTTGAAGTAGAAATAGAAGAACAGAGGTTTTGTTTTCTGCACATATTTAGTTCTATGAGGTTATCCTAAATAAACACGTGATGCAATTGGTGTAAGAGTGAACTTTCATTATTTACAAGATTTGTATGGAACAACTTTTAGCATTCATACAGTACGTAGTATGCTTACCAATCTTTTTTTAGGTGAAAATTAAAATGAAATTAAATGTTTCTTAATTTGAACCTCAAACTCAAAAGCTATGATAAGGTAAAGTTAACACTGCAAGGCAGTGACTGTAAATGAAAGGAAAATATAGTTTTAGTTATCGTAAAACAGTCTGTTCAATTGTTAGGGTCAAATCTTTAAATCTGAACATTTTCAAGTAAAAAACTATGATTTACATCTGTAGTATTCCTTGCAATAATTTTTTTTTTCTCTGAATCCTCTCTCTTTCCATTTTTGCCTTCCTCTCTTCTGCAGTTTCCTTGTGATCCCCTGCATCATTCCATTCCTTCATCCTTTCTCCTCCTGTGTAAAATACCAGGTTCCCCCATAATGTTATTCTTAGCTCTGGCTTTTCAGTGTCATGCAGTGAAACCAAAGCAGCAGCAGTAACCAACATCAATAAATATTAAAAGATCAATGATAAGTTAGGTAAGAAATCTATTGATTCTCTGTTCCTATATGCAGTCTCTCTTAACTCATTAATTCAACATAAGTGAGAAAACTTGCACTTAAGAACACAGGAGCAGTGTTTACTGATTGTCTTATATCTCTGTCTCAACAATCCTACAGGTCCTTACCTGGACCTGTGTGTGGTCTTATTATTAATGCAACAATCATTATATAATGTAAGTTAACCACAATTTAATTTATTCAAATTAGATTGGACAAAAACATTGGTGTTATAAATATATAAACATATATAAAATAAAAACATCAAACCACATAAAAGTATGTGAAAACTAGTCAGGGAGAGCCTAATCAATGTGACAAGCTCATTTAGCATATTTTTAAATATCAGAGCAGAAATTCAGTAATCATTTCAGACATATCTAGCAGTTAGATAAATTTCTAGCTCAATTTTAAAACTGCTTGTAATCCTATGTCCTTTCTGTACTATCAGACATTGCCTAGCCCATGACTAATATGACCCAATATGACTCTGTTATCCTTACTTTCTCTTGGCCACTCTGCTTGTTTTCTACTTTGGCTCCATAAGCTTCGGACACAGCTGTTGATGAATAGTTAACAGACTCTTTCTTCAGGCTGTATCCACTCACAGAAATACTATGACAATGACACCTATTCCTACAGGTCAAAATCATGCATCAATTACAGCACACATATCTGATTCTGCAGTGGCAGTATTTATGTTCCCAGGAGCTGATGAAGGTCCCTTTTGAACTGATGAAGAACTTTAATGATAATGACAAGGAGACCTGGACAGTAGCCACAAAAATATTAGTGTTGAGTAACAGTATAATACCCTCTTGATGTGTAAAACAACAAAGTTTGTTAATTGGTTATGTTGTATGTACTAATTAGAGATTAGTACTTCAAGAAATTTGCTATAATAATAAAAAATAACTAAAATGCTGTATAATTGATTTTCAATAGCATACCCCTTTTACTAATGGGATTATCAATTTGGTTTCAAGAATTACCAAAATACAGCAAACATACTAGCTGCTTATTGAAAATTATGACCAGCGAAAAAGTGAAAACCATGTAATCATTTCTGAAGGGGAAATACATATTACATACTATTAGAAAGTATATAGCTCTTGGACCCAGAGATTTCAGGTCACTGTAGATTTGAAAGACATTACCATTCAGGACTGTTTAGTGAAATGGTAGTATGTAAGTGACAAAAAAGTGTCCTTCACACAGGATACTCTGTTCAGAAATCACCTAAGAAGTAGCATTAAGGAATTACTGAATTAAACCTGTGCTGTGTCTTCCTTTAGGCACAATGACCACTTCAGTATCCCCAGAACGGGAAGAGTGCCTCAGCAGTTCCAGCAGCAATGTCCATCTCTTTCCAGGCATACATACTGTGCTCCTGAGAAGCAGAGAGCCTGTGAGGACAATTTGTACAAATACGCACAAACAATGCCAAGATACTCACACTTTTCTGAATGCATCAGTTATTCTATCATCATGCCATAACAAACATCCTCAATCCATACTTTGGGACAGACAGAGCCTGCCCTATGCCAGAATTTTTCAAGTATCTTGAGGTCAGTTTGGTGCACAGAGATAAAGAAAACCAAAGAAACCTTTTCCCTCTCAAAGCAGGACACTTTTTGCTCAAAACCCCCCAGAGTACGCAGATATATCACATAAAATGTTTTATCCTGCAATATTTCAGATTATATTTTAATGTTATCTACCTTTTATGTCCATGATCAGTTTGGTTCAGGCTGGTAAAACTGTTTGCTGACTATGGAACCCTATCACTGGGAAGAGTTTAACTTCCATTTCCATGATAGAAAAAGAGAAAAAAAATCAGATTTTTAAAAATCCATTTATAAAAAATACTACATTGTCATATCAGATTCTTAAACTTGAATTTTAAATTATTAAGCTTACTGTTTTTAAATGTTTTGTCTCAATTATCTACAACATTTAGTAGAAAGTCATGGAAGATAAGACTCCTATCCTTTTAGAAATGATGAAGAATTTTCAACAATTGGAAACATTCTTTTAAAAAAACCCAACAGAACCAAAACAACAAACAAACATTGTGGGAGATTTACTGTATTCACAACAACCATTTAGATCTTGAAATGTTATCATTTTCTCATGGACATAAGTAGCTTATCGGGAAATCCCTAGCCAGTTGTACAGCCAACATCTGCTTCTTCTCTCCAAATAAATACCCAGGAGCTTATCTGTGAAACTATGCTGTCACTATTGCAGATATCAGCTCCATTTTACTCACCAGTTCAGCCCTAACACAATACCAATCCCAGATTCAGTGATATTTGCATTTCCAACCCTAGTGTCTTTTTACTTGTCATCACAGTCTACATGCACATTTCTTCCTAAATTTCATTCCATTGTATTTACCAGTCAGTTTTTCTCTTTTTTCCTTGGTTAATTAGTTTTCAATGCTTTGCTTTTGTTTCAGGAGAGAAATTACAGAAGCATGCATGAAATTATGTAAACATAATTTCAGCATCTGAAAACAGCAGAAAGAAAAATAATTTTCACTTTTGTAGATCTGTGTTTAATAAAACACATTTTGCTGCTTAGTAAAAATGCAAATAACACAGTCTGAATTCAACAGTAGAAACAGGATTTGTTCACTTATTCTTAACATAAACAGATTTGGCTGCATATTCAACGTTAAAATCTAAGTCTATATAAATAATATGTAAACCACCTGGGAATGTGTAAGATGAAGGAAACTGAAAAATTTTAGGGTCAGAATGCAAAAATGGGTATTGGCCTGATTCAGCAACAAGGTCTCTTTGCCCACTTTAACATTTGATCTTTTGTTGCACGCTGAAGAGATAAATTTTCAAGCATGAAAAACTGTTATCTTCAGTAGTGGCTTGGAAAGTAAAGTCTTCCACAGGCTTCTGCTCTGTGTTGAACTGTTTATGGAGTCCAGCAGAAGTGCACATGTGAAACTGACATAAGGCACAAAGTGCCAAATCACTTTCTTCCTAGACAGATGATGCTTTCCTTCTGAAAAAAAGAGACATTTCTTACAAGAGAGAAAAAAACTACTATCTTTACATCCTTGAATTCATGTGGTCTCTCTTTTCTGGATCCCATTAGGAACATAACAAACAGCTAAAGGCAGGTATCTTCCACTCTGACCTTCAGAAGCCAAAGAAGTCACCACAGTACTGAGCCCAAAAATCTTGTGAGTAAACACTCAGTCTAAACTTGCAAACATCAGAAAAGGTTATCTGTCACTTTCATGGCTTATTTATTCTAATGAGTACTTGTTTTCACAATGAAAATTTGAAGTTTATTTTCAGTTGTGCTTTCTATCCAGTTTCCAGTGACTGCTTTTTTTTACTCTTTATTCGATTTTTTTCTGTTCTTTTCTCCTGGCCAAGACACACTATATTATTGAGCATATTGCAAAGCAATCTATTGATCAAAGAATGAGATATGATATTCCAATATCTGCCTCACAAAACCAGCAGTAAACATCTCATTGTAATCACCTGTGTTCTACTCTCTTTATAAACATACAGGAACTAAATTTTAGGTCAGCAACTTTAACCTAGAAACTACCACCATCCAGGTCAAACAAACTGACTTCCAGAATATTCTCCATTGCTTAGGCATATTTTGCATTAATGTTTGCTGGCTGTTTGATCTTTTTAAAACATATGTGCCATAAAATTGCTTCTGTTCAAAAGACGAATGGACAGTTTAAAAAAGGACCAGTTACATCACAGATAGAGAAAAGCAGAAAAGAATAAAAACTTTATGAAGGGGATGTTACTCACTCCTGATGAACAGAACAGAATACCATCTATGTAATGCAGAAAGCTGAAAGAAGATCACAGGTTCAGAAACATGTTGAAGTGGAGGGTCAACTATACAGTGCATAGGAACATAAAAAGATCACAATTCACCCTCCATAATCTGTCAATGTAGAGCAATTACAGCAACTGTACCTTGAGGGCAGCTTGGAGATGCTTTCATAATGTGATGTTATAGTGACATCCTCTGCTGACTGCCCTCTTCCTGTACATACCCAGAGGCATAAACTGTATAGCCATGTGTGATGAATTCATTTTTCCCCTGAAAGCTCGAGGTGGCAGTTCATGTACTGCTGAATTGAGCTGGACAGGTGCAGTAAAACCTACGTTTGTAGTGGTTTTTCCACCTGTGCATGTACAGATTAGCAACCAGGCATGCACTCTGTATGAAGTCAGATACTGCTGTGAATGATTTTTTCCCTTCCCTGGCATCAGCACAACAGTTCCCTGATCTGGAAGGATCATGAAATAGATGACATTTCAGTAAGTACAACAGGCCAGGTTGTACTCAGGATCACATCATGTGGTTCCACTGAATCCTTTTATAAATGGCATTTGTATTATGACTGGCTGACACAGCGCCAAAAAATTGTGCCCTCATCTATTCTGATTACAAAGGTGCATTCAACACAGCTGATACACTAAGCAAAAAACTCAGCAACCTACAACTTTAAAAAAATACTGTAACTTTTCTTTTTGAAAAAAAAGTTGTATATGTATGGATGAAATATACAAAAGAAAATCGATTTAGAATTGAGTTTGTCTAGAAGACACAAAAGGGTAAAGGACACCCTCACACTGAATGCTTTAGGTATTCTTTTATATCCTTTAAGATACGACCTATTGACTATGTCTGAGTCAAAGATTCAAACTAGCCAGGCCTAAGCTCTCATTGGGAGTTTAGGAAGTAAGGGGGTCTATTCTGAACCTCAGATGCAACAATGAAACAGGGCTGCAGGATCTTCTAGTATGTTTCGCCCACACTGACTCCTGTATAGAAAAGCTGGCTAGGCCATGGGAAGCTTGCAGTACTTCCCAGGCTGGAAATAAACTGACAACAGTAAAATGGGTCCTACTAAGATACGATCAAAATAAAACAACGCTGCAGATGTAAATTTTGGTCACAAAAAATCAATTTGCAATTAAACAAGTTGTAAATCAGATAATCTACTGAATTTTCAAACATACATGCGATATTTTCAAACATTCCACCTGTTCAACCAGGTACCTACAAGTACCACATATGCAGCTCACATTTTCACTGCCTTTGCACATCTTCAAGAGGAGTTTTTTTTAGACTAAATATTGCCCTGCCATGAATGCTGCTTGTGAAAACGGGTGAGGCTTGCACCGATCCCAAGAGCTGGGAAGAGAAACTCATCCTGGTTTTGGGTAGCAGGGTGCTCCTCCTTAACACAGGCTCTACCTGAAACTGGAAGGTGGTTTAGAGAAGCGGTGGGTGCAACCTGTCCCTCGCTGATTCCCAAAACCCGCGGGGACTGCTGGAAGCGGCGGCACGATGCTGCCCAGGCCGGGCAGAAGAGCCGGAGTCAGACGGGAGCTCCCGCTTCCCTGGCACTGCTTTCCGTTCTCGGGGGCAGCTGCATCCCTGCCCGGGATGCCTGCCACCGTGCTGCCTGCCAGCAAGGGAAATCCCCGACTCTCCTCGGGCTCTGCCTCCACCTGCCTCTTGAGGTACTGCCCAACGGGGATCACGGGGCAAGAGGAGGCGCTCAGTCCCGCCAGCACCGCAGCCCACTGGCTGGGCCAGGTGGGGAGACCCGAGCCGGCTCAGCT
>VYXD01003062.1:410112-609007 GCA_013397195.1 Hylia prasina | reverse complement strand
AGGGGACTGAGTCAGCCAGGGCTGGCGGCTGCTGCGGGCGGCGGTGGGTCACTGGGCCGGCACTCACCGCAACCACGCCGCAGCGGCACCGTCGTCAGGTGCGGTTCACCTGCGCTTCGGTGGAAGTCGCGCTGTACGCTGAAATCCACCGGGCTTCTGCCTGAGCCGCCGCTGCCTTTGCCTTTCCTGATATCTCTGTTTTAACAATCGTGTTGTATAATAAAGTTTTACTTTTTCCGTGTTTGTTTTGTGAAAATATCATAGTGATTGCAAAGGAGAAAAAAGCCAGCCTAAATATTCAGGATGATTGTAATGGAAGGGAATTATCTTCCACTTTCCCGTTGTTTTTACGGAGGTAAAATAATTTCGGGCAGGGATTTTTTTGTTTTGTTTTATTTTTTTTAAGTTGATAGCTTTGCTTTACATCTCTTTGTAGTTCATCAACCTGATCTTCACTGAATAGTGGAACTTCTTTTTTGTTGAAGAGCAACTAATGAAGTATTTTCAAAAAAGTGTAAACATGCATCCTTATTTCTAAATTTTGCATTCTTCATAGTTTAAGAAATGGCTACCTGCTTTTTAAAATTAAATTTTGGAGAAAAATGTACCCTTCCACGTTACCATATTTGTTTTTAAAGCTAGGCCAACACTTGTCACTTGGTTATATATATGTCTGAAACACCTTAAATACTTTCCATATTTCACCATTTAGAAGTTATTGTGCTAGCTATAATGGAAAAGCTAAGATTGTTGTATTCATTGTTTCTATTTACTGTTCTTGAATAGTTTATTAATTAATGGGCTTACTATAAGCTTGATTTAAACCTCATTTCCTAACAATGTACCATTGTGTAAAGAAAACTAAATGTGCTGGCCTGTGCTCAAACAGTCAAACTTGCTTGAGTGAGTACTGACATAAAAATTTTGAATAAGTAATTTGTTGCAGTTTCTTAATTGCATAAAAGAGAGCATCATGTAGCTGCTTCTCTGCAGGGCACTCTTAAATGAGGAACTTTCTTCTAGTCTCAGTTTCTCAGAGGCGAAATATCTGCTTTCCCAAGGCTATGAGAGGGAAGTGGCTCAAAGAAAGGGAAAACTGGAAGAAAGATAGGCTTTGGTTTGTTTGTTTTTATTTTCTTTTCTTGTTAAATGATGGCCTCTACCTCCTCCACCCTGCAGAGCAATTTGTATGTTACTTAGTCCTTAGAGTCTCCATTTTCAGCTTAAGGCTGCAAGTGTGTCTGTATACATGATTTTACTAGCATGCATTGTTTCACTAAACCTGATGGGATCTGTTTTCATATTCAAAGTTACTTGGCACGCTGGCAGAGACTTAAAAAAAAAAAAAAGTGGTATCTAAAGCTGTTACAACATAACTATTTGTGTGTTGTAGGTTCATGATTTTATCTTTTCCTGAAATGATTTGCAATGGTGTCTACTCTTGATTTTATAACAAAGATGTATTTGCTTATCACAGTCAAGCAAGAGACTGTACTGTGAAGAATTTTATATTGAAATCTCATGCTATTTTTGAAGTTTCTCTGGGTCTGTAGAATAGTGGTCAACCAGGTAACAATTCCCTACCAAACCTTCTATTTGTCTGGACTGTTGAAGCAGTATATAAGGTGAGAAATTGTGGTTTTGTTTTTCTCAATGTTATCTTAGACTGCTAAAATCAACACTGTGTCTGTGGTGTGCTGTTAGATATTTAAGCAGTCCTCTTGCACACAGCTTTAGTTTTAGGATTGTGCTGACTTTAGGATTGGTACTGACTTCTTCAGTATCAGAGTCAGATGATCTGTTTACAGGGAGCCTCTTCCATGGTAATATGGGCATACCTGATTTGAGATGATTATGACCCTTACTCTGCACAGTTTTATACACCCACTTAATTTATTTCTGCTCAAAATTTGCATTAAGTTGAAATAAACTTCTCAAAGTATGCAGAGTGGAGTATATGTAGGCCTGAGTAGGATGTTAATACAGTGTGCATGTGTCTATAGATATATTTATGTGTATATATATGTATAGACCCTCCCTATTTATATATCTTTATATGGTGGTTTTGTATATAAATAATATACATGTGAGTTCACATGTATAAAATTTAATGCTATGTATAATTTAGTAGGTCATATTTCCTTATAAACATGTATTTGCATTTACTTACATTAGAGTACTTTAACTTTTGCACTTCAGTTGCTGTTTAGGTTTTTAATTTTGCTAGAGAGAATAATTACATTGATGATCTAATGTACATGATGTGAAAAATGGAATGAGCGAGGTGTGGCTTTTTCTCTATTTTACGAGAGGCATTTCTTTTCAGAAATTTTATCCTGAGATAACTGTAAAGACACTTCCTTTGCAAAAGATGAAATGGTACATGCTGATTTCTGGCATAAATTCAAACACATTTAAATTTGTTAAGAACTGTTCTGGAGACAACAAAATTTGATTACTTTGAGTTTGTGTGTTTTCTTTGTCTTGCTTAGAACCAGTGACATGAAAACCTTGAGACTTGTCGATGTGGGGTTATTTTTTTCCAGTAAAAATGGATCTTTAGCATTTAAATGGTGATACAGTTGACAAGAAATGAGGATCAGCTTTAAAATATGTGCCAGTGTTTGATTTCTAGGCTGACTCCCCCCCAAGAACAGTGGGAGGATACTGTAAAATATGATCTATGTTTTCTGAAGATAAATAGTATGAATTATTGCCCTTTTTGAGTTAGCTGCACACAATAAAACCACTTCTCCAGGACAGAAGTGTAATCCAAAGCACACTTTAATTATATGGGATTACCATTTTACCAAAGACTTATTATACTAAAAAGACAAAGAAAACAATCTGTTTACAACTTTTTAATACAAATTCATTCAGGTTTAATTCAAATATTCTGTGTATTTTGTGTTTATTGAAATTCTTTGTCATCATTATAGCTCACATATGATGAGTTGGGGTACTGTGGTTGCATTGCCAAGTTTTAGAAACTTTGAGATCTCAAGTAAATACATAAGGTAGTGTAATTTGACTTGAGAATGTGTGTTTTATAAAATAGCTCTTAGGCCAGCCGTTAAGATCATATGCTGGCTATGGCTTCAGCACTTGAAGACTTAGACTAGACGCTGTGAAGAATACAAAAATCATAAATACAAGAAAAAAATTTGATCAGAAACAGAGGAAATAAGATTTGAACTGCATAGGCTGTGTAATTCAGACTGATTTATAAAAGTAGTGTTGTAGATGGATTCAGTGGTTTGAATAATTCTAAAATTTTACCATAGAAAAGAAAGGTAATAAAGAGAGAGGCCATTTTGGGAAAGGCAAAGGACAAAAAGAAAAGTACTTTTTTCAAGTAGCATACTGCAACTGGAATACTGTGCCCAGATTCATCTTTATGTAAGGTTATCTGGTGTTAAATTAGGACAATTGCTACAAGTCGAATCAAGAGCCATTTTAAGAGTATGCTTGAGAACTGAACCAAACACATTTGAGAACAGGTATGCATCCACTTTTGCTTGTAGTTGTCATTGTGAGGAAAATCTAACTTAAATAAAAAGGGAAAACAAAAATGAACTCAAGTTTTGTTTTCTTAGGCTGGAATCTCTTATGGTCTGAGGAAAGAAAGGAGAAAGATCTTGATGTAAAAATATATTTATCTTTTTCTGCAATGTTTTTAAGCAGTCATGGAAAACATGTGGGGTTTGTATATATGAATGATGGAGGTTTTGTTTGTGGGTGTTTATGCTTGGGTGGGTTTTTTGTTTGTTTTTCTCCCCAACCCTACACATTCTCCTAAAATAAACAAGAGCCTGGTGGTAATGAAAATTCCTTCAGAGTCAGATAGGGACTCAGTACACATGAGGTACGACAGAGATTTTTAGCTTCAGGATAAACAGAGAAACTGACATGTTTTTACCATGCTGACTAAGAGTCATAGAGCTTCATTCAAACATAAAAGTGTAAACATTTAATGTATTCGCAACACTGTTTTCTGTAGTCACAGTCTATATGTTCTAGAAAAGTTAATACAGATGTGGTGTTTATTTGTGTTAGTTAAATTCTCATGGTCTCTTTTACTGGTGTACATTGGTAACAAAGTGTTAATTTTTTTTTCCATGAAGCGAGTTTTTCTCAGCACGGAATGCTTTCCTCTGCCTGTGTTGTGGAAGTACCAAGTTGTTAAGTTGAATTTGAGAAATGCAAGGTGCCTTGTTATTATCCACGTAAACATTTTCCAAACTCAAGGGAGACTTTTGGTGTTTACAGTTTAATCTTTTATTGACTACATTTATTGTCCTCCACCCTGGAAACTGAAAGTTGCTGTATGTAATGTTAGTTTTTGGCATAGTTAAAGTTATTTTTGGACTATATCTGGGAAGACACTAGTAAAATATAACTTCAGTGATGGGAGTCAGTCTCAATTAGTTTAAAGAAACTGAGGTTTTAAGAAATGTTAACTCCGTTATGTAATCCGTCAGGCATCCAGCTAAGGAAAATGGGTCTAATGCCACAAACCTGTAGAGCATTTGAGAATTTCCTAGCTAATGATTAAAGACAATTGAATACATTCACATAGAATGAAAAATAAGATGGAGTTCTAGATAGAGGACAGGCTTGTAACCAAAGCAGTTCACATCTTAATTTTTAAAGGAATTACAGAAGGAATGTGTTGGTCTTGTGTTACTTCCACTGATGCTTTCCCCAGGAAATACATAATTTCCATAATGATTTAAAGAAAGTAGAAGATGAATAGGCATATGAGATACTTCTCTCACTGCTGATGAGATTCAGCTCTGTTGCCAGAGAAAAGATGGAATTTATTGAATGAAGTTGCAACATTTCCCAGACAGAGGTGCCATGTGGAAATAGTATGGCATGTGCACAGTGAAATTGAAATAGCCAAGGTCTGTCTATCCCATGGAAGACTTGCTGAGTATAAACCATGTGATGACCTGAGAATGCACAGAGAGCCCAGTGTGTCCTGGAAGTGCCGTGGGTTTATGTTTGTATGTAGCTGATCTCCTGTGGATTGTGTGAAACACCCTAGTATGTGTCAAATCCCTGTATGGATTTGTGCAGACTTTGACCATAGGTGTTTTCCTGTGACTTCTGGAAATCTCCCACAAATGTCTGAAACTAACGTGTTCTTCTTACCTAGATTTTCTTTCCCTCCTCTGTGTTTGGAGAATTCTGCCTGTAAGGTTACTATATGTTTATACTATGGTTACTTGCAAGGAAACAAGCACACTTAGTGAAGTCTGCATATTATTACTTTTGGTTTCTTACTTTTACTGTATTTTGTATATGAAACTATTTCAGTTAAAAACTTATGCTAAATGTGTGTTTGCCTTTTTTTAGTGATTATGCCAGCAATTATTTTTCAGATATAAAAATGTAGAATTAAAAATTACAATAAAGACAATTCTTGGTCTCAGTGTACTCAGTGTTTGTCTTAAGCAATCTGTGATAAGCACCTGCATTGTTTGTAGATTTTTTAAAATTACAGTTGTGTAGGTCTCTGGATTCTTGACTGGTTGATATCAGACATGTTTATGTTGACATTATGTAATATGGTTGCAGTTACATAGTTGCAATCAAGTATATAATTAAAATATCTCAGGTGTTTATCCAAAGTGTAAGTGAACTGTCCTCTAAAATATTTGCTTAATCTTCCCTGTAGAAGGCTGTGGCTATATATATAGTGTATCTTTATGTGTGTGTTTAGTCAGTGCTAGCAGTTGACTTGTATATGTTTCTTGCTGCTTGGAGGAAGACTTCTCTTTCTTCTGGACCTACTGTGTGCCTTTTGCATACTGTCAAATTGTCATTTGTACAGTCTTTGTATGGTGTGTGCTGGCAAAATCATAGAATGATTAATGGTTGGAAGGCATCTTAATGATAACAGAATGGGTAAGGTTGCTCAGATGTGGCTTCTGGGCTGCTAGTGTACATTGGCAGCTCATTTTGAGCTTTTTGGTCCAAAAACATCCTGGAGTCTTTTCTCCCCGGGGCAAGTCTGGATCCCTTCTCCACCTAGGCTGTACTTGTGCTGAGATTGCCTCAACTGAGGTCAGGATCTTGCACTTGGCCTTGTTGAACTTCCTGAGGTTTGCACTAGCCGCCATCTCAAGCCTATCAGGGACCCTCTGGATGGCATCCCTTCCCTCCAGGTGGTCAACTGCACCACACAGCTTGGTGTCAGCAGCAAGCTTGCTGAGGGTGCTCTCAGTCATGTCACCGACAAAGATGTTAAAAATGCCCATCTCAGTACCACCCCCTGAGGAACATCCACTCCTCACTGCCTTCTGTTGGATATTGAGCTGACCAGTGCAACTCTGAATGCTGCCATCCAGCCAGATTTTATCTACTGAGAGGTCCATCCATTAAATCCACATCTCTCCACCTTAGAGAAGAGGATGTCATGCCGGACAGTGTCAACTGCTTTGCGCAAGTCCATGAATATAATGTCCTCTGCTCTTCCCTCATCCACTCCTGCTGTAACCCCATTGTAGAAGGCCACCAAATATCTCAGGTATGATTTGCCTTTAGTGAAGCCATTTGTTAACTGTCACCAATTACCTTATTATTTTCCATGTGCCTTAGCATAGTGTCCAAGAGGAGCTGCTCTATGATTTTGCCAGGCCCTGAGGTGAGAAAATACTTGTTTAATTTTTCTATATCAGACTTGCGTGTCACTTTTGCAGGGTTGATTGTAGAGGTTCTGCTAGAAAGGCTACTTAAACTTTGTTATTGTGTCTCATTTGCTACAAAAGAACCTGCTCTGCTCTGACTTCCCCTTTGTTTATATTTTCCTGGCTTGTGGTTTTGGTATGAATGTCCAGGATTTTGCAGACCAAAACAGATTTCTTTCACAGGCTTTCAAATTTTTTCATCTTCATACACTTTTATTACTGCTAAATGAGCTCTTGCTTTTTGAGAGTTTTCTTTCTTTTTAAATATTTCTATCCAGGAAATAGTCTAAAATGATGGTGGAATTCTTTTCACTCAAAAATCATGTTTATGATTAAAATTATGCATATCAGCTTTTGATCTTTTAAAATATAAAATATTGACATGTGCACTTCAAGTCATCTACTTCATGAAGCAAATTTTTGCTTTCTAAATGCTCCTCTAGTTTTATCTGCTGAAACAACATGGGAGGATAGTGTAGTGTACCACTACACTATCCTTCCATGTTGAGATAATACTCTAGACATATTGCAGTGATTTATGCATAAAGTTAGGCATAAATTCCAGTGTATATCTCCTTTTTCTACTTTCTGTTCCTCCACCTATTTGTGGCTTCATTTTTCTTGTTCCTTGTATGTGTTTTCTTCTTCAGCTGAGGGAAACTTAGTCGAGAGTTAAGCTTTCACTTGTCCAACTGTACAATATCTCTATTCATGTTGCGATCGTATCGCTTACATAGCCTGTTGTGTGTGCCTCTTCTGCAGTCAGAACCACATCAGAAGCAGTATTATAACATTCAAGATAAAACATGGGTAATTATTTTGATAAAAATTCACCGAACTTTATTTTTTTTTAAAGTTAAGAAGCATGAATGTACATCATCTAATCTGGCTCTCGGCTGTTTCCTAATAGTAGAAAAGAGGCATTTAGAGACTTCTGTTACTGGTGGGAATAAAAAGATCTTCCCAATGCGACTTTAGGCACATGGTATATACAAGGATCGACTGAGAGAACCTGCAAACCATGACCACAGTTGCCAGCTCTAAACCTCTGCCTTGGACATTTTAAAATAACTGTCTGAGCATGTCCTGTGTAGTCTGAAAGCATGTTCTGTTTCTTTCTTCAAATTATTTTTTAAAAATTCAACCTTGAGAAATATTTTTTTCCCAAGTGTTAGACATAGTTTTTGTTGACAGCTTGTCAGATGAAAAAGCACAGGCAAGACGCAGGTGGGCCTGGGAGAAACATTCTGGCTATGAGGCAATTTTCCTGTAAGATGCTTGTCCTTAAAAATGTCAACTTACCTATTGCCTGATCTTTCCTACTAAGAAATCCCTTTACATAAAAATAGAAGTTACTAATGTATGTGGGGTATAGTCAACAAGCATACTCTACTCTCCCTCTTGGCAGCACTGTATGTCCTTATGTTATTTTTGGGTGCTAGGCTAGGGACTGTATTCAGGCTGAAACATTTCTGAAAGCCTCATAGAACCTTGGGCCACAAAGGGTTAAACTTCTTAAACTGTGTTATTAATCCATGGCACGAGGGTCTGTGCCATGCAGGAAACCTCGCTGATAAGGAGACGGCAGTATGAATTGATGTTTTCAGTTTAGCTGTTACAGTTCTCCCATTTTGCTCTGAAGTTCAGCCCCTTTTGCCTCAGCTTTTAAGGGCTGGGTTACAGGTTTGCTGTCTGTGTAACAGGACTCTAGGTTGTAAGTGTTGTCCTTACCTCTCTGAGAATTACGTGCTGACACCCAAAGTCAAATACATCTAGGAAAATGTGAAAATGGCATACCAGAATAATAAAAACACACATACTGTAGATATCTGAAAGGTTGAACTCATGCCTTTGTTCTGTTATTTTTATTATACTTACCTCTAAATAGGAGGAATATTCAGCAAAATATCGAGAATATGAGTAGGAGTCTGTTGAATTCCAAACCCACACAGTTTTCACTGCATTTTTTCTTAGAGAGTTGGCTGTCCTACGCTTAAAAAAAAAAACAAAACAGTTGAGTGAAAATTGAAACAATCTGGTCAGAGTCTATGTGTATTTGTGTAGGGGTGGAGGGAATTAAGTTGGGGAAAAGATCTCTTGATTTTAGACTATATGATTTCCTGATTTCTGGAGGAAAATTAAACATTACTGTCTGTATGTTATCCTTCTCATGTAACAGCATGTCTGCAGACCGTTTTGTCACAAGCAAATTGTCATAGCAGCAAGAGTTCAGGTAAATGAAACAGATTCAGACAGAAAATATAGTAAAATCAAATAATTCAGAAAATAAAAGTACTTGTCTTCTACATCTAGAAATATCTCTCTAGTATATCTTTAATCTATGTTTGTGATCATATATCATGCCATGTGGACTTGACCCAGGGATTGACATGTTTTTCAAACCTTACAAAGAAATGTCAGTGTCCTGACTTTCAGTTCTTAAACTAGCTTAAATGATCATCCATTGTAAACTTCCCCTTTCTTTCTTTCATTTGACTACTTTTATTTAGCAGCTCTTACAAAACTGGGGAGGTTCTGAGCTGTATTCTGGTGCTAAATTGGTTCTTGATGTGAACTCTTTTAAGAAGTTCAAGTTTACAAAGCTGATAGAGCTAAACTTTTCCAAGATGGTGACAGAGGCTGAAACCAAGAACTGAAAGTTATGCTTTGAAAGAGATTCAGATTGGACATTAGGTAAAAATACTCTTTGATAGGAAAGTAGTGCAGTATTGCAACAGGTACCCAGAGAGATGGTGGAGACTTCATCCTTTGTTTCTTGACTTGGGTAAACAAACCCTTGTGTCGATGACAGTTCAGCTGTAAGAGAGAAGTCAGCCTAGATAAATTTCAGAGGTTCTGATGTTTCTGTGATTCTTAGAGTATGCAGTGAATATTTGTTTATATTTGTCCATTTTTTTTACGTTAATACCTAACAGATATTAGGTGGCCTGTAGTATAATAGAACCTTATTATATATTGCAATATTTTTGTGTAAAGGGAGGAAATCCCCCCCTTCAGTACTTTGCAGTCAAGGTGGACTGGACAGCTGGTGATTACACCACATCTTAAACTGCATTGAATGATATCTCAGCATATAAACCCAGCAGTTTATTGGCAGTATCTTTGAAAAAACTGAGAAATCCATCTTAGGTGGTGGACAAAAGCACAGTAATTCCTTAGGGAAAATTGTTAATAAAAGCCACACCAACCCTTTCCATATGAAATAAAGACCTCAAATCTTACAGATGAGACATAACAAATAGAGGAATGGCCTGCTGAGTTATCTATTGTTATGGAATGGTGATGGGTTGGTCTGTGCAGAGATTGAAGGAAGGATTGATACAATGAAGTAACATACAGGTCTGCTGCAAAGTTTGTTTCAAATGGAACAATGTACAACTTTTCTAGTAGGGAAGATAATACACTGCTTGAGAAATGAACTGATGAGTTTGGTTTATCTGTCTTTGCAGGGAGGACTCGTGCGTGTTAGAGATGTTTTGCAGGGCAAAAGATGCATTATTTAGATTTTACGTTGCTGTTAGGGCTTAGCAGAAAGACCAAGGTAACAGCTGAGCCAAAATTGATGTTTGTTGTACTGTTCTTGTTTTAACTCCTCTTTCACCTGTGCTCATTTTTCCTGTGCTTAACAGGTCTTATTGACTGGTGACATTATGTAGTTTAGGCATCTGAAGTTACTGTCCTGGACTGGTAGGCAGTTAAAGGGCATGCCAGTCCTAGCTAAAATTTGGCTGCTGATTTTTCAACATATTTTAATGTGCTGTGCATTCACAGTTAGCACATATGTGCAATTGTATGTTTAAACTGAAGAATTTTAACAACACTAACATTCAGAGCACTGTTTCATACTGCAGTCACATAATTTTTTAAGTACCTTGCTTTACTCAGAAGTAAATGATATATTGTTAAAAAAGAGAAAAATAAATTTGTGTCAGTTTTACTAACAGCTGAGCAAGTCTCATTTTTTTGGGTATAATATAACGAGGAGAGTAAAAATCCTTTTGAAGACTGATGTGTGAAACAAGAATTTCTAAACTTTTTTAAAGCTACTGAAAATCACACCTGTTTATTCAAAGGTGGCCCAAGAACAGAAAATTTCATCTCATCAATTTAAAAGGTCAGCAAATATGTGCTTCCTTATTCAAGAGGTAAATAATCAATATGTAAAAACTTGATGGAATATATTTATAGATGCCTCAGGGAAAGATCTGAAGGAAAAAAAACTTGTTTGTTGGTTTGCTGATAATACAAAGTGCTGGTGATTGAAGCTACATTGTTTAATTCAGAAAGCATATTTTTATTCTGTTAACTGAATTTTTGAGTCATAATGTCACTGTTTTCCCCCTCTATTTAGCAGTACAAGAGAGATGTTCTGAAAACAACAAAAAATCGTTACATAACAAGAGGGGCTTTCCAGAGAGCGATTCAAACCTTAACTTCCATCTTTCGAATAGAGCTTAAATTAACAGCATAAAAATCTTTCACTAATGTGGCTTGATTGTTATCCCTTTATGTGTTTCAAACAAAAATGAATGTTGAATGTCACTTGCCATGTTGCGAACATGCTTAAATGAGTACAGATAATAATAAGACAGAGTTTAAAAAAATATCGAAACTGCATCTTATGATAAGTACATTTATAAATATTAATAACTATTTCCTCTTAATCCAAGGAAGGTGCTGGTTTTTGATTCCTAAGTTTGCATTCAGATTCTTATGAAATGATGATCAACCAGCTCCTTGACAATTTGAAAATACATGAAGCTTTAAATTAGAATAATGTGTATTTTTGATCTTTCTCTGGATATCAGTGGGGGAATAGGAACAAATGATAGGTGAATTGAGTGTACACTGTTGAAAGAACTAGATCTTGGTTTCTTCCTGAGAATTAAGTTGCTTTTTGTTCTTTCATCCCTGCCTTCTCATGCCCAGTTTGGTGGGTTTTTTTCATATTTATCAAGTTCAATTACATTTGATGAAAAACTAGTAATAGCGAAGAAAACTTAGGTTTTTTTTTTTTTCCAAAGAGGCCAAAATCTGGGTAGAGCGAGGGGCCTAGTAACCTTACTGAAGGTAGGCTGCCTTGGACTTCAGGCTTTGAGTTTGGAGAGAATTCATATGGGATTGAAACATTTCAACAAGCTTAAGCACAGAAAAATTTGTGTCCGAATTCATAAATTATTGTGAGACAAATATGTTGGAAATCAAGCTTTACTATAACCAGGTTAAATGGATGCAAATCATTGGGCATCCTTGTATTTAGTTTTGCCTTCTAATTTTCCTCAGCACACACTAAAGAAGCTTGTTAGTAGGTTCTCCAGTTATATGTAAATTCTTAAATACTGATAGAATATGAATATGCTTTCCTAAATTAGTTGTTTATTATAAAGTCCTTTCACTGCTGGGGGACGGTGCTGCTGTAGTACCAACACTGCATGTTTACTCAGCTTACAGGACTGGCTCTATGGATAGTGCAGCGATGTAAACATGAAATATAATTTCAACCTCTTTCTTGAGCTTTCCTGTGATACCTGCAGTGTGTGAAAGTTTAATTCTGAAATCAGTTTAGACGGATTAGAGGGTAGTCTTACAGAAAGAGTAATCTTTCAAATTAAATGATCTAAAAGTTCTGTTAAATATCTAAGTTAGTGATCTGTTCTAGGCAATATTCTCAGTTTCTACTGTCTTACTTTTAGACTTCCTCTTTTCCCCTGTCTACTCCCCAGTGTATTTGGTGTCTACACTTACGTTTGCTAAGTTTGGATTCTTTGGGTTATGTAAGATGTCAAGGATTTCTGAGTAGTGTTTAAGTAATTTACAGGGCTACCAAATGCAAATGAGGTCTGGTGTGCTCACCCCAAGAAGGTTCTGGGTAGCAATTACATGAGGGAAGGTAGATAAATGGCTATTGGATTGGGAAATCTTACTGTAAGTGAACAGTACATTGGCATCTGTTGTCCCTGCTTTTAGGTAATGATAAAATGATAAATACAAAAAGAAACCAAAAAGCCTTTGAATACATACATTGAAGTAAATTGTTGTGGTGAGGAAGGAGGAAGGGGGTTTTTTTAATTATTTCAATTGAATTTTTGTTCAGGAAAAAAAGTGAAGCACACTTGTTCTGTTCTTCTTGTATATGTATATATTTGCTCTGTGTCTTCAATTATGTGCCACTTTGTAGTTCAGCCAGGTAAGCGAGCTACACTGCTACAAAGACAAACTTCAGCTAGGAGCTCTAGAAACAGGGGCATGATTTGGAAGTGGTTATTTGTCTTAGTAGATATTTGTTTTCTTCTGACAAGCGGAAAAAAAAAATCTTTCCACCACTTTACCTGTATTTATTTTCACATTTCTGTTTCTTTGTGTGCAGACTTGCTTTTGTCACACAGTTTCATATCTTCTACTCTCTGCTTTCTGAAACTACATTGATGTGTCTCAGCTGTCTTTTCTTGTGCCAAATCCCTAACTAATGAAAAAATGGTGCTTTAAAAATTAATCAGACTGCTTCTGGGGAATGAAAGAATGATCTGCATGTAATCACTTTATGCAAAGGGAAGAAAAAGAGTAAAACACAAATTAATAGTACATGAAAAAGCTTAAAACTTAGAAATGCGTACACTGCTCTATTTTGTTAAAAGTTCCTACAGCTCCTCAATTTTATTTTTCAACCCATTTTTAAAATGTATTACTACAAGTGAATCAAATGTGACTCATAAATGTGAAGGCATATTGGCTGTAGTTGTGTTAGGGTATTCAAAAATGTCTTCAAATTCAAATATTGAATTTTGAAGTGTTTATAAAGCTGTGTAGCATCATGGTTTTCAAAGTAAAATTTTCTCATTTTCCACTTGTCTTGGTCCTACTTAAAAGATTTGAAAATTAATTATATATTTTTATTTCTTACCAGCAAGTACCAGCTTGCTACAGGCAGAAAATAAATGACTAGTTTGTCTTGTGTTATTTTTCCAACTGAATATATGTTGCAATTTTTTCAAGTGTCATGATGGCTATGCTGACTCTTTTTCTTAATAAAAATAATAATAAAAAAGTCTCTATGTCACTGTGACTGACCAAGAAAAGAGCCTGAAAGAGTTAAGAAAAGATGATGAATTTCATATTTTTCTACATGTGTTTCCCCTGCTTGATTTTCTATGTGGATTTGAGTGACCTTATGGATCATTTGAAACAGTAGGTTATCTTGTCTGCATTATGTGGAAATCAGTTGTATTTTCCCTGAAGAATGGCTGTATCTTACAGTTTTCTCAGTAAACTC
The DNA here is from genome assembly GCA_013397195.1 of Hylia prasina. Classification (NCBI taxonomy): domain Eukaryota; kingdom Metazoa; phylum Chordata; class Aves; order Passeriformes; family Sylviidae; genus Hylia; species Hylia prasina. Next base: position 595,021 of record VYXD01003062.1, on the reverse strand, counting down.
TGGCAGAACTTTTTGCATACCGATGAAATGTGAAAATGTGCTGATTTTGCATGCTTTTTCAATGATATTTTGTGCAATCTCTCTAGAGACCTTTTTAAAATAGATTTAATGTAATTTAGGACATATAAACAGAAATCCATACATACATACAAAAATTATAAAGTGATCCCTTGTCCCAAAATCAAGTGAAAATCAGTTCAATGAACCTGAGGGCTACATGAAGATGTTTCAGTGACAACTTCTTATCCATCAGTAATATTCTCTGTAGGAGTGATTAAGTAAACGGGATGATTGTTGAACAATGCTTATTCAGGCAGCTTGACATCTACAGCCTAAAACTGTCAGATCTGTCTCTCAGTATCCTAAGTGGTCTCCTTTTTTGTGTTGGACAAGATTCAGAAAAGTGCAGCCTTGACTTTTGCTAAAATATTTAGGATGTCTCCAAGATCAATTAGACTTGGCAAGAAGGTAGTAGGTGCCGATATGTTGCATATGGTATAGCATGGTGTATTTCAGTTGTAACTTGATTAACCTTTTTTTGTGTTTGTGAGGTTATTTCTTAAAAGGTTGGAAAATCCTTCTGGTTGGAAGCAGCAAGCTGGAATGATTTTCCAGCATCTCCTGATCTAAACGGAGCAGCATGTCTAAAAACATGCAGAAAATGGCCATGTTTTAATAGGATAAATTGATTCGTCTTTCACATATATTGGGCACTTTATGATACAGCCGTAGAATATAAATTTAAAACAGTTGGTCACATTATCTGTGCTTATAGTTGTAAATCTGAGCAAAAACCAGATACTCTGAAGTTACCTTCAATTTGAGCATTTTGTTTTTATGATATTAATATGCATGAATGCTTATGAAAAAGAGCGTGCAGCTGAATGGGTGTGCTCTTGCTCATCATATACTAAACCTAATTTGCTTGGCCTTTGTCGCATGACGTGTGGAAGGAATCTGAACTAGAGTTCTAATACTTTCTGATGGCACAATTTTTTTTCTCTTTCTCCAATTAAAAATGGAATTATAATTTGTGTGACCTGCTTGGGATAATTGTAAAGCAGAAGCTGTGTTGTCATGACACGAGAAATCAGTTGAGTAAGAATGACCAATGCAATTAGAATAGGTAACTTAATTTAGAAAGTAGGGAGCAAGATGAGAAAAAATAGCTGGAAATGTGTTTATGTTTTGGGAATATTTATAACTGAGAGTGGGGGCATTTTTTTTGAACTACAGAAACTGCAAAAATACAGGTCTAGGTTAGATATATAGCATTTTGGAGCATTTTGTTTCATTTTTATGGAGAAGGGATCGTAGAAGAATTCCAGAACAAAATTAATGATTCGGGTTACCAAATTAGTTTAGTTCAAAAAACCTTTACAACTCAATCTGAGGAGCACAACTGAAGAGTATCAGTTATGGGTTTTTTCCAGCTTTTTGTTAAGAGGATGTACTTTATTCCCATTGACAAGCATAAATATTACATTTCATGCAATGTACAATGTAGAATTAAACTCAGAAATAGTATGCTAAAAACATACAAGGAAATGTTGTGCACAGTTTTAGTCCAGAATGAATCTTGTGTTTTAATCTTGACTGTGTTTTTCCAAGAAGAACAAATATGATTTAAATTGAGTTGGAAAACGCTGCACTTTTACCTTGGTTAAAGTTTGAAGTTGTAAAACTTTGCTGTGATTTGACTTTACATCTTAAGATTATAATTATATTTGAAGCAAGACTTCTACTGAATATAAATATAGTAATGGCCTTAATGCTTTCTGTAGCTGCCATGGATATTCTGTTTCTGTCAGGATGGGGATAGTCACCTGCATTCCTTAAAGTAAATTAAGCAACAGTAAAATAAATACTTGAGCTTGGATGGAAGTGGTGATTTAGATCTGATCTCAAAGCCTTGAGAAATAGTTGCCTGTGAACTTTTTAATTTGCCATACACTTCCAGCATTAGGTTGTTTTGTGTTTGTTTTTCCATCAACTGTTTGCACATGCATGCTTCTTGCATAGCTCCCTGAATGTCAGCCAGCACTTGAGGGCACTTGAGATTGTGTATCTGCAAAAAGAATTTGTTTCCTGGGGAACCTGAAGTTTTTTCTTCTTTTACTTTTAAAATTCTTTTTGTGCAAGCCCAACAATTCTTTCAGAGCTGTAGAAATACTTAGATGCCGATTTTAGGAGACACAAGTAACATGTGAGTGAGTTCTTACTATTCAGTGCATGTGTTACTGTAGCTGCAAGAAACAACCCTTGGAAGAAAGGAATTTTCAGAGCATCTCTGCAGCATCAGATGAGTGAATAGGATTTTTGGAATGAAAACTAGGGAAAAAAAATAGTGGAATTTACTGATTGAAATAATGCATGAAGAAGTGTACCCATTTAAAAAATTTTTAATAAAATCAATTTTTTATAACCTGAGAATAAGATACTCCATAAAATGTATGAACTGACATTGACCTTTGAAAAAGTAGAAGACAATTAGGGCAGAGCTGTAAAACTGTTGACATCTGGTTCTTTATGCAACATCTGTATCTGGAACCACTTACATGCTATGTTCTAATTTACTTGCCATAGTAGAACAGGAAATCATGTTTGTACAGCTCACTGCACAAATACGTTGAAGTAGTGAATTAGGTTTAAAGTGTTAGGTCCATGCTAGATGTTTCACTGGTAAAGAAAGCAATTACTTTTTTTTTTTTTTTTTAATGGACAAAAGATGAGCAGAACTGTCTCCAGAAGAAGAGCAGTATCATGAACCTCAGTACTTAAGTAAACCAAAACTGGAAACACACAGAGAAATACAGATGTATGTAAATTTCAGGGCTGTGGCTCTGGGGTTGAATTGGGACTGAATAATGAAGGAGGCCAGCATGAAAACAGAATCATAGGATGTTAAGCGGTTAGAAGTGACCTTAAAGATCATCCAGTGCCACCCTGCTGCCCTGCAGGGACACCTCCCACTAGACCAAGTTGTTCAAGGCCTTACGTACTCTGGCCTCGAACATTGTCAGCCCTTGGGGCATCCACAGCCTCTCCGGGCAATCTGTGGGTTGTCTAACTGTCCTCACAGCGAAAAATGTCTTTCTATATAACACTTAAGTTTCTGCTCTTTCAGTGTGTACCCATTGCTCCTTATCTCATCACTACAGTTCTTGATGAAGAATCCCTCTCCAGCTTTCCTGTAGGTCCCATTGAGATTTTGAAAGGTTGCTGTGAGGTCTCCATGCAGCCTTCTCTTTTCCAGTCTGTTTTACTGCAAATTTTGAATTGTATCTGGTGAATAAGGCAGGGGAAAAAACCTGGAAAATGAGAACAGATAATGGCATAGTTTATAAAGTTGAGTGCCCTTTTTTGTGTTTATATTTATCCCCATACTTGCTGCTAGATTGCTTTGTGGAGCAAGTCAAGTATCTTAAATAATACTGTCCTGTTGCTTTCTGTCTTCTCAGTCCATGAGATCTGGCTTGCTAATGTCAGATGCTGCAGCTGCTACTTTAAGAAGTGCTTCATTTTGAATGAACTAAATATGTAACAAATACAGACTTATTTTGGGTGTAGGGAGGGAATGAAAGGGGAGACAGTGTTGTGGCTTTATCTTCTCAATTACCCTCCATCACCCTTCATCTCTATAACCATGTATATTTTTATATAACTCTATAGAAAAGTGTTCGTGCTGTGGCTCTAACCACATCCCTTCCGTATATTTTGCGACGCAGAGGGTGTGCCACCTTCATTTCTCAGTTTGCATTTGCTACATATAATGGGAAGTACTTTGGAAGGCACACAAACATGCAAGATCAAACTGGGCACAGACAGCTGCTTTTGGCTTACTCTTCCTTGAACTAAGTTCCTGACAATTCACAGACCTAATCATATTTCTCATTTCATATACCTGTTATCACAGTATCTTTTTAACTATTAACATACTCTAGCAAACAGTATCATACAAAAGGAATTGAGAATTTTTTCAATTTATTTAATTGAAAACTAAAAAAATAGAATTTAAAAAAATGATCAGAATCTTCAAATACATTGCTCCATACTGTATCCAAACAGTAAAGAGAAAACAAACCAGTTAATTCTAGGCACGGATTTATGGAGGCATCACAAGTAGTATTATTGTAAGTGTAGACTCGGTAGTGTGGTCCTGCAGAGCAGATGGAGTTTTCATAGGCAGCCTTAATTTTGGCACTATGAATTTTAGAATGTCTGGCTTTGCAAACTTAAACATCTTTTTGTGAATATGCAGATGTATATACTGTTACACTGATTCAGAAGCATACAAAGGGAATGAAAGTTATTTGTACCAATGTCCATGTGCTTTATCACTAGATTTGAAAAACTGAAATGCTTCTTACAGTTTACCAACTGACCTAATAATCCAGAGAAATATGTGTAATGTTATTTTCATCCTGCAGCTGGTCATATCATCACATTCAGTGACAAATTATTCTATGTTTAGAAAATACCTGTAAATGCTTCACATTTAGAGAAATTCCAGGATAGTGTTGTAGTTAAATATTTTTGCCAAGCTGGTTTTGGGTAAGTAGTTAAGGTGATCAGACTTTCTGTTTCTCTTTACTGGGTCATCTGTTGAAGAGTATAGCAGAAGAAGATCAGTGCCAGAAAAAAGACTTTTTGATCAAGTCATGTGGTTATTATGAATTACACTATTTGTACATTAGTCAGATTCATACTCAGAAACAGTTCTAATTTGTACTTAGGTTCTCTAATAAAACAGTATATTGCATGCATTTAAGAGCACTAGTATCTTAAATGAATGTATTTTATATAAAATTTGCTCCCAGTATATGGTATATTTCTCCCACCCAATGCTAATGAGCAGCATAGTAAATTAAATCCAGCCTCATAATCTAGGTCAAGTCCATCCATCACTCATTGCAGTGACTTGGAACTACATGGTGCAAGTAACTTTACTACTTCTGTGCAATTAGATGTGTTTGCTGGCCCTTCTGCAAATCTGTGCTGGCCTTGTAAGTTTCTTTAATATGGATCCCCTGAGGCAAGTACTTTCTGTACTAGGAATAAAGTTTAAAAAACTGTCTGCCTCATGAAGGATGCTACATGTGGATGCTATTACTGACATTGTTCTACTTAGAAGGTCTGCAGTAGGAATTCTGTTTCCTTTTTCCTCACTTGCCTTCACTTATTTTTGCTTAAAGGAGGAACATAGGAAATGGATTGAAATGACGATTGGATTTGTAGCTCTGATGGTGAACAAATAAAATGTTTCTTTTGGGTTTTTAAATTTTATAAAATGATACTCGGTTTTTCTTCTGGTTTCCATGCTGCGCCAGTTTGTCTCTTGGACATAATATTTTCTGTACATCAAAAATCTCATGAGCCAGAACAGCTGTTTGTCTACCCCAGTACACTGATCTCCAGCAGTAATAGTTAGGAGAAGCTCATTAAGGAGGCATCTCATGCCTGGCCTCCTGTTATGAGCTTATTTCTCATGCTGCCCCCCAAGTCCTTATAATGTATTAGTGATTTTAGAGAGCATATCCGTTCTTATTTCAGGATCAGCTTTGGACCTGTGGTCCATTTATTTGTGTAATGTGTTTTTGATTCTCTTGATATTTCTGCTTCCACACTTTTTTCATATAAATTCCAGAAGATCCTTGTATGTTCTGTAAAAAAGACCTTAAAAGTTTTTTGTAAGTTTTGTAAGCTCTCTGCGTAAGGAACATGAAGCATTTCTTGCTAGAGTGGTATTTCCAGTTAGAGGTAAAGGGTTGTCAATACTTCTCAGATGGAGTATTCTGAGAGCTCTGTGTCCTTATTCTCCCATTTTCTCATATCTCATGAGATATGTATTTTACACTGTATTCTGGGAATACACCAGAAGATTTTGGAACTGTGGACCTAAAGAAAGTGAATGACCAATGCAGCCAAATCAGCTGGTCTGGTATGTCACAGCTATGTCTTGCACCCTGTTTCATGAGTTCCATGCAGGTATTCAAGAGACCCATGTAGTGTGAATTTTGTTCTTCCTTGTATTTTGTACTTCTCCTGGCTGTAAATTAAATGTTTCTTTCAATTTTGGAGTTTCCTTATGCATCTGTAAGGCATTCTAATTCAGAAAAAGATGTAGAATATATATATAAAAGTACATATATAACTGAACATATACACTAGCAAACATGCTTGCGTTAAAAATTATGTTTCTTAATGTAGCTAAAGAGTAGAGACTGAATCGTTCAGGAAAAACGGTTTCTGCATGGAACAATAATCTGCAGTGTTTTTTGTCTCCTGATGTATTTCAGGTTGGCATTCTTTTTGCAGCTCAGTTGATCTGTCAAAAAAGGAGTGACTTGGACAATTACAGCTTTTGCAGATGAGGAAATAAGGGGAATGTCTATGCTGCAGTAATGTGAGATTTACCTTCTGAAGGCCAGTGAAGATATATGCTGCTCACCAGGTAGTAGGATGACTGTATACTGGACAGGCTGTCAAGATTTTTATGTGTTTTTCTTTTCCCTAATCACCCAAAAAAGGCCACCAATTAATTTTTACATCTGTCTTATCAGACTGAATACTTTGTGTCATGTGCTATACAGATACGGTTCCACAGTTGAAAAAGACAATCTGGCAGGTTGTTTTGGTTTTCAGCTGTTTGACTACTTGCTATGTATGTAAAAAACCCAATAAGTGGGAACAAAACATATGAATTTTCATTATCCTGAAATAAAAGCCCCTATTAAAACACTTTTTTTTAGGAAAAAAAACCCCAAAATTAATGGTTTTACCTACTGATAGAGTGGTATTTGTTTTCTCATGGTGTAGATGACATTCTTTCTTTGTATATTTAATGTGGAATTAGTGTCATATGATGACCTTTCAGCTTTCGAATCACTACTTGGTAGAAAAATAATTGTTCCTAAGAAGTTTGACTATGTAGCAACAAGGTATTTCGGTATGAAATTACTGTTTTGTTTTTTTTTTTTTTTTTTTTGGCTGTTGCACATTACTATTTTATGTTGAATCTCTTTAAAAATATTTTGGTTTCTGATGTTTTTTCTATTCTCTCCTTTGGTAAAGGATATTTATTTTACATACTGTGTTTTACAAAACTCCTTAGGAAATTTCCTTTACTGTCTTCTAAAGATCGCTCTTAAACAAAGAATGAAATGTACATACACTTGTTTTAGATGTCTGGCTAATGTGTTTCAAAGTGTGTCTAAAACCTGTAAAAATTTTAAAACATAAGCCTTTCTTCCCTGAGTCTTTGATCTCTCTGTTTTGACATACTGCTGTAGATAGAACTGACCTTACATATGGACTGTGATGTCAAATGTGGCATGAAAGTGCTGACATTAAGTTACTATTACTTTCAATATTTTGTCTCTGTTGTGAAAATTTTACTCTTTGACACTTTCACATAAGTGATGGAGTCATTACATCACTCTGTGCCTCCTATTTATTCATGTTTGGAAATGACAGTTATATTTCAGTCTTTCTTCAGTTGTGTACTTTGAAATCAATGGGTAAAGCTTACAGGAGCATTACTCGTATAGTACTAGTGATTAGCTATTAAAAATTTTATTTAAATTCAGAGTAAGAATAAGTGATTAATAAAGTGTGTAGAAACAACTAGTGCTGTGAGGGCAAAGTTTATATGTGGAATATGAATGTTTTAAAGATGTATATTTAATCATTTTTATAGGAATACAATTAATTTGTTATGGTGCATATCAGGGAAAACCCTTTGAATTTTAGTTCATATCAGTTCTGAAATCATAAAAGGGAAAGACTGATGCTTTAGCCTTCACTATAAGCAAGTGACATTTCTATTTATATTTTGGAATGCTAACATGTATCTTTATGAGACCCTGTCTCTTTTTGTCATAGGTCATGTACTTGACTCCTTGCATTCACACCTCTTTCAGTGACGCACATTTAATGTTTATGTAAATTCAACAGGGGGGCAGTGTCACCATTTCTGCTTCTTTCACATGGTGTATTGCTAAGCAACATGTGTACAAACAACAGTCTTGGCTTTCATTTTATCTCTTTCCTGTTCCCCTTCAGCCCCCTACTTCACTAAATAGTGACACAAATTTGAAAGGTATGTATTAGCTTGTCAGACAAAACAGTAGTTTTTGTTCGTAGTCTGTGAAAAATGAAAGATGCAGTAGATAGTGAGGATTTTTGATGTTGAATGCTCTTCAGTTTCACTACTTAAATAGTGATCACATTATCAGCAATTACTTTATTTTCCTTTGCAATCACCTGAGCAATGACTCATTAGGATATTTTTACACATCTTCAGCCATATTCACTGAGGAAAATAGTTTTGGAATACTGTTGTTCGCATGTACACACGTGTTGTATTGTACCTGTACAAGGTGTGGGTAAATTATAGTTGTATCTCTTTTCGATATTGCTGAAGATATTTTATTGCACTGTCTGGATTCCTGAAGTATAAATGGTAGAACATGATACCAATGTGTGTGTGTGAGTGTGTGTATATATAAAGAGAGAGACAGGATTTCCTATAACTAGAGTTTATTATTACATTTTACATTCATATACAGCAAATTAGATTCTGGTGAGAGAACTGAGGAAGGGAACCTCAATAGTCAACTGAATTGAAAAACAACTCATTCTCAACAGAACTGAGGAAAAATGGAAGTAAAGGGCACGTTTTCTTGCCTGAGCTATCACTAAAGGCAAAACTCAGGAAGGGGATATATTCAAAGATATTTTTTCAATTTCATCTTTATTTTCTGGGCAATAACTTTATTTTTCAGTATTATTTTACTTGCATAGTGAAAAGAGTGTCTGAGGCTGCCCACCGCTGTGTAGACTTCCATGCTTATGTTTTGCTAGGTGGTAGTGTGTTCTGACTACCTTGTCTTGTTTTTCCTGGTTTTCTAGAAGGAGCAGTTTGTGAATTTCTGAATAAGAGCTATCACTGCTTGTCCTGCTAGATTTGGACTAGGAGCAGTTGAGTATATTGTTTACTAATGGCTTGCTTTGTAACTATACTGGATTATACATATGGTATTCAAAATCCGAACTTTCGCAGATTTTGCCATTAAAATTCTCTTGCAGAACTTAAATCTTGTACATAGATGATATTATCATTGCATATAATATACAGCTAAAGGTAATCAGTAGTAAATTTATTTGATTTACAGTTTCTCCTTTTACTGAAAGACTGATGGTAGCCTTGTTCCTATTTTGCCTTACCTTTTTTTTTTCCCATTTTTAAGGAGAAAAAGAATGTCTTTCCCAGAATGTTTGATTATACAAAGGTGAACTCCATTATTCTTCTCATTTGATATTCATCAATTTGCATGTTAATGTTTTCAGTGGAGACTAATATGCTAATTTCACAGCTTCTTAGCAATTCCTTAGTCATGAAGATATTTGTATGTTTAAAAAGAAATAAGGTAAACTGCCAACATTACTTCATAAAATTACGCCACAGGTCAATCTGAAAATCATGACTGCTGCAGGGGCCTTGTCTCCATAGGGACTAGAACTAGCTGTCACTGAAGTTGAAGTTAACTATAAGATTTGTCTTCTGGGTTGGTTGATTCCTCTGTCTTTTAGCTATGATTTATGTAAACAGTTAAGCAGATGTTCAGTCAGCAAGTCAAGTCAACAGGTCTTCCAATTTTTTTTTTATGTATGTTCTTCAAAAACACTTTTGTGCACATAGTAAATATAGATAGCTGCTTCTTTACATTCAATTATGATTAGATTGATAAGGACCGTGCTTTTGTCTGTTGTAAAATGGATTAGCGTGATGAAAGCCAAGAAGCAATGTTTTAGAATTAATATACATTGGAAAGACTAAAAGGGTTTTGGTTAAGACTTTCAAAACTTCACGTCTGAGACTTAACTGAATTTTTTGCTTAGTGTGAAGTTAATTCCTTCCTTGTCTGCAGAGATAAGACTGCAATAGGCTGAAATACATTAAAATAGTAGTACAATTAACAGGTGCGCTGACTTGGTAGCACTGTTAGCAGGTCCGCTGTAGGGTTGGAGGATGTCTGAGATATACCTAAAATACATTGGACTCCTCTGCATAGTGATGGGGGGAAGTAAGTTTCAGAAAACAATTTAGAGTACCTCTGTTAGGATTTTTCCTAATGGCCTGTATTACCTCTAATATAGTCACCCTCCTGGGCAGCTGGTGGTGGTGGGACTGAGTCCTATCAAATGTCTGGGAATATATTTAAATATATTGAGAATTTTTTCAATAATATTAGATCACAGAGCAGTTTAATTTGAAATGCTTGCAGAATATTATTTCAGAATATGTAATGATATCCACTTGCTGGATATCATTTGTGCCACATTATCATTGTATTTAAACTTGATTAATATGTCTTCTGACTTCATTTTCTTATACTGTATTGTAAATGCTGAATAATTATGTCTGTAAATTCATGCAGTTTAGAGCTTATTCATCGCATTTCATAGTCAAATTTTACAATTGTCATCCAAATGTCCTCATTTAAATGAGTTATGCATCTCATGAGGCTGTCCCAATAAGAAAAATTTGAATAAAATGTATGTTGTCTTGTCATTGTAATCTCTGTGAAGAGATTTTTCTCGTCAGCTGTTGCAGTGTTAAGCCAATTCTCCATAGTAATTCCAGTAACATTGTTGCTTCAAAGGAGTAAACATTAATTATATACTTTTTCTTTAAAATGTACACCAATCTTAAAACTATCTATAATATGTTTTAAGCACTGTTATTATTGTAATAATACTAGTTGAACCTTGACTATAGATTGATGTCTGGAAATTAGCATTTTGGTGTCCCTTAAATGGTTTGTTGCAAAAAGACTTTACAAAGGAAGATGGATACCATACAATCTCTTGGAGCTAAATTAATATTTAAAAATCACATTTCTTAAATAGTTTCTTAACAGGAATAATTTGGTAACCTTCAGTAAGTAGATTTGATGAGGTGAATGTCTTTTGCCAGACCAGATTTCAAATAAGACTAAGTAAAATCAATACTTTTAAAAAAATGTATTCAGCAGAAATAAGTGCAGTTTGCAACATATACTGTTTCAAACCATTTCTATGAACAGACTAAGATTTTTATTCTCTAATCATATGTTTAGGGGGTTGGCTTTTTAGCAGATTTTTAGCTTTCCAGATGCTCAAACAATGCACTCTTAAGTACAGTATCCATAGATTATCCCCAGAATGCTGTAGATTAGCTATTTTAAGATTTGAATTGTGACTAAAAGCTGAGAAAAAGCAACAGCAGTTGCAATTGCAAATGTGTTGTCTCCATTAGCTCATTTAAAATGTATTTATCAGGGAAAGAGACAAAGTAGGCTGTGTCTGCATGTAACACTGTTACTTCATTAATATTTTACATACATATGTGTCTATAAATAAAACCTTTATGCGAATTCTGTCACCAACAAAGAGGATCCAAATGAGAGGCCGGTTTTGTTTGTTTATTTCACTAGGAGGGCAGTACAAGTCGTGATCACCAAGGAGTGATTAGCAAATTTTGGACAATAATGAACGTAGTTAAATTTTAAGTAGAGCTTCTTTCTGTTTGTTTAGATACTCAGAATTTTACAATTTTGGCAGATAGGTTATTTCACTGCCAATTGGGACAGTACTTTTAATTTGCCTTAATTTAGTAATTGTAACTCTTAAAAAATATCTTTTTATTGAATACTTTGTAACATGAATTTTTTAATCCTTAAGATTAAGGATAAAGTATGTTTAAAATAATTTGTTTTAAATGTCTAAATTTAATATTTTTCTTATTAACAAACCGTACTGCCTGGATCTATTTTGTTGGGTTACCTGATTTAGCCAACTTAAGGCAAATTGGCTTAAGCTCTGCTTCTTAAAATATTTAGGTTGAAGAGATATTTGTTAATTAAATGGCTTTCTGATGAAAATCATTTGCCTCCAAACCAGTAAGCTTCACAGATACTTTAATGAGAGGTCAACAAAGGGTTGTAATAAGTTCTCTACACAGAGTAAAGGCAACCCAAATAATTTTTTAATGGCTGATGTCTGAGTTGCTAAAAGTCTGAAGTCATACAGAGCTTAATTTCAATTACAGGAGGTATAACTATAGCTCCTATATCTATACTCCAGTTGAATATGTTACCAAATACTTTTTTGAAATAAGGAATGACAAGCCATTCAGTAATTGTTTAATTTGCCGAGTTAGTTTGGTGTAATAAATATTGTATCTCTGTGCACCTCTCTTCCCTGATAGATAGTAAAAAGTCTCCATATGTTATTTTAGCCTTTCTGAATTCAAGTAGACTTTGAGCAGGTTCCTGCAGAGCCTGATGGCTCCAGTACTTTTCAAATTGATGGACAGCTGCAGAGCAGGGTTGGAGGCAGAAAAGAACCAGTATATGTAAACCCAGAAGTGCTGAGCGGCATTGTTATTACCTTGCTCTAATGACAGAGATGACACTAAAAATTGTTTTATTTTTTCATTTGTTTTAACCAATAATGTTATTTCAGAACCCTTACTGGTTGTTTGTTAGCATTATGGAGTGTTTGGTGTATGTTCCTTTATTTTCTTTTCCTGATGGTTAGATTTTCATGTCCAACAATCATAGAACAGTCCAGGCTTGAAGAGATGTTGAGAGATTATCTGGCCCAACATTTTGTGGGAAAGGAAGCCCATGTGACATTTTCTAGCATCCTCTCCAATCACATCTCACAAACCTCCAGTGATGGGGACTCATGTTCCTGGGGAGCTTGTTGTAGTGGGTTGATGCTGGCCTGATGCCAGGCACCCACCAAAGCCACTCACTCACTCGCCTCCACAAACTGGACAGAGGAGAGAAAATTTAATGAAAGGTTCATGAGTTGTAGTCTTGGAGAGAGATCACTCATCAAATACAATCATGAACAAAACAGGCTTTACTTTGAGATATGCATTAAATTTATTACACCAACAAAGTCAGAGCAGGATACTGGGAAGCAAAAGAAACCGTTAAAAACACCTTCCCTCACCCCTCCCTCCTTCCCAGTTCTATCTCTTGCCCCAGCAGTGCGTGGAGGCAGGGAGTGGGGTTTTGGTCTGTTCATCACTTGAAGGCTTCTCCTGCTGCTCAGGGAGAGGAGTCATTCCCCTGCTGCACTGTGGGATTCCTCCCACAGGAGACAATTTTCCATGAACTTCTCTGATGTCCATCTCATGAGCAATAGCTCCATGTGAGCTCCTGCAATGCGAGTCCATCCCGTGGGCAGCAGTCCCCCCTGTGGCATGGGTCAGTCTTCCACAGGATGTAGTCCTTGAAGAATAGGCTGCTCCAGCATGAGAGCAGGGCCCCTATATCCATGGGTCTCCCATGGGATATAACAGCCTCCTCCCAAGCATCCACCCACTCCAGTGTGGGGCTCCTCCTCCACAGGCTGCAGGTTGATCCCTGCATCAATGTGGACCTCTGTGGGAACAGCCAGCTTCACCATGGTCTGCACCATGGGCTACAGGGGAATCTCTGCTCCTTCTCCACTGATCTTGGTGTCTGCATGTTCTGCTCACATATTCTCACTCTACTCTTCTCTGACTGGAATTAAAACAGTGCAAAGTTTGTTATGAATTCTTCTTAAATATGTTATCACAGAGGCGTTGCCACCATCTCGAATTGGTGCAGCTTTAGCCAGTGGCATGTCCATCTTTGGAGCCGTCAGGGATTGGCTCTGCTGGACATGAAGGAAGCTTCTGGCAGTTTCTCACAGAAGCCACCACTATAGATCCCCAGTTCCAAAAAGCAGGCCATGCAAACCCAATACATTTGACTACTCTCACTGGAGAGCACTTAGATTGAGGTGGAACATTTCCTCATGCAGCTCCTATCTGTTGCCCATATTTTTCTGCATAGCTCCTTGTGAAGAGCGATGTTTCTGTCCTCATTAACTACTCAAATATGAGTACGAAATGGTTAGTACTGTTAATGTTTTTGCCTCTGTTGGAGAATTTTCACCCAAGTATCTGGGACATTGCAAAATATAAATTAAAAAAATCTCCAAGCAAAAAGAATATGAAAATTAAGACATTTTTTGCACTTCTTCCAAATTTAAGATTATGTACTATTATCGTGCTGAAAACTAAACTTCACTGTTTGTTGAGCAGTCCAGCTGCTCAACAAACTGGAAACAACGGTACAGATACATCAGATACATCTGTGCTGGAAACAATGGTACAGATACATCAGATTTGTATTGTCAACCTATAAGCCAAGTGTCTTATTACCAGCTGTATTTCACATGCAGTACTGACCACAAGTTAAATGCACAGAGGAGTTGCAGGCAGTGAAGTGTCAGTGGAGAACTGATAACCACCTAAAGAGTATTAAAAAAAAAAAGAAAATAAAGGATTGTGTAATTTTTTCCATACCTCACATTCTGTAATGTGAAAACATTTTTTGCTCACTGTTGTTTGCTTAGAATAACACTGTAAGCACTGCTGGGACTACACCACCATTCTTGTTGCAGATACCTCACTTGAAATGCGCGTGGATTGATTAAACTGCTGAAGTGCCCTGAGCGCTGACTCCCAGCTGTGCTCATTCTGATTGCTGCTCCTGTGTGTGCTGGGAACTTTGCTCAATGAGAACTGCCAGGCATTTGGCAAAGCCATGCTCACTGCTAATTGTATAATAAAACTGCTAATAGAGAAAAATGGGCTTAATATTCTCAGGTATGAATGGCCTTCTGAAAGAAAAGGAAAAACCTGGAATTATCTCATAATTCAGTGTGGAGATGTTTGATTTTCATATACTTTCTATATATAAATGCTAGCTGTATAACTAATAGCACACTAGATGGTTTACTGAATCCTGTTGTCATGGCTGATTTTTTTCTCAATTTTGTCTATCAAGGCTAAATTTTTTGTAAGGTCTTTTGAGGATTTTTTTTGTTATTATTATTTTTATTGGACTGATCTCCCTTGTGTTCTTGTTTACTGAAGAATTCTGAAGGCAACATGACAGCAGCTTCTTAAGGAAGAGCAATAGTTATTTTTTATATTAATCATTACTGTGAAATTGGAAAGTACAGAAGGAATCCTATTGTAGATAATCATGTTTTATTGTTAAGGTGCAAACTATGTTGCTGGTATTTAAGATGGGCAGGTGACTGTCAGTGATACCAGATCATTGCATTGTGAGACTTCAGAGGCCAAAAGACTGTAGTGAAGCCATTGTGTTCATTGTTGGAGTTACTAAATTTGATCTGCTGGTGACTGAGCTCTTCATCTTGACCGTAATGAGTACTTAGCACTAAACAACTATGTATTATTTATTCAACTCTTTCATCCAGAAAACTAGATCATTTTCTGTGCTGATGGGAAAAGAGTGACTGTGAGTATAATCCATGAACTAGATGCTAGTAGAAGCAGAGTCAAGGAATAAATATCCTTAAATATACTGGATTAATTGAGTTTTCAGCACTAGTTCACAGTAATTGATTACAAGTATGTACTAAATTGGTGTGAGATGTGGGTGAAGAAAGCCAAGACTAGTCCTTTATTTTATAGGTTTTTTAATGTTTGTAGATATAGTTTAGTTCCAATTAAGAATTTTCTGGCTTCTTATTTTTTTTAGTACAGACATATTTCAGATTTTTGCCCTGTGAAGAGAGAAATTTTATGCAAACTAAATAGGCTTTTTTCTTTTAGAAAATCTAGCTATTGGCTAGAGTCACTGTTTTGAAATGTGAAAGATTCTCACCAACACTGGGTTGGATTTTTCACTTAAATAAGCTTTTCAGTGTTATTACTGAATAAATAGTAAATTTATAATCTAAAATCTGATAGCTATTCCATGACTTTATTTTTACAACATTGAAGTTAAAGTAGTTAAAAATTGTTATATTCAAGAACTGTTTAGCCAACCCTGTTGCTATCAAATGCTTGGCAGTAATAGTTCCACTTTCTTCATTAGCTTTTAAGGGAATTAGATTTCAAATAAAGTTAGTAACAATTATGAAGCCCCAGATTTCTCCTATAATGGACATTATGACTTAAAATTCTTTTATGGGTTTGAGACTAGTAGCAGTTCAATAAAATTGCTTTCAGTTTCCTGATTAGTAGATGAACTTTTTGGAGATCCCTGTTTAGTACTGTCTTTAGTAGGCCTAAAACTGCAGAATGAAAGACGGCTCTTATTTCACTAAAGCTTTGCTGTCGTACCTTTCAACTTTCGAGCCTGCCAATGTGTGTGATAGAAGGCATCAAAATGTGTGAAAAATGACCCAAATGCAGAACTGTTATTTGCAGTTATCAATACAAACTGTTATTGTGCCATAATTGACAGATGGTTTTGCACTCTAATATCTGTTTTTAAGGATATTTTTACACTGATTTAGACAGAGTTGTGTTGTGGGTTGTGGGGGTTTGGTGTATTTCTATGTGTGGTTTTTGTTTTGTTTTGTTTTTGCGAGGGGTGGGTTTGGGTTTTTTGTTTTGTTCTTTTTTCCCCTTACACAGCAGACACAAACCCCAGGAATTAATGGTGCTCAGCAAGAAGGAATTGCACTGTAAAAAAACTGGGGGCATATGGTAACAAACTGGAATTTGTTATTTGAGCTGGGGAGCACTGTGGTGAAAACACACTCTGAACCCCCCTGAAAGTGTGAGTGAATAGCTGTTGGATGTTTGAGTTTGAAATACATATTTTTCTTTCTGTAAAACTTTGTAAGATCTGAAATTTATTTTCCTGCAGAGAGAAAAAAATACTTGAGAATTTATAAAGCGGATAAAATGAAAACTGATTTGTTTCTAGTTCCTTGGCAAGCACATTTTGCTAAAGCAGTGACAAAGTCTACTGTTAAAGTGACTTCACCCAGTTCTTCCCTCCTGTCCAGTCATTTACCTGGAGTGAACAAATGGTAATTGTTTCTCTTTTTGAACACTGGCATTAAAATTAATGTGTTCTTAGAAAGTTCTTATTTTCATAAAGGACGCATCTTGTTTTCCTTAGGTGTACAATTTCAAAACTAGTGTCAGCACCAAACATAGATTGCTCCAATTTGGTGTAATTTCTACTTGAGTTTTTTTCAGAACATTAAACAGTATATTTTAAAACTAAATTAAATTTTTATTGATTGAAAATCAACAGTTTGCAGTTCCTTGCTTGAGAACAGCAGTAGCCTGATGTTTGTAATATAGAAAAGAATTGCAGTTAATAGGAAGGTGAGTGTTGGGGTTTGCTGGCCTGCCACGAATATTGTGTTTCAGTGGAGGGTGTTGTTTTTTGGGGAACTCTATAAAAAACCACATGGTTTGCCATTATGTTCTATTACAGAGAGTTTTGTAACTTTCGTTGTGCCCCTTGATAGATTAATAGATGATATTCTGGGTCGTGTCTGAGCTGTTGATGGATAAGAAGATAATGCGAGCAGTAGAACAATGCTTCTCCAATTGCAGAAGCAAAATGCTTCTGCAAAGTAGAGATGTAGGAAGCTGTCTTGGCTGTGGAAGCTAGGGTGTTGCTGGGCTCTTGGGCAAAATGGTGATGGAATTAAAGAACCTACTGATAGTCTGAGGACCTACCTAAATCTGAAGCTTGGTGTTTCCACCCGAAATGGGTTTTTTTTTGTGGAGAGCAGAAGAGAGTTGATCTTAAGAGACATTTAAGTGAGGTAAAATGATAGGGTCCAGATCACTGAGGCAACTGTTTGAAAGAAATGTGAGAGGAAAAGTAGATGCAGAAAGGGAGAGTCATGTAAGATGAGAATAAGATGGTAAGGAATGTTAGGCTAGTGTACAACTACAGGAAGTACAAACAAACGAACTGTGAAATGTTTTATTTTTGTCTGTGAAACAAGCCATATTAGGTATTGTGGAAAAGACAGAGCCCACAAAGAAACCCCAGAAGTAGAGGGAGATAAGAGGCGTGAAGGCAGACCATTTGGGAATAGTGACTGGGCACCATTTCTTCATACTGCACATGCTCGCAACTCTTTTCCCCTAATGTGGCCTTCTTGTACACTTGCTGGTCCAAAGTTGTTTATTTATATGCAGGTCTCTCCTCAGGCCCATCTGTGTGTCAGTAGAGTAATTTCTGGTATTTAAAAGTCCAGAAAACTATTTTCTGACTACACCTATCCATCTGTCCCTGTTCTATGTCTGCAGCTTTGCTTACTCCCAGTGGGTTTTAAGGGTTTTCTTCAGCATTTGCTAAAGGCAAATGTTACTGTGTATTGGTAATAACTGCATGGAATGTGTTCATAGCAGCCACTTTAGGCACTATTTGAAATTGTTAGATGCTTTTCCTGAAATTAAGTAGAAGACTGTCACCCAGTATGTTTAGTGGTTTTTTTGTACATACATGCATATATATTTGTGTGTGTGTGTTTTTCTTTGTGTTTTTTATTGCCTTTAACCCATTGAAGATCTAATGCTTGGAGCTGTCGCAGGAGGTTGCTTTGTCTCCTGTCTGTTGCTATAAATATTTCTGTCATAATCTTAACAACAATCTGTAATGATACAAAATTTGCCAGTTTGCAAAAGTATTCTGAGAGCTACATTTATGGGCTAACAATGAGTTTGGTATTAAAAGAATAAAGAATGAGCCCCAGAAATAGCTTGTTTGTGATCTAGTATCACTTCCTACCCTTGCATGCATGGATTTTTTTATACTGTGGGTTTTTTTTTTCCTTCTCTGTTTTATTTACCTTCTGGGGAACTACTGGAACCTTTGTACAGGGATTAAAAAAGTGATAAAAGCAAGTGTCAAATATGTTGGTCCTTTATGTAACCCAGAGTTTTAATATGATGAACAGCAACACCTAGCCTTTAGGCATGAATGTTCAACTGCTGAGAGCTTCAGCATTAGGTACTAATGTGGGCATTCATACCCACTGCCCCTTGCTGTAGTAATTCCCTGTAATTTATTTACTTTATCAAAGACACCAACCCTAATCTGACAGCATTTGCAATCTGCCAAAGTGTAAAACTGTCACAAGATGCATTTACATATATAGCAGAATCTGCCTAGCTGTACAGGAGGTGAAAATAAGTCGATATAAACCTGTGTCAGTGAAGATGGGATTTTGTGCAAAAAATCTGGCAAAACAATTTATCAAATTCTGAGCTATCCTTCGTGCCAGATGAGAAATGGAAAATTTTATGAGGAAACAAATGATAACATTTTGTATCAGTATTATAAGACAAAGTGCAAATGGTAAACTAGCCACTCACAGTACAAGGATATTAATCACTTCCTAGAACATGTTGCTAATTTATAATTCTCTTTCAGGGGGTAGCTATTTTTTGTGGTGACCATGCTTTCTTTCAAAGCTTTGACCTTATTTTAGGGTTTGATACCTTGATACGATTGTTGAAATGCTCGAAGAAGATAAAAATAAAGCAAGTGAGAAGTCCCAAGCAATTTTATGGAATATGAGGATCAGACAAATGGTGCTGATTTTTGTTGTGTTCTTCTTTTTTTTCTTTTTTTTTTTTTAATATATGTTAAGTTTTGTGAGTTTTTTTGGTGGTTTTTCTTTTTTTTTTTTCT
This sequence comes from Hylia prasina, assembly GCA_013397195.1. Classification (NCBI taxonomy): domain Eukaryota; kingdom Metazoa; phylum Chordata; class Aves; order Passeriformes; family Sylviidae; genus Hylia; species Hylia prasina. The sequence continues at coordinate 575,501 of VYXD01003062.1, read as the reverse complement.
ATTTTTCTGGTATCTTCCCTAAAGATGAAATTTGGATTTCCGTCACAATCACAGATAAATGAGTGTGCTAATGACACGTACTTCAAAATAAAGATTAGTACCATAAGCTGTTTGTGCTTTCTTATCTGTAAGGGTTTTTTGTAAAATAATATATTGAGACAAAAAAGTTGAGGGCATCTGAAGTGTGCCTGTTTTTGCAATGGAGGAGTTAAAGTAAGGGCAACTTCCATGATGTGCTAAATCTCAGATAGTTTGTTACCTTTCCAGCTGTTTGTTATTTGCTCCACATGGATCAGCAAAGACAGAAGAGCCATGCTCTGGATTTTATTGTTCCTTCTCTGCTGGCATTTGGGAAGACACTACCCTTTAATATTAGTTTATATCCTCCTGAAATATTCCAGTGATACTCACAATATGGGATGGCCTCACGAAGACAACTGAAATATAAACCTCAGGAAACTAAGAAATGAAACATTATTTTACATATATATATCTTATGGTCTATACTGTTGTTGGAATATAGTGTAGTAACTTTGGCAGAGCAGCTGGTGGGTCAAGGCACATGGCAGCCCAGTCCTGGGCGATCCCAGGCTGGGAGGCAGAGGCAGGCATTGCTCAACACGTGATAGAAGCTGTGTAGAGGCATGTTGTTCTGGTAAACTGTGTTATTACGTCTGCAAGGAGCAGCTCTGTCTAATTGCTAACAAATTGGTACTGGACTAGTAAGAATGAAAGTGTTGGGGAAGATAGAAATAGCCTGAAGCTGCAGTTTGGACAATGCAAGGTGAGGAACAGGTTGCCTGTCACAGTCATAAAATTATTAAAATTGTACAATAAAATGCTTCAGATATTAAAATACAAGGCATGTCTGTGAATCCTCTGTCTGGTAACATTAGCAAGTATAAAATGAATGTTGCACTGTGGAACTATAAATACACATCTATTGTGCTAAATTATCCTGGATGGAGGAGTAACGTGGAATTGCATAGCATCACATAGCTTTTAAAATGCAAACTTGTGAAAATTGTAACTAATAGAATCATCATTAGTTTCTAAAATTACAATTCCTGTTAAAAGATGTTGAATTCACTGACTTTTTTTTGGTCAAAATGTAGCTGTTTTTGCTAGATAAAATTGTGAGTTGTTGCAGAAAGTAGTGTCAGGAAACTGAAACTTTGGAAAACAGGAGATGAAGCATTAACTACCATGCTGACATAGGAAGGTCAAAGCCTTAATTTACCCACAGTTAGCTTTACTTGGAAGGTGGAAATAAATGTGCTTTATATTGTAATGAGAATTCATGTAGATTTGTTCCAGACTCACTAATTAAGTACCACTTGAAATTAATGATTGTTTTATGCTGAAAGCGTATTTATATTTTTTCTTTTTGTTGTGGCAAGGCATAGTCCAACATGAATATTTATTATAACTTTTCAAGTTATTTAACATTTTTACAAAGTGCTTCTTTATTAGTGCTTCTTTTAGCAGTTTGTTTTTCTGATATTAGTTTTAGAGCAGGAGTGCAAGATGAGATTTTTATTATGAGAGTAAAATTGAGCAAAAAAGTTTATTTTCCACCCTGAGAAAACAATGTGGAGTTATGTGCTAGGGTTTTTTGTTTGCTTTGATTTGTTTTAATGTTTATGGATTACATACATATTTTTTTTAGTAGTTGTCAGACCATGAGTCTTGAAAGCAGCTGGGTTTTTTGTTATATAGCTAGATAACACATCATGTATTCACACCTTCAAGTTAGTATTTACCCTTTCAACTTGCAATACTTTCCATTACAAGAGACATTTAATGACATATACATTACTCATGATGCTTTTGAATGTATGTTCTTCAGGTGTATGCTATCTTTGTATAAAAGGACTCAGAAATTGCTTCTAATTTTTCAATAACAGATGTCTAAGAAGTGGGATGGTTAATCATAAAACATTCCTGTTTAATGGCCACCTTAAATTTAATAAACCTGAAAATTTAGGTAAGTTCTAGATTTGGTATTGTAATATACTTACTAATATAGTATAGTTTTTTCCAAGACTGATGCAGAAAAAAAAGCTATCTTTTGATCTCTGTCCATTACTTTGGAATAAAGATATTTCTGATACAGTTAGGCACTTGATTTTGTGAGAATACTAGGTTAAAATTTGTAAGCAAGGAATACAGAGGAAGACCTAACAGGAGAAGTACTCAATATAATGCATAATTTATCTTGAACTGTGCTTTTAAAAACAAGAAAGTAATGCTTTATTAGTCAGACCACTGAGAGGTGACTTTGGTAAGTGAAGGAAATAAGAATTTTTCTTTTCCTCATCCAGAGTATTTACATTGTGTTGTCTGTGTCAGCTTTAAAATCTTGTGCTTTCACAGTCCACGTTTTCTGCTGTTGGCTAGTAGAACTGACTTTATTCTTCCAAGCTATTTTGTACTGTTATGAGACTTAAAACCTGTTTTACAGGTGAGGTATGTAACCTATATCATTGACACAAAACAGGAGTAATAAATGCTTTCCCCAGCTACCAATACAAACAGAAATGTTAGATGGAATGATGACTTACAGTGAAATCTAGTATTATCCAAATATGTCTTTGTCTTGGCAAAATGAATCTTAAAAAGATGATTGATTTTTATTTTCAAATTCTGCTGCACTGGCTTTGAGCCAGGTGGTCCAACAGGTAATTCATTTGTCCGTTCCATCATGCTTAGTGTTCTCTTTTTGTATCTCAGTCATGCTGTTAAAAGATGCCTCTGACAAGTGCCAAGCAGCATAAGTCCCTGGGGAGTCTTACATATATTATAGAAGGTTATGATGTGAGGCTGTGGACATTATAAACTTGGACCATGAGCTCTTGTATGGTTTTAGATTTGAAAGACTTTCTGTGGTCTAATAACATGAAAAACAGGGGATATGACTGTCCAAGTATTTATCATTGTGTGTAAACATAACTTCATGGGTCTTTATGGTGGGCATTAGGTGGGTGAGAAAAGACTGGACTACCAAGATGTGTACTGACTGATGCTGTGGTCTCTCAGGCAGCTGGTGGATGATTCTTTAGCAAAATGTTCTGCCCAGATAACACAATCGTTTCCCCATGCTCTTTCCCCCTCACAGGGAGGACCCTTCTCCTTCCCCCAGTCTTTGATGAGTTTTGAGAGTACTGGTTCATTTTGGTTACAAAGATATGGCAAGCAAGAGACATCAGAAAGTGCCATCAGTGTGGTGTTTTTCTACAGCAGAGACAAAATAACTGCAAGATAATCCAGTATTCTGTGGCTAAAGAACCCTTACCTTCCTTTTTTCTCGAGCTTATGCTGCAGGCTGCAGCCTGTCTCCTAGGCAGGACTCTGCTATTGCTCCATCCTTCTGCTCTTAAGGAAACTTGTTTGAACTTTCTGGCTTGGAGTTCTTGACATTTATATTTCTCTTCAATGTAATTTTTATGTTGATGTGTGAAGTAAGACCTAAGTGTTAGCATACCAGAAAGATGCCAGTGTCTTGGGGACATGGGACTGTGCCTTGTGTTCTGGTTTGCAGTGATTTGCCAAAGGGAAATACTTATTCTGTGTTGATGGGATGTCTTTCATCCCTCTCTTCATGCTTACAAATACTAAGCCTAAACTTATTTATTTTGTGTATACAAGGATACATTCAGATGTAAATACATACATATATGTGTATATAACAATGTTGAAACTTTTGTCATCTACAAGAGAGGGCTGGGCAGAGTGATATTAAACTTACCGCATATATTCCACTGGGAATGATTGCTGTTGAAAGGTCTGTAGGGTAAAATCATGTAGTCAATCAGCTAACATTCTTATTAAATTATTTTCACTTTCCATATAACTCTTTTTGTCTGATGGTACTTAAATTATTGGATGTAGTGTCAGCGAACTCTGCTCTGCAGTGGCACACTGATGGTGTTAGCTGCTGGATAGATGGTCACTTGTTGCTGTGGTGACCCTGTTCTGAGGAGCAGGAGAAAGAACAGGGAGGACTTTGTATAACCATGGTTTCTGATTTCCTTGTGATGCTGGTACAAATAGCAGTGCAAAATGAATATTCCTTAAACCACCATAGAATTTCTAGAGATCATATTCATTTAAAAGAGAAATAGGAGATTTGACTTTCTAGAAGTTCAAACTCGATTTTGGTTTTAGTTTCTTAGACTGAAATGCAACATTGCTTTGCCTTTTGTTTGCTTCAAGGCTGAGGTTCCCATGGGGAGGAATTTCTGCCAGTAAGTGATTAGGTATTGTGTCAGGTAGCTTTAGCAGGCCAAGAAATACATTGTTTATTCAGAGGGCAATCAGAAGTTATGTGATGTTACTGCAGCCTCTTTAGCTTGAGGTGCTTAAAACTCAAGGTATTAACTGAATTCCCATAGAGAAGTGTAAATCTCTCAAAGATTGATAGCCCTTATTCTTTCTCAAGCTGTGACAAAAGCTGCTTGTTTCTGTGCACTGGTATTACTAAGCATGTCTGCATTCATTGTGGCGTAAATACAGGATGTGGTTCTGCTACTGTAGCCTCTTTCTTTAAGTTTGGTTTGACTTTTTTTCGAAGGATGACTAAGATGGTGTTAATGCAGAAAACTACCTTTTGAAAAATAAACAGTAGATCATTCTTTTAACAGTCTACAAACTTCTCAAGTATAAGGTTAAGACCTGATTCTGCAGAGACATGTGACTAAATGCAGTGATGCAGCTCTGACAACTCTCCGTCCCAATGAATTTGCTTCATATTAGTTTACTCTGAGTCTCTAGATTACAGTTGATAAGCATGTGGGAGAGTCAGTAGACTTGATGGAGGTGAAAATAATAACAACTTGATGAGGTTATGAAAATAATTAGATTATGAAAATAATTAGATAGGAATAAATTATTTAAAAATACTAAATAAATGTATGTTGCAGAATTTCAAACTATTAAAATTATAATCAAATTAAAAGAAACTATAAATGCATGAAAATTGTATAAGCAGATTTAATCATTCTCATATGAAGAATGCAGAAAGCATTAATCAGAATTTTTTAACAGTTGCCCATTGGTATGGGAAATTGCAATATCCAGCCCACTGAAAAAGCCATACTGTCACACTAGAAGAGAATAAAACTTAAAGCAGGAAGTAGTGACAATTTGAATGATATTTGAAATACCACAGAAGGGATGGATGTTGGTGGTAGCAATGGAGCTTTATTAAAAATAAGTACTTAAGCCTGGTGAAGATAGCACTCTGTTGTAATGGCTGAAGGCTTTCCAGATACTAGGGAAGATTTATGTAGTTTCATTGTAAAATTAGAAAAAGGACAGGAAACTATGGTCTTTGGCTTCTGTGGTAGGAAGCAGTAACATTTTTGTGCCTGCATTAACTTATCTATTTGGAAACATCATGCCAGCCCTTCATTAGGACTGAAACAACGAAGTGGCTGTACAACTAAGTACAACTGAGAACATCTGCTCTGAATTTTTGTTCGTTATGTTTAGTCCAAATTTCAGTGAGAAGAAGCTTGGGACTATGGACAGAGAGAAATATTAGCAAAGGGAGTGGCAATAAGTTTGTCAGTCTGTGTAAAAAGGGGAGCAAGACAAGTAGTTATTGCTTGCACAGCACTAAAAACTGTTTGAAGTCCTACATCATCACAACTGCAGCACTAATTTATTTTTCTTCTTTCTGCCAGTAGCTCATTTGCCAGCACTTATTAGTCAGTCTGGTTTGGGATTCCAGTTCACCTGTGAGATGGCACCTCAGAAATAAATCACCTATGTACAAAAAACTCACTTGAACATTACTGTTAAGAGGAGTAGCTTGTTATAAAAATACCTAAACAAAAATTTAATTTAGTATGTGGATAGTGAAACAACAGAGAGAATATAATAAACATATTTTATATATATTACATATTACTATAATGTAATGCTGCTAAGTATATAGAAAAAGGTTACAGAAGTTTTCAGTCAATAAGAAAGAATTTCTGGGCTGATGAAAATAAAATTAATGAGTTTTGGTTTATATTTCTATTAATCATTAACTTTCTGGAGGAAAGTTGCATTATTTGAATTATTTATCATACATATTAAAGTATTTGCACATTAGCAAAAGTTAATTCTTTCTACATTATTTCCTTGTCATAAGCCAGTATAAAACTTGAAAATTTAGCTCTGAGAGATTTCTGCAGATCTCCGCTTTAATATTCGCATGGTTCAAAAGATTTTACATTGTTTCAGCAGCTTATTCTTTATGCCTGCTTCTAAGAGGATAAAACTGATTAACAGATTAGTAATAATTTAGTATTTTGGTAAGATTAATAGCAGTGTGGATATCTTGGGGTTTTGGGTTTTTTTACTTCTTAAACTTTAAATATGGTTCTAGGACTGGCAAGGATCTCCTGTGTTACCATCTGCCATTGCAGACAGTTATATCATTTAACTTGTGTCATTAATTTGTCAAACTCGACTTGTAAGAAGATTTGGGTTTCTGCCCCTGGGGCTTTACTTGGAAAAACTATCTGAAAGATTAATTTCTTTGGAGCTATGGATTTTTTTTTAAATATGCAGCCTGATTCTCTTCCTGGTCACCTGATAGTCACTTTTGTTGTCTGTATCTTGGGTTTTCTTGTTATTTTCCTCCTGTTCTAGATTGATACCTCTAGAAGCTTATTTTCTATTCAAGTTTATTGAGACAGATTAACCGAGCATGACTTTGTCTCACCCCATAAGATACATCATATATTTCCTTAATTCTGTTAGTTTTATCTTATTTCCAAATAATCTATTTGATATATTATTTATTTATTTACTTGTCAGTGGAGTTTAGGGATTATGCATCATACCTACATTGAAATTTTACCAGTGCTTTTTACTAAAACATGAACAGATCGCTCTACTGAATATACTTATAGTCAAAGGTACAGATTTTTGTTTGGGGAGGCACATCTCCATTCTCGTAGTTAGCTTCTGTAAGTGTTTTTAAGTGCAGCACTACTTCATGGTAACTTTGTGAGTTAACAAAATTAACTTAGGGCCATGTATCCTCACATAGCGTATCTTAAGGGAGGTTTTTTTTTCTGGGCTTGGCTTTGCTATAAATAAACACAAATACTTTTATTTCAGTAAAAATCATCTTTGTTAATTGACTTATAAAATCTATTTCAAAACATTCTTTTTGTGATTCAGTTTCTGTTGAAGGTGTGTCAGCTGGCCATTGTTTAACAGTAAGTTTCTGCTGGATGAGGCAGAATGCTGATGTCTAATTTAGTAAGGGATTGTGAACGCAAAAGTTGTTTCTAAAGGAGTTTATGATGTGTTCAAAAGAGGGTTAAAGAGATTACTCAACATGATGTGACTCTTTTTTGAGTTACCAGTCTAAATCAGAATTTTATAACTTCTGTTTGTCCTGATAGTATCTCTGCAATGCGCTGGTAACACACGTGGGGTATTATATGAGATACAGCAAGAATCTACTGAAGCCTAGTTTTCCACTGCATTTCACAAATTATACAAATTATAAAACTTAAAAAACCTTAATGGTAGAAATTAAAATTGTCTGAAGTCGGGGTACAGGTGCTGGAAGTCTTTGGATTTAGTCCATAAGTATGTCTGTCCCAGTTTCTGGCCTAGCATTGTATTTCCTTTTGAGCAGTCTCTAACACCACTAGAGTGTCTTGTACTTTCATGTCTCATTCATTCCTAGTAGGATATTTGCTACACCTTGTAGCTACTAGTAGCCATGCAAGAAATACCACTGCCTAGACAGGTCTGGTGTGCTAGGATTTTATCAGTCTATTAAAAGACAATCAAAGAGTATTTTTGTGTCTTATTGCTGAAAGGCTAGATTAGCTCATACAGTAGGTAGTGGTGTGTAAAGGAAATCGCTAATATTTTAAAAAGAGTAAGCATGGCATAAATAGCTAAATAAAAGTATCAACCTTAGAAGTCTTTGAATTTGAATTATCAGTGGTCTTTGATATAATATAATTTTGGGTAGAAATGTGAAATACATGCCCTTTTACATTCTCAGGCCTTGCAAAGGACCCCAGTTGAATGACAGAGTCTGAAATGTTTCTTTCTTCTTCAGGGGTAGGAGAGGGGTAGTTGTTGAATATCAAATTAGGATCTTTCTTCATTGTGATTCTGAAATCAGTGTTCAATGAATTTTGTGCTCTGTTCTCATCACACTCATTCACCAAACTTAATGTTCTTGTTATTTAAATTCATCTTCAATATTCCTTTGTTTTTTTCCTTCCTCTTATCATAGTTGTGGAGGTTAAACAATCATAATCAATTAGTGAAAGTAATCTATGTAGCAAGTTTGCTTTTTTTTAATTAGGGAAAAAGCTCTTTGAGCTGATTACCTACTCAAGCCACTGTAAAGAGATGCATTCACTGTATGCTTGTATAAAGACATAAACTCACCTTTTTTAGAAAAGAACAATTCATTGTTAGAAGATCTGGATTTTCAAATTTTCGCATTTAATTTCAGTGATCATTTTCCTGTATACATTTTTTATTTATTTCAAAATCTCAAGGGAATGCATTCATGTAAAATGATGCTGATACATGGCAAGTTATTTAGCCATTGCGGTTGACAGGCGTGGGACCCTGTGGTTTAGTGGCTTTTTATATCTTTGTGCAGGCACAGACTTGGGAGGAAGGAGAAGGGGGAAGGGCAAAGGTACATTTGTTACCCCACAATTAAGTTTTTATTCAAAAGGAGTTGTATGTTTTGTTTTTTTACTAATTTGCTTCTTGCTATTTTGAAATTCTCTTCAAGACCCTGTTTCAGAGATGACTGCTGCATTTGAAATACAGGATTGGGTTCCTCTTTGAAATGCCATTCTGTTTAGAAAGAACACCTACCATTTAAGTAAAATTATAGTGCTCTGAAAGCAAAAAAATTGTCTTTTGTCACTTCTGTATATTTATGCATATTTCATTTTAAACAAAAAGGATTTTTTTTGCCAGCCTGGCAGAAGTAATCATTGGCAACTTTTTTTTTCTTTTTTTTTCCTTTTTTATTTTTTAAAATACCAGTGTGAAGATTTCTCTTTATGTTTCATCTGTTTTATAATTAATCTTAACAGTTTTTTGTTTGTTTGTTTGTTTTGGGTTTTTTGGTTTTTTTTTTTTTTTGTTTTTTTTTACTTCAGCTTTTCCCCAAACACAGCTACTTCCATTTGAATTGGATGATTCCATTGTTTTGGTTGTGTGGGCTTTTGGGTGACATTAAATGCTTTTCTCTTGGATCCAGCTGTAGTTCTGGGGAAGGGAGGAGGAGGAGGCTGATGAGATGTGGGGAAATTGGCATGGACTCTTTGGCTGTTATACCGAGTAGGCAGACTAGGTATGAGTGATTTGCCCAGCTTTTTTTTTTCATGAGACAACCACTGCAGAGTGGTCACTTTCCTCCACTTACATGATTATAAAATCTTAAGACAAAAAAGAAACTGGACTGTTTTAGGATAAGATTTAGCAAAATGTAGATAAGTTTGCAAATTGGAAACATTCTGAGTAACAGTGAGATATGATGGATGCATTATTGTACTAAGCATTAAACATTTTGTCTTCTTCCCTTTACAAGTAAATAAAAATATACGGTTGTAAAGAATATTTCTAGCTTGTTTCTAGGCTACTGAAACCTTGCATATTTGTATTTTCAGCTGTTTCATTGTAAGTATTCATACTTTAACTATTCAGTTATTACAGCTTTCTCTGTAATGTACCTTTTTCTGAGTGGTGTATTTTTTTGTGTTGAGGGAGATTATCTGCACAGACTTCCGTAGGCTGTAAACGGAACTTCTTGCTGCAACCAGGTTTGTGGCTGTGGGCTGAGATGATCTTCGGTCTCTTATCAGATCAGTCCAAAGAGGGACCAGTGGGTGGAAAGGGAGGGAATGGTCAGAAAAAAAGAAGCACAATGTACATGTGCATGTAATTTAAATATGCACCTACCCATGGAGCCATGTCTGTGCATGCAAAATTGTTTCTGGCCCTGGAAATTTGGTCTATATTCAGATTTGGCTTTGCATAACAATACAGGCATTTTATTTTTACTTCTTTTTGCTACTCAGTAATTTTTGTTCATTTTACTGGGTTTTGAGGGTGAATAACAAAAACCCCTTTCTCCTCCATGCATAATTGTCAATGGTAGAAATCATGATGCTGGTAAATCTTTTGGTGTGGAAAATGTGATCGAATATACATAAAACCTTTGCTTATATGCATCCATTTAACGGACTGGTTTGACTTTTTTTATCTTTCTTATTACATTTTAAGTTTTAGTGTAGTACAAGTTACAAATGCTCAGCACAGCAATAAGAAATGAATGTAAGCCAACTTAATCTAGTTCCTAAAACTCAATTTTCACTTAGATACATAAGAGCAATTACCAGATGCTTTTTAAAATCAGTTGTTATTTTACCCTTCTGAAAATTCCAGAATGTCAAACTGGTATGTCAGTGCCTTGTATCCAGTTTCAAGTGCTCATTTACCTTATTGGAGCATAGTAATTAATGACCAATGTATGCTTCTAATGGTACATTGCATAAAGTGAATCAAAGGTGACATGACCCATGAAGCATTCTTCAGTGACTCATTTAGGGTTTGAAACATCATTTGTTGTTACTGAAAGCCATACGTATTGGCAGTTCAGCTCAGCATGCTGGATCACTGCAGTCAGATCAGTGCTTATTTGAAATGTTTGCAGCTTTGTACTCACACGGTTGTGCACTTGCTGGTTTTAGAGGCAAAAAATAATTGAGGCAAAATTACCTGCTGATAATATGTAATTAGTTGAATAAAAGTATTTGTTGGTGTGAGGAAAAAAAGAGAAGCCATTCATGAAGCAGAAATATCACCTCTACAGTACTTTGGTAAACATTGCAAGGACAGTGTTCCCTCAAATTTTCTTTATGCAAGTACAGAGGATCTGATACAATGAAACAGATCTGTTTGTCATCATAACACATGCATCCATTATTTCGTGGGTTGATCATGCATAGTAAGAACACTGCTACTTAGAGAAAATCAGAACAGTTGAACAAGTCATGGGAAACTACTTAGATTTATACTTCTAAATGATAATTAAAATGTTTTTATGATAACAGCGACCCCTTCAGTGCTTGAGGAGACAGTAAAGTATTGGAGCTGGTTGGCATGAAGGGTGTTATGTAGCATGTGACAGTAGGTGTTTGTGTACGTAGCACCTTGAGTGCTCAGTATTGGGGATGGGAAACACTGGTGGGTTTCACACATAAAGAGTGTAGAGCAGAAGCACCCAGCTGCAGCTGGGCTGGCTTGGTTTGGACTCTGGCATATTTTCAGAATCTGTGGGCCAGGAGTCTCCTTGTGAGGGGCAATGAGAATTTGTGGCTTGCTGCCACGCAAGTAAAATGCATGTGGTCAGAACTAAATGGATTAACCAGCCACCGTTTTTGAATTAAAAAAATGGCATTACTTTTTTTTTTTTTTTAACTTGTCACTTTACTTGTTGCCTTTTCTGCAGAGGTGGGGGAAAAATGTGAAAGTTCAGACAACAAAACTCAGAAATTTTTTTTTGTCTTGCAAGAAAAGGTGTGTATCTCAACTATGACAGGAAAATTCAAACAACTTAACTGAATTACTAAATTTTAAAATGGTGGTGAATGAGGCTAGCTGTGTTTGTCCCTGTCTTCCTGTTATCAGAAGTTAGTCTCCTAAAGTTTTTACATTTGTAGGATCACGCAGCTTACAGGACATACAGATGTCTGACCCCTTTGACTATGAACGTCACTGCCCATCTTCCTGCTGATCTACTCCAAAAAGACTAAGGTGCCCATGAACACCTAATTTTGTGTATTCCTTTTCAGTGTATGAGATCTTGATCACTCAGCTGCTGGAAATACAATCCCCTGCTCCCTGCAGACTTCTAGTTGCTAGGATCTTTGTATATTAAGTGTCTGTCTTTTCACCCTAGCTGGATGGATGCCAAATGGCTAAGACTTCAAGCAAATACGATTATTTAACAATGACTCGTTTGTTTTCAGAACTTAGAAGTGTTTCATTGTATGTTAAGTGAAGGTCTAAAAAGTTTTCTTACTTTGTGACAGCTGCTTTTTCCCTGGCAGGAACAGAATTTTGACTCTGCTTGTAGTGCTCTTCAAATATTGTGCTTAATGCCAAAGACTTCAACTTCCCTATAAAAGGCAGGAAGCCATAATTTCCTTGCTCTAGGCAATATAATTTTAATATGGTGTTCTGTATGAAAATACCCTGTGAACCAGAAGCTTCAAGGAGCTGATTCATCTTTTTGTTCTCAGTGTAAATGTCTTCTTTTTGTCATTTATAAGTTAAATGTTTGATTTAAGTAAGGAAAAAAAAAATCTTTATTTTATGGCCTTGTTTAAGTGATTGTTAGGAAGACAACTATAAAAGAAGAAGAAAAAAAGCTGTCTTAAAAAGTTCTAGCATCAATTGTGGAACACAGTTCTGCAACTGAAAATTGTAACACTGCTTAATGAATGAAAAGTGCATTTAAAAAGACTTTTTAAAAGAGTTTTCAGGAAGGCAAGAGCCAACACTTGAAATTAAATACTCAGAGACATGATTAAGTCAATAACTCTTCACAAAAGCATTTACAATTTTTTAGCAGCAGGAGGACTTCTATCTCATCAAAACAATAGGGAGGAACTTACTTGAAGTCCAAAATCAGAGGGGAAGAGCCGTGAGAAACGTTCCAGTCCCTTGTTTTGCCTGAGAACAATACTGTGAAATATATTCTCTACTGTATCAGAAGAGGTGAAATTTAATGAGTGTGAAATTCTGTACTGGAAAAATTAAGTACTTAAGTGGGGCAGTATGGAAGAGGATGTTTGAACAACCAAACCCATGGAGGAGTTTCGGGTTGACAGTGTGTTCATTTCATGTGTTAGATATATGATTTCAAAGATGCACATGCCAGACACATTAAACTCTAAGACAGCTTTTGTCTTGATGTTTAAAAATATTCTTGAGGCGGATAGGTCTGACTGAAATTAAACTGTCAAATAATCTGTCAGTACTAGTTGGATGGGGGTGGACATGTATTCACCCACGCTGAGATGCAAATACTTCCCTTGTGAAATGTGGCAGCTATTTAGGAGCTCTACATGACCGTTCAGGATAAAAAAATGGGGAAGTATTTATCCAGTTGAACTTACAGTGGGAATTTTAGATAATCAGAAAGGAAAGTCACAGGACTGTGATTTGCGGAAAGGAACATTAAACTGTAGGAATTTATATTACATAATTTTCTTTGCACTGAAAGTTGGGGTTTTTCTCATGTCTTCCAGGAGAGTTGTAGGTATAGACTTTCAAAGACCGAGAAAGGATTTCTTCCTGTTTCGAGTCAGAATCAGCTCTGTCCGTACCCTTCTTTGTCTAGCCTGTTCTGGGAACATCCAGTGATGGAGATATCACAAGCTCCCTCCAGAAGACATTGCTGGTGTTTAAACTACCCTTTTCTCTTAATATTGAACTTTTATTCACTTTATATACACTTATGACTGCCTATGTAGAGGCAGAAGTAAGGACTGTCAAAGTTTCCTTCTGTCTATTTTCTTTCACCTAGTCGTTGGTTAGCTCTTTAAATCTTGCCTTTTGTAGCACGTTCTGCAAAATTTTTTCTGCTGCTGTCCTTGGACTGTCTTTGGACACACAGAACTAGACTGTGTGTTACATTTGAGGTGTCGTCAATGCCAAAATGAGTGTCAGGATAATTTCAGATACCTCTTCTGGTGTCCTGAGACTGAAAGAAAAAGATGTTCTGAGACAAGTCCCAAGAAATCTGTTAGCCTTCTCCAATTTAGCCTGACAGTGAGTGTTGTTGCAGAATATGACATTATGGTAATTTGTTCTAATACTTTTTTGGATAAGAAAGCCGTAAGAGTTGTCTGAATTAACTCCTTTTTAAATAGAGCATCTCTATTAGAAACAAAACTCCTATAATGTGAAAATAGCACAGCCATACTTGTTTTAGATACATAAATTAAACAAGAAAAGAAGTTAGACCAGCAAAATAATTGTTGTGTAATCTAATTCTACATTGCCTCAGCTGCTAGAAATTGGAACTTGAAGTTTCTTCATCTGCTAGGCAGATGAATCAATAGAAAATCAGATTTCACTTTCTAGTACTGATGTTTATCAAAAATTATAAAATCCTGACCTGCCTTTAGAAGTTAAACAGTTTAATCCCCTGCTGCCATGGACAGTATGTCTATCAGTTCCTTAATTATTCTATTAGTCCTCCCTGAATCCTTCTGCCAATGGCCTAGATTTTTGAATTTTAATTGCTAGGTATGAGGAGACTTCTGGTTGTGTTTATATCACTGCCAAAAGCAGAATTGGTAAATCCATATGCTTTTGATATTCCCCAATTTATGGCAAAAACTATTCACTAGTGGTACATGTTCATCTAATGATCTACTACACTGGCTAAATTTCATTATTGCTCTTCAGAATAGAGTCCCTTTTACATCAGAGCAGTTTATATTCCATGTTTCCACGTCTGAAATAATATTTTGCAAAGTCTAAATCTGTGTCACTGTTAAGCTATCCTTGCATTTTCCTCATTACATAACCAAGTTATCTAGTTCTGCCATAAGCCAAGGTAGTTAAATAGTAGTGCTTCATGTTTTCATTTGCTCTATTATTTTGAGAAGTCTACAGCTCTGTGTCCCTTAATCAAGAGCATCAGATAAGTTTTTTTCATCTTGATTACTCCAGAACCCAACTACTGACTTCTCAGCTACTTTACTTTTGCTTTTTTGGACTTGACAGTATGTGTGCAGCTTTTGTGAATCCTCTTCAGCATCCATATCAACTGATGTTAGAGTACAAAGTGTTTAATCATTAATATTCAATGATATCTTTTCCCCAAATGGGAAAGTGATTGATAAATCTTTGTGGGTGATAGAATTGTTAAAGTTTTTTCTGTTCCTAAAATATTAGCAAAGCTTGTAGTATGTTTTAAGTATGCTGACAGTGGCATTTCCACATTACTTTGGGCTTCTTCCTTGGTTTTCTACAGCTCTAATATTTCTATTTGTATCTCTTGCTATCAAGTTTCTGTTTTGAATATTATAATTCTCTATGTATGAGGGACATACTTTTTGTGACCTGGCAATTTCTGTGTTTAATGCAGTTATTTTTTTGAAAGCAATAATAAAAAAAGAAAATTAACTATCCCCAAGGTTTATTCAAATACTTACCTTTATATTGTTTTCTTCATTTTGTGTGTTTCTAGATTCACAGAAGGCTTAGACATATGTTGAATCTTTATGCCTCTTTGTGCTGTGTGTTCCTGCAGTAAATACATGCAATTAAAGGAAGCACTGGATGTGAATGGTCCCATTACCAAGACAGAAACTTCATTGTGATCTGCTTGTGATCCCATTCTCCTTTCAGTGGTTTCCATTTCTTTACTGACGGTGTCCTAGTATCGTGATAAGGAATGCATTCAAAAAGTTGTACACTCCACCTTTGAAACTTTAAGGTAGGAAGGCTTGGAACCCAAATGGCCTCTTCCCAAGTGATTCACTCTCTAGAAGCCTATATATAGCTTTTGTATTATTATATAAAAGCTGCCATTTTTTGTCATGTTAAAAAAAGAAAAAGAAAAATAATGTTGTTTTCCAGTCCCTAAACAGGTGTTTGGCAAGGGAAATCCTTTTGGATGTTGCAGACAATGAAGCCTAAACTTCCTATGACATGGCTTACTCAGAGCTACAAAGCAATGCTTAATCTGCATAAAACAATAATTTACAGGCACTTTTGTCCTAATGTTTTTTGCTAGCTGTTACAGACAGCTTCCTCGTAGTGTTTTTGAATGGGGAATTAGTGTGTACAACATGGCATTATGAGTTGTTTATTCTAAGTTGGTCATCTGATGCCCAATACAGACCTGGTTCTAGGTATGTGTGCTCATGCTAAACTGGTGTCCAACATGAGTACCCTCAGCCTTTTCTTCTGCTGGAATTCCCTCCTGATTATATTCCTTACAGAGTTAGGGAGTCCAGTCATCCTGTTGCTTGGTGGTGTCACTTTATGCTATATTAAAAATTATTCTAATTATTAATAAATGGAAATTTTATCCTTTTTTAATAAGGATTCTAGATAGTAATAGGAAGTAAAGCTGACAACTAAGGCACAAATTAATTATTAGTTAATTATTATTACTAATTATTAGTACTAAAAACTGAACCAATATGATCGTTAAGCATTCATGTTTCTATCATGTACAGTATGAGAACCCTTGGCAAATATTTTTTAAATGACTCAGTGTATTTCCTGAAATATAGAATTAATATTGACAGTGGATGAAAGACTAACTAATTTTCAGATTCTTTCATAATATTTTACTTAAAATATGAGGGAATTCTGCTTTTTCAGGAGTAAACCATATACTTGGGAATACTTTATTTAAAATAGTACTCTTGATCAGAGATATGTTGTTTTTTGTATCTGTGCAAAACAAAAATTATTTTTAAGCAAGTATGTAGACTGTATCTTGAAGGAAATGAAGTTGATTTTGAAGTAGGGCAGAGGTATAAGGAAGTGAGAGTGATCTGTAGGTCTCACCTTCATTAGATCTTTTGAGATCTCTTACCTCAGAAGAAACAGAAGCTTTGACTGCATGTAAGCAATTTGTGTTGTGCAATTTATAAAAAGATCAAAGACACTTGTTCTATATCTGTGTAGTCTGTAGAGTGAGGTAGTGGACTGGTGACTAAGTCTCCTGAACTGATGTAATGCATCAGTGATGCTGAAATGCATCTGGTGGTAGACTCTCATAAAAATAGGGGGTTTGGGGCTTTGTTTGTTTTGGTTTGGTTGTTTTATTAATAGTGTATGGAATTGGCTCTTGAATTTGTTTCCTTTCATCTTTCTTAAATTAGGAATCTGTTTTCCCAGGTGTAGTATATGGCATAGAGCTAGTAAGACTACAGCTTCAGAAGCAGTCAGTACTGTGAGCAAGGGGCTCTTTGGATATTTTTATGTTAAAGGAACTTGAAAAAAACCTTGATTTTGTTAGTGATTCATCATCCTTTTCCTGCCTGTTTGCTGAAGAGCATGAAAGTTTCTGCTCCATTTCTCAACCTCCTTGGTGAGAAACACAATCTGTTCGTGAAGTATCTACATAAATGGATGCCTGTCAACAATCTGGCACTTGTTGTCACGTTCTTCTCCTAAAGATTTCACAGGAAGCTCCGTAATTCTGCACTGGGGTGGACAGTGTTGAGCTGCACAGAGAACGTGTACAGGAACTGTGGGAGCCTTTCTGCTGAGGTCCCCCTGTTGTTGTAGAGAAATGTGGCATTAATGGATCAGTGTAGATGTCAAACTCTCAGCATGAAACCGCTGAGAAGACAGAAATTCTAAGTGGTGTCCCTCAGTGCTTCTACCTGTGAACATTTTCAATTCAATAATGCAGTATATGCAGATGTGGTAGATGTGATAATATTTTTGCCACCAACAAGATGCAAAGACCAGTTTATATTCTAAGTCTCATTGTGATATTATTACTTTTCTAAATGTTTCTACTGAATGAACCTCGTAATCTACGTGATAGATTTCTCAATTTCGGCATTATTGAACTTATTATTTCTTTACAGCTTCTTGACTCTTCATCTTCATTGCATTGGAAGTTGTAATAGAATATTCATAAAATGCTGAGGAAGTAATACTAAAAAAGATTAGTCTTAGAGAAGACACATTATATTTGACAGACAAAGGCTATTTTAAATTAAGGTAGTTTTTGTATGGTATTAATGAAAATCAGCTTTCAACACATAATCAACGTATTTTTGGTAAACCCCATTGCATGTGGTAATTCAGAATAAAGTACTTCCATAGAAGTTTCAATGAAAAATAAATCAAATATTTTTGATGGAAATGGAGATAGTTGTATTTGTATCTTGTGGTAGAACAAATAGAGTTACACTAATTATGCTAAAGTTCTCTTTGTTTGCAAGAAAAGTGTTATCATTTTATATTTTTCATGTTCAATTGCCATGGTGGATTGACCCCAGCCAGCAGCCACTTGCCAGACACAATTCAGGAACAGTGAGAGAAGAGTCAGGTCTGGTTCCCCTGAATTGGTAGTCTTAAAGTGTGCCTGAGTAATGTGGTGTATACTCAGTACTTTTGGCAGCGAGCAGTTTGAGTAACAGAAGGCAAACCAACATACAGTGGCAGGAAGCATAGGTGTAGCAAGAGAACCTGTTTGAAGAAATACAAGGGAAACAACTCCTACCCTGAATGGCTACAGGAAACAACCTGTATTAAAAAAGGCTAATGAATAGGTTGTTCAGAGTTCAGGCTCTCTCCAAAAGAAGCCATATTTCTGTGTTTCACCATGGGCATATTTTTTTCTTTTTCATGAATAGTTCTGTGAGGGAGCTCAGCCATATTTTAACTCTGTGGATCTTCATTGTTCCACAGCCAGTCCAATTCAGTGTGTGTGGGCAACATTCTCTGTTCCCGATCTAAGAGAGGTGAAGGAGTCTGATTTCTGCAGCAGATCACTGCTGCAGAGATAGCAAAATATTTGTATGTAGGTATGTGTTACCTAAAATATTGTTTATATCATAAAGCAGTCAGTGAGAAGTTTTCTGCTTTCTGATAGCCCATTTGGAAGCTACTTACTAACTGCTATTCTGCAGGTAGCAAGTCCTTTATAAAACAAGCATTGTAGTAAAAATGTAAAAGGAATTATGAATACTGTAAATAAGGAATGATGTTGCCCACAGTAAAGCATTAAGAAGCTTAACTGATGTTAGGAATGTACCAAATGGTGATAGTTCTCTGAGGTGATATCTAAAAATATATTTATAAATAAACTGAAATGAGGATACAGGCTCAAGCATTGGCCCAAAATCACATAAACTTTTCAGTTGTTTAATTGCATGCTTCCTGATACAGTTTGAACTGTGCCAAATCACGTTCTTTCAGATGATACTCAGTTTGGGTCATAGCAATTGTAAGAGCCTGTTTAAGATAAGGAGTGGCAGTGTCATCTCCCTGCTTCTGGGGAAAGGGGTTATCTGTGTGGCAGTGAACCATTTCAGTGCCACTTAGCTGTGGATTCCAGAGAATGGTTCCTAGCTGGTATAGGTGGCATATTTTTAGTAATTTGCCTGTTTCACTTAGCAGTTAGATTGGAAGCAAACTTTCTAATACATTTTTTAGGAATGCAAAGGCAAAATGGGAGCAAAGACCTGTATTGCTGTTCCCATTCACCACTTTAACCCTTGTAAATCTGGATCTTGGCTATCCTCAAGGGTCATGAGACAATCAAGGTCTGTCCTGTGTCTCTTCTAAGTGTTTTTTCCTTGCTCTGGTCAATCTCTTCCTTGCCTTTCAAGATTTCTTCAGTTGCCCCTTTGCCTTTCCAAATCAAGATATTTGTTCATCTATCCTTTATCTGTTTTTCTGAACCTGTGGGTTCAGAAAAATGGGTTTGACCTGAGCCTGTCTTTGGTAGTACTGCAACAGAGGCAGCATCAGGTCGGTTGGTACTACTCCTTATATTTTCTAACCGTTTTCCTTTCTATATAACTGAAGGCTGATTGCCTGGGAAGAATGAAGAAGAAGGAAAGAAAGGAAAGGAAATAGCTTGTTGCCTATCCTTGCTGTTTGTCTGCCTGGCAAGTGCAAATGCAGTTACTGGAAGGTTCTAGGGTGAGTCACCATTTCTGAGATGTCTTAAGCACAGAACGTGACATCCTGGATTGAGGTGGAGATACCACCAGCTGCTGGAGCAAGCTCTACCTCCTGTTTGTATTCAGATGTTGCTGCATATATTCTGTATAGCCCAAGTGTATACTTCTGTTTAAACTCCAGCCTTTGTGTTACTTTGTAGTAACTGTAGTGATGTATAT
Organism: Hylia prasina; assembly: GCA_013397195.1. NCBI lineage: Eukaryota > Metazoa > Chordata > Aves > Passeriformes > Sylviidae > Hylia > Hylia prasina. The sequence goes on along the minus strand of VYXD01003062.1, from coordinate 555,600 downwards.
GTGGAGAAAGTCTTTGAACACTAACTCATGTTACTTACAGCAAAACCATGAAGTCTTGGGGTATTTTCCATATGTATAAGACCAATATTTTCATGATAGCGTTGGTAAATAGAGCCTTTAAAAAAATCTCTTGAGTTTTGCAAGTGAGTTAATTATGACTGCTACAACTAAGTGAAAATTTAGGCAGTCCTCTTGATTAAACATTGGCTTTTTAATGTCCTGATTTTGCTGTGTTCTGACCTCTGTAGAGAAAGGAAAATCTGACTTCTAAAAATAAAACGCAGTTATTTTAAGAATATAAAAGAAAAATGTTTCAGTTTGATGAATGTGATTGTTTCAAAAGTTTTGTACATTTATATCTTTATACTAAAACAGTGGTATTGATGTAAGACTGTTTATTTACTTATTTATTTATGCAAGTGTTAGGGTCAGGTCAACGCTCATGTTTAGGTTAGGTCAAGGTTACTTGTGTTACTTGTGTTTTAGCCAATTAAATTAACAAACATTCAGTGTGACTCGGTGTCTCCACATGCTGTAAAAACATTGTTTAGCCTGTAGCCCTTATGTGTGCTGGATCAATATTTTTGTGCTGTAAAAGACTTCCAGGTTTTATCAAAGTTCTTGTTGCAGGTGCTGTTATAGTAATCATTAAGGGCTTCTAAAAACGTCACTAATCTAGAAGAAAAATACCAGTCATCACTAAAAAAGACAATTAAATTTAATTTTAAGGAAAACTTCAGTGATGACTGAAAAAATTTAAAAACAACCCAACTCTCATGATTTCCTAGAATAAAGCAACAGAAACTAACCCTTATAGAAGATGTGCAAAATTGTAGTAACATACAAAAAGACAGGAAGATGACTTTTTTCTTTTTCACTCTTAGCAGTGAGAATCCGTCTGCCTGTATGTTGCAATTTTAATATGTCTAAAGAAGTATTTTTGCAAAATTATCACAGCAACAGACTTTTTTGACTACTAAACAGCATTGCTATTTGCAATGAAATATCATCATTTTTTAGAGTATATATTTTCCAGCTCTTCCAGGTTAACTTCTTCATAGAGAAGAAATTTCTCATGTGGTTTTCATTTGACATAGCTACTATGCTAATCTTTCAAATACATAATTATTAAAACATACTGGTGAAGAGTTGTCTCACCTTAGAGAGTCTTATCTTTCTGTGAAGTTAATTTCCTTTCTAAATTGTGGTTTACCAGAAAAGACACAGGGTGAGTAGGTTGTCCATTCAGATAACTGTGTATATGATTTTTATTATTAATTAATTTTTGAAAGCTTCACAATTCAATTTGGCGATGTGTTAGCATTTAGATATATCAAGTCTCGATAAAAAATTTCATTCTCTAATAATAAAACCGTTTGATTGTCACAATAAATAGAATTTAAAATATAACTAATCTTTTGTCAGCTTCTCTTCGATACTTGTTTTGAGAACAACTGCTAATAAGCACAGTTATGGATGTACATTTTTCAGCTTATGTTTGCATGTGGAGGGACCAATGCCATTGAACCTACTGACTGATGCAATGGATAGTGGATTAAATTAATTATTGAATACTTATAATTAGATGTTCTGGTTATTGAAATGTGAGTCTGCTTTTTTTTTTGTAATATCTATCACTTGAAGGTTTTTTTAATTAAAAATCCAGAATTTGCATAATCACTTGGTTTCTATACTGTTACTGGTAAAATATTTTGGTGGATTTTTTTGAGATGTTTACCATGTCTAAGGGTAAAAACACTTCAGTGCTTGCTTCTGTTTTGTATCTGCTGTGTAAAGATTAGTACTGAAGCTCCTTTTAACCCTGTGTTTTATGGATGATCTGCTGCCAAAGTGCCCACAATCTGGGCAATAACAAATTATTACTTGAGATCCCGATCAGCAGTCTTTTTCATCTGAAAATATAATTTTATTTTTTTATTTCTTTAAAGTCTTATGGGTAGATAATCATGATGTAAAATTTTTAAAAAATGGAGCATACAATTTCAGTGAGATTATTACAGGTGACTTCAAATGCTAGTAACATTTCCTCTTTTTACCATGAAAGCTACTACAATATTATATAAGACATGTTCTATATGAATGTTTAGACAGCATATTTTAATGCTTAGTGTTTGGAATAGAAGTCTGTTGCCTGTTGCAGTTCCACTTGTTAGTAAATTTATTTTTTCACCTGTATCTACTCGTATTTCGTTTCTCCTTATTGGTGGAAAGGGCTGGGTTAAAACAAAGGGAGAGAACTCATTTTAGACTGTTTCCCTTTACATTTTCTCAAACCAAGACAGAAGGGTGTCTAATAAATAAAACTAAGACAGGATAGACTTGAGTTGAATGAGAAATTTTGCAGAATTTTAAATCTGAAACCTAGAATTGCTGGTAAGTGATCATGTTAAAAAGCTGATATTTTTATTTCTAAAAAGGGGGAGGCAGGAGGACACATTTGAAATACACAGCTAAACTGTGGCAGTTAAGCAAGTTATTATGCTGTAAAGGTCATTTATCCTGTTTCACTTGTAAAGAAAAGCACCTTTGACTGAACCACACTGAAAGGCCATTGAAGTGATTCATTTTACTTCACACTTGGAGTAGACAAATGAGGTGTTTATGGACAGCTTTGATGTCTTAATGGCTACTGATGACTTACTTGTTAAGCAGCCAGAAATACATCCTGTTTCTGAACCCCTTGTAAGCAAGTTTTCCACTCCTGATTCTTACAGATATACTTTATTTCCTCATTATGGCAATTATGATGACCATTTAACTCTGGTAATTCCACTTGAAGCAGCTATTATACTGAAACAAGGCCTTCTATTAGTATTGGGGAATTTAGCTCCAATACTATAGCTTCCCTATTTTGTCTCGTATTTAGCAAAACTGGGTGCTGTTTATAGTGGTGTAATAACCAAACATCCTGGCTTCTTTTTGTTTACATTGGTCTGTGCATATCAGCATTATTGCTGGCAGGAATAAGCTTAGCTGAGGGAATGTTTGTCACTGTTGCTATAGTTGGGCCTTATACAATGTTTGAAGAATTGCACCATCAAAAATTGCACCACTGTTTTGATGTGAGAGTAGTGTATCTGGGGAAAACTAATTCAAACAGAAGGTATTTCTTCTATGTATTCTATAAAAAAATGCTGTGACTGAATTTACTTTTTTCTACAGAAAAAAATAACTTTTACCTCATGATACACATATTTCTACATACATACATAGTATGTGTAATATTGCACATTTTTTTTTAGGTAGAAAAAATGAATTATTTGAGAAGAGCCAATGGAATGGGAATATAAAGAGAGAGCCAACAATTTAAATCATAATGAATTCGGAGGGAAATGCCTGTGGTATTTCTGAAATCCAGTGAAATGAGAAAAATCTTGCAGTTTTTGAAAAGGATCAGCAGTTCCTATTTTGAAGAATAATATTTCACTGCCTCCAGAAGAGAAAATTGTTAGGAATACCACTGTGTTTGTGTATAACTTCAAAACATGCCAGTTTATTTCTCTGACTGTGCTTGTCACTTTGTTTTTTTAATTTGCACATTGACAAAATGTGCAGTAGTGCATTGATGTAAAATTGAGTGGATTCTTTTGTAACATAGAAAGGGCTTCTTGGTTGTGTTTTCAGAACAAAATCATAGTTCTTTAGGCTGGGAGCACGAAAAAAAGTGCTAATTTTTTTTCTTGCTGCGGAAAACAAACAAACAAACAAAAAGGTAAAAAAGTTACCTAGATAACAATTTCCAGGGTATGACCTCAGAGTTTTTAAAAATCTTTTTTAGTTTAAACGGGATTTTGAAGCTCTAATTTCTCTGCATTGAAACAAATAATTATGATTAAATTTTGAAATACTGTTTTGAAACATTGTTTTATGTGCTTGGTAACTTCTGTCTCAAAAAACAGATATTTCATATTGAGTTATCATTTAAGCATTGCATTTTAGGCAGAGCTGAAATATAGTTCTTTTTGCTTCAAAGCTTCTTTGGGGCAGACATCCGGGGAGGGATCACAGAATCATGGAATGATGTGATATGATATGATATAACGTAAGATATGATAAAATATCATATTATATAATATGGTATAATATAATATGATATAGACTAGAAGGGGGGCACTCTAAAGGACATCTAGTCCAAACACCTGCTCCAGCTCTAATTAAAACATCTTACTCAGGAACTTGTGTGAAGAAAAAGTTACCAGCGGTGGCTGCAGGATACATTTTCTTCTGTCACGTTTCCTAGTGGATGCTTAATGAGCTTACTTGCCTGGGGGAAAAAACATCTTCATAATACAATGATAAATATTTTCATAGATCAAAAAACATATATCACATATATCCTATGTGATAACTGTCTGATTTCAGAAGTGGTCCAGTCTGCCCTCAAAATTTCATTATACATTAATTGTGTTTTACAGTTTTATATTTTACAGTTATGTGTTTTACAGCATTGTAAATTCTCATGGGTTTGTATTTGCAGTTTCCCGAATGTGGTTTTTATGGGATGTACGACAAAATCTTGCTCTTCCGCCATGACCCTACCTCTGAAAACATTCTCCAGTTGGTGAAATCAGCTGCAGATATCCAAGAAGGAGACCTAGTTGAAGTTGTCTTATCAGGTAACTAAAAAACAATGAAAATTACTGTCATTCTATTGCAAATTAAAATATTCAGAGCAGTTTTCTCTCAGTTAGATTTTGACCCAGCACAGGTGAGAGTCCATACAACCAAAATTTCCTTTTTCTTGATTCCTTTCTCAGATGTATATAGGCGTATTATGCCTTTTACTTTTTTTTTCTGTTGCCCTGTATGTTTTGTAACAACTCCTTTCATCCACATTACTAGTTAAGCAACAGGTTAATGTCAGTAAGCTTTTTGCTTTATGTAGAGTGCTATATGTGCACTGGAAATAGAGTAATTGCCTTTTCAAATCCCTGCATAATTATTCTTGCCAAGACTGCTTTGAATTTTTACATGACTTATTTTTTTAAATTATTTTTTAAATTTTTTTTAAATTAAGTCACACAATTATGTGACTTAAATGTAGAGGAAGTCTGAGGATGTTATTAGGTGTCAATAGGACTTGTCAAAAGCTTAGATATAAGAAGATAGGAGCTATTTGACTAGGAATGATGCAAAGTTAGCATGGGTGTGCAGTAGAGTGAATGCTAGGACCATAAAGATGTAAAGGTGTTATTTGGCAAGTAAAACTTGGAAGATGGTTGAAGGGCTGAATTTTTGCAGTTGGAACATGCAGTTAGAGCATCTGGAAAGACACTTAAAAGTACAGAGACATGTATGCCATATGAAAGTAAAAATTGCAACTGTAGAAGTGCATAGGATTAGTGAAGAGAAAGGCCAAGTCCTAATGGATGTTGAAAAGAGTGTAAGTAAGAGTTAGGTCACGTAATCTAAGCCAACTGAGTTTTTAAACATAGTTTTCTTGTATAGGACCCTATTCCGCATTCTTTGATTAGAATAGGAAAAAGTGAAATAAGGAATAATGCATATCATTCCTGTAAGTTATCATTAATCTTTTCCATATCTGGAAACAAGTTTTTCAGTTTCAAAAAGACACCAGTAATCTGAACTTAGTATTTCCCACAGAACATAATCACTCCATATCAGTAATTGTGATGCAGTGAAAAAAGTTAACAAGAACTTTAGTGCTTTATTTGATATATTGTTTATATGCTTCTGAAGTGTAGATCACATACCTTCTAGCTTGCCAAAATTTGGCAAGTAGCTGTTTGAATTTTTAGGAGCAAAAACTTCTAATATATGTCATGTGTCATATCAGTCATGGCCTGACTGATGGCATTATTACAGATGAAAACCTTCAGTTAGATATCTCAAATTAAACACATTTCTTCAATAAACACTTGAAAGCATTAGTGTCCTCCCCCAAATGAGTTTAAACTAAACAGCTAATTTTTGCAGACAATTCCTGTGTCATGTAAAGGGGAGGAAAGTATTCCCATTTCTTCAGCACTGAAAATGAGAAGGAACTGTACAAACAATCTGTAATGTTTAGGGAATTATTCAAACTAATGCAGGCAGTTTTTTATTAAAAATATTCAGACACAGTTTAAAATTATTATGGATTTTGGCAATAGTGCATATCAAAGTAGCTCTAGATGGGTTATCTCCTTTTTTATTAAAGGACAAAGTTTATCTAGATACAGGGCCATAAGAAGTCTTTTTTAGGATGTGTAATAATATGCATTGAAAAATTATTTTGAAGGGATTAAAAAAACCTTCTGAAAACAGAAGAGATTGGCCTTAAGCAGTACAGTGTATGATATTGAGTGCTTGAGTGGTGGAAGGACAAATGAAATACAATATGTGTTCAGATGCATATGTTGAACTGATTGAAGTGTTCTATTTCTAGCCTTCATTATAAACAGAATATACATTCTAAAGTTCTGTCAATTCTAAGTATGTTATAGTAATTGTTTTTGAATGTCATGTCCAAAAGAGGCAGTAGAACACATTGTTACTGCTATGGCTTTGCTGCTGAAAACTCCTTGTGCTTTGGGTCAGCATTCCCTGAGGCACTGGTGTCTGATGTCAAAAGCTGTACTGATTGACTGCATTCATTTTTTATTGCTCAGGTCAATACTGGTCAGAGTAGAGAAAGCTGAACTGTCAGTCCTGGTATTCAGGGTTATGCAGTCAATACTGTGCATTTTCTTCTTTTCATTGTAGTTTACTTAAAACTTTATTTAAAAAGCTGGACCACCCATGATTTTTTTTTTTCCTACTGCACTTATGTTCTTGGCAGTTTAAGAATTAGTAAATATGATTGTTTTCTGGTTTGGAGCTTATATTAGAAGTTCTTGAAATAGCTGAAAATTATCTACAGAAACTTCCAGGGAAGAGGTGTTGCTCACTGTAGCTGAAGCGTCTTAGTCTGTTTTTGTGAACAAAATTGTACCTTCAGTTGTCATGCAACATAACTGAAACAGTTTGTGTTAGAGGAAAAGATTTCTGTTGAAACACAAGAAATTTACTCAGCTCATATTGCAGCACCTGCTGTACTTTTGCATTCATAGGGAATATTATTACTTGGATTTTGCATTGGTGGAATACAACGTAGTGTTTTAATGGACTGCAAGAATCATGTAATGTGCTGAACAGATGTGTGTCTGTCTGCTGAATCGTCCAGAGGAGAGAAGTACAGGCTCTTGCAGTTAGCCAGATGAATTGTGGTTCAGTGCTGATATAGATTTTGGTGTTTTGGAACTAAAAGATCAAGCATTATTATAAGAGTGGAAGCAGAAATGTATGTTGAGTGTATGAGATTTGGTTAGCTGCGCACTAAAAGAGGAAAAGGGAACTTTAATGATGAATGTAGCAGCCCTAAGAAATCTGGGTTTAGTTTTGCTTCTGTTATTTTCTATTATATGTGTTTATTTAAATGTCTGCTTGAACACTTTATTTGTGGGATTCTGATAGTATAGGAATATGGGAACACCTGAGAAATGTATTAGAACCAAAAATTTGTATGTCAAATACATTTGTTTTATTAGGCTGCACTCCTGGGCATTTATTGAACAGTATCACTAATACCCTTCTGGCAGTAGCAAATAACTCACCATATTTCTGTTTTCTTAGCTGTGTATTTTCTATTTAGTTTTTTCTTCAAGATATGGGAAAGTTCATCTTGTCTTCAGATGCGCAAAGGAGGAAAATTCTTTACTACTTCTGTGGAAATCTCCACTAATGTGTTAATTGAATCCAACATATCCTTAGTTCTATGGCATTTCAGACTGAAAAGGATATGAGTCTTTGGAGAAAGGATTTTATCAAAGTATATTTGTAGGAAGGATTCCTTTTATTAGAATACCATCAAAAATTAGTAGGCAGCCCAAAATCAGGAAGCCAGGTACAGAAGTTGCAGTCAAAGTTGCAGTCAAAGTTACAGTCAAAGATGGCTGGAAATCAGTAATCAGTCATTCATAAACACTGAAAGGAACAGAAAGAGAAGTTACATCTTTTTAGAGCTTTCTCTCTCTCTAAAATGTAGTCTTACTGTTTGCTCAAGAAAGGAAGCGTATTTATTTAAAGTGAGTTTAAGCTGAAAAATATCCTTCAGTCTTGATGTGATCAAGTAGTATTTGCTGAAATCTTTAACTGGACCTCTGAAAAGTTAGCTTTCATGTTCCACTCATGAAATATAGGATGCAAACATTAATTACCAAAATAGTATAAGGTGAAATTCACAATAAATTTGAACAGAATGGATTATTTTTACTGTGATTGACTCTCTTCTTGAGGTTAACTCTTAGGTTTTTGGAGATCTTTAGTGTTGTTTTGACTAGATTATAAAAATAATTTATTTCAACTGCAATTTGTTGGTGTCAGTGAATTGGTATTAATGATAGGTGCTGTCCATACCCTTTCTTTGCAGAGAAGTTAAATAGTTAACAAGTTTTTGCTTATAGTTGTTGCATGAGATCTGGAAAGATCTACTTGATGAGTTAGCTCCTTTCTGAAATGAATGATGTGTTGAAAATATTATTTAAAGCTAGCTGTAGATGCAATTGCCACCCTTCATCTGTGTATCTGTGACTTTTTTCAGAATATGGTATTGGTTGTTTTTCCCTTAAATGGAGGCACAGATTCTATAGAACAAGCTTGATAGATGACAATTGCTGTGGTTCTGTACATCTGTATTCTCTTTTTGAGGACTTCAAGGAAACAATTACTTCTGATGTCTTTAAACTTGTTTTTATTAGCATAGTTTGTCCTCTTCTGTACCTTGTTCATGAAGTTTATTTAAAACTGCTGTGTAAATTTGCCAAATCTGTTCATGATTTAGAGGGAAAAAATAGTTTCTTTACAGTTTTAATATGGGTTTGTTTATAAAAATTCTATCTTGTTTTTATTAGGCAAAGTTACATTGAGATGTAAGAGGTTTTTGTCTGCTGCTGGAAAGCAGACAGTGAAATGTTAGCATCTTGTGTGAATTAGTGGAATGTACTTCATCTGCTTGCTGTGAGCAGTCGTGCTCAACTTGGCAGGATTCCTGAAGCATGAAAGTTAAATAGCTGCTATTTTACGTTCCCTTGCTGAGCTGATGAGGGCAGGAATTGATCCACTGCTATTGTTAAGAAGCTGTTTCTGTTGTAATATCACATAGATGGTAGATCACCTGGTTGTTAGATGTGGACCTTTTATTTTGATTCAGTACAGTTTATACTGCCTATGATAAAATATACTGGGCTGAATAAAAGCTGTGGACAGCTGTACAATTACAGTAAATGCCATTTATCAACATGTAACTGGATTGTAGTGTTAGTTCAACTTGAGATGAAACACTAGGATGTTATATCTCTGAACATAATGTTATAGTACTTACACAGTTGGTCACAGTTTGTGATTTTGCTTTGTTGTAATTGAAGAACATCCTTCTCTTGGTGCTTTCATGGCTGTGTTAACATGCTGTTTTTTGGTTCTTGAGAAATACAAATCTTTATTCTGCCTAAGATGAAATCTTTAAGAATTATTCTTCCTCTATGTACTTTCAGTTTTCTCTAGCTGTCATTTTTCTTAATTCTATAGAGATAAGGCTCATTCGTGATTAGGTTAAAGTTGATTGATTTTGTATCCCTCACTGTTCATCAGTCTGCTGTCAACAACGTCACTTGTTCTTGGGTCATTAATTTCAAGTAGATGATTGTGTTTGAAGTTCTCAGGACTGAAAGATTCTTTTCCGTATATAACTGTGTTAATTGTTACTTTCTGGACAATGCCTGTATATGAGAGGTCCCTGTTCCACTGCTATGTAACTGATCCATCCAAACATCCAGCCTTATACATCTCTAATTGTCTGATTTTTTGAGAGAATACGCTTTCAGTTTGTGTGCTGTGTAATGGAATTGTTCGTTCATTTGAGATATTTCACTTGGTTTTCCAGATTTAATTTCACTTGGTTTTCCAGATTTAATGCAACCACTTGCACTCCAAATGCTCATAAAGAAACTATGAGAGAACAGGGTAAATGCTCAAGTGCATAAATAACTGTTCATACCTTAGGAAGCAAAGGGTAGAACTGCATGCTGTTTTCGCAGCGGAAGCAGGTTAACCAGCAAGGTATTTAAGTCTGTGCTGTTAAATACATTCATGAATGATCTGGAAAGCATTACTAGTAAAGTGTCAGGTGTAGCAACTGAACAGAAAATGGCTTGTAATGTCACTGCCCTTGTGTCATCTGCCTTTGTCACCTTCTCTGCTTCAGAGAATGCTGATGTTGCTTTGAGAACTCTGTCAAAGACAGGATTTCAGGCTTAGGAGATTTTTGTCTGATCCAGTAATTCTTATGTTTTTGTATTCCTATCGCATGATTTCACTGAAAAGAGACATCTTTCATGTTATACCACTTTACCAGGCCTCACCTCAGTAAGTTGTACAGCCAGCTTCCCAAGAAAGATGGAATTGAAGCTGATTAGCTACATTAATTGCAGTTAATTCATTAAAAAATACCTACCAACTTCAAAAGCAGACCAAATTAAATCTTGATTTTATTTGTAGATTATATTTATTTTAATGCCTCTGTGGTTAAAAAAAACCCCTTATTCTCCTTAAAGTATTCTTAATTCAGCGAGGCTTTTTTTTTTACCGTTCTTATTAATTTTTGCTGTTTTCTTAATGAGATACATATCACATTTGTTCTTTTAAAAAAGATTTTAGATACTATAATTTTGACTGATTTTAACACAATCCACTTAGTAACAGTAACTCAATATGTTATTCAAGATTTATACTTCAGCAGTCCCCATGTCAGCTGATCCTTTCTCCAAATACCTGAGGTGATGAATGAAACTTGGAGTCTGCAGTATGTTGTCCAGTATTTTTATATTGTGGATATTTGTGTGCTCATTTAGACTTACAATGCAATGCTATAATCTGATTTTCATTCAGAATCAATATGGAAGGCTTATAATTAAAAAGACATTGATGGAAAAAAATACATGATAATAAAAATCATATTTTTATCAAAGAATATATCAGCTCTGTTTACTGTTTTACAATTTTTTTACTATTTAGTCTGTCTTTACATCTATAGTATGTGAAACTTGGGTGTAGCTATAAGTTATTTCACAGGATATGTCTTTAATAGCACTTGAGCTTTTCTGAAAGAGATAGTGGCAAAGTCCAAATTTCTTTTTGTGTACCTCATCACTAAAAATCTTCAAGCATATACACCTTCAATATGTATATTTATATATTTAAAATTTATATTTGTAGCTGAAGTTATAATATTTTCTTTCTGCACCCTAATGGATTATCTTTTGCACACCAGGGGTGTATGCACCTCACTTTGGAGGCCACTGCTATAGGTTCAGTTGAAGTTGAATATTAGGGAAAAAAAATCATCTCTTTGTGAATTTTTTTTAAAATATTAAGGTAAGAAAACTTCCATTAAATTTTTTTCTCCTTTTCACAGTTCTTCATGTTCTGCTGGTTGTTTTCGCTGCTAACACAGATTTCAATTATAAAAGTGTCACCATTCAAAGAATTCTCTTTTCCTCACCAGACACCATCCCCTTTTATCAAAAAATTGCTTCCCCAGTTTATTCTCACTAGCTACAAATTTATTGGGGAGCAAGCCTTATTTCAGCTAAGCAGCAAACCCTTTGATTTGTTATACAGGGTTTTCTTTGATTGATTTATTTAATAGTTTCTTTGACCAGTAGGTGCCTGATGAAGCATTTGTATCTGTGTTTGTTAAATATAGTAGTGGTGTTGAATAGAGAGTAGCTATCATGATTCAGCACATTGAAAAATAAAGGGGAACCCACTTGGAATAACTTGTCCATCAGACAATTTATATCCATGATCAACAGTGTATTATTCTGCACTGCTCAGATGTATGTCAGGAAAAAAAAATCTACTGTTTGGAGAATCTCTCTGCTTTTTTAGTCTTTCTGAAGTTTCTCAATAACTTGGTGCTTCAGTAGGCTTCAAATTAAATGTGGCTTATGTAAAAAATATATCTTTTAATATCACTATTGAACCATTGGCTGGCTGCTGGCTTTGATTTTGAGAGAGCAAATAGAAATGCACATTCTCATAGTAATTTCCAATAAATTATGTTTGCAGCCCTTTGTGGTAAGATACACATCTTCTTTTAGGAAGTGCATGAGGTTTGTAGCTAAAAGAGGTCTGAGGACAAACAAGCAACCCTCCTTCCCTTGGGGAATGTAACAATTTGAAAGGCAACTAAGGAGAATGATACTCAGAAACTGCCACAGATTGCAGTCTGCTGGTTTTGTATCTGGACGGTAGTGTGACTTAAGCCTGGAGATATTGTCATTCCAGCTGAAATCTGGCTCACTCTGGCTTTTAAAGAGGCCCCAAGAATGTTTCTGTTAACATAGTTAGGATGTGACTTGATGCCAAAAAGTTTGGAGATATTTCCTGCTTCTTAGGACACAAAGACTCCTATCACTGTAGTTTGGTAGTGCAGAAGGTTATTCTGCAGCAGTTATGTTTGTTTCCTGGTTTGTTGGTGGGGTTTTTTGGTGTTTTTTGGTTTAGTTGGTTTTTTTTTTTTTGCTTCCTCCTCTTCTCGAGTCCAGTAAACTCTTACTCATTTCCTCGTCAAACAAAACAATTCCAGTCTTTTAATCTCTCCTTATGTGTCAGTCTTTTCCATGTCTCTAGTGATTTTCCTCATCTGTCACAGCTGTTCACAGCAACTGAACACAGAATGTCGTGTGGGGAATGTTAGTATCACCATTTCCTAGTGTTAATTTCTCATTATTTATGTGCATGGGTGAACTATTGGGTAAGCATGTTGTGAGTAGAACACTTCTGTTGTCTTTAGTGAGCAACTAAACATTTTGCTTACATAATTTTGACCTTCTGGTCTACCTATCCAGCCACTGAAGATGTTTCTATGATGAGTCATTATTGAATTTTTTCAACAATTTTTAAAGAGTCAACTACAATTCAGAACAATAATTAATTTATTTCTTCCAGGTTATGTCATCTTGTGCATTTCTTTAGCATTTTTAATTTCTCTTCTCCCTTTTCTAGTGTTATCCTAGAAAGATTCAAGTGGGGCTGAGAAAACTGAATGGTTATATAAAGTTATGCTTTCGATATCTCTGATGGTCTCATCAAAGATCTGAGACCTTAAGAAAGCATTATTAATCCGACAGACACTAAAGCATATTCCAGAAGTGGTCATACCAGGGTTTGTTGGTTCATCACCTTCCAGAGGCTTCAGGTGAGGCTGTTGGGTCTGTAGTTCCATTGGGTCCTCTTTCTCACCCTTCTTGAAGGTGACAATGACATGTGCTTTCCTCCAGAATTTGGGCATTTATCCCAATCATCATGATCATTAAAAGATTGTGGAGAGTGGCCTCACAAGGACGTCAGCCAGTTCCCTCAGTACTGCTGGGTGCATCCCATCAGGGCCTGTGGACATCCAATAAAACTATGCAAAAAACACCCCGAGAACAGTACACCTGTATTTGTTCTGAATGATATATATTTATGAATTCTTAGGTTGATTCTAAAAGATATCTGAACTTTTGCAGATAGTTAACAGTATAGTTTGTTAAAAATAATTTAATGTATGCAGAGGTGGTTCCTTCATTCCTTACTGAATTCAAGATCAGATTGTACTTTTAATTCCGTTATACTTTTAGCCAGTAGCATTTATTCATCATATAACAACACAAAAATCTTAACCTTTTATGAAAGAAACTTGTGAGAATTAAATATGTTTTACCAGGGCTATTAATTCTTTTTGAACACCTCTTCTTTTTGAGTTTTTTTTCAGAATCCTTGGAAAAGAACTGTGAAGTACATTCAAAAAAAAAAAGAAGAAATAAAGATGTAAAGGACTTATAGCACTTCCTTTAAGATACTAATTTAGATCAGTCAGAGCATAGAAAAGGAGCAAATGCCTTTTTCTTTTTTTTTTCATTTAGGGCTGCTCCTTAGTGCCAATAGTCAGAATCAATTTTGATCACTGCGTCAATAACTCCAGTAAACCTAGAGAGTATTTAATTTTTTTTTCTATACTAAATTGATACCTTTGTGATTAACAAGGCCTGAAGCTGTGAAGTAAGGTATTGCTGTTTTTTCCACTTGGGTGAAAACTGGCTAAACTCATAATGAAAGAATTGAGTGATGGGATTTCAAATTAACTTAAACCTAGTAAGCTGTATTGTTTTTAGATATGAAACTGTGAAATCATTCACAAATAAATAGAAGTACATCAAAACTGAACTTTAAAAATTCAGTGTACAGATGAATCAAGCACATTGACTCATAAATGTTAATCTTTTATTATCACTCTGCTTAAAATTCTGAGCTAGCGCTGGAAAAATGCTTGCAAATGGTTTATTGTTGCCTTCAGTTTATTACTTAAATCTCGCATCACTGATGAGACAGTGTAAACAACAGCCCATAGTGAATCTGGATACTGGGATTTAAGAAGGAAGAAGATGAGAGCCTTACTTGGATGCCTCCCACGCTGGCTCATTTGCTCCCTTCCCAGCCTTACATTTGCCACCTTCCCACTGCTCCTCTCAGTAAAGAGGTGACTGCTGGCCAAGGAAGGCTGGGCACAAAGTCTTGTTTGTTCATCCTGTGCCACCACTTGCAGCTACCAACCTTGGGCATCACTGATCAAAATGCATGGAGGTTCTCTGGCCTCCATATCTCTCTGATCTCTGGGATCTGCCCATTTCCAGCATTTTCCCTCCATGCAGGGTTTTCACCCTTGCCCTTCCAGCCCCACTTCTTTCTGACATTACAGTTTCTTTTTGGGGACCTTTCTTTTCCTTCTCCTTGGCTTTCTGGGCAGTCAAGCTCATGTTTCCAAATTAAATAGCTCAGGTGCAGCAGCACAACATGTTATCAGCCTTGTACCAGATGACTCGGTTTCCTTTATCTCTATCTGGAGGATTGAGGACATACAGCTTTTGGTTTGAGTATTATAAAAAAATTGCAGCTAGCCTGTACTAGTTGCATTTAGCGAGTAGCAGGTTTCTGTTTAAGAGTTCCAAATTCGTTTCTCAAAATGTATCTCTCCCTCTGTCCCCACATCCTACCTGAATGTCAACTTAGCATTTCTAATTAGAACTGATTCTACCTAAAACATTGAGACAAAACAATAATAGGTAAAGAAAACAAAGTGAAATTTATTGTATTAGAAAGGTTTTCCCTGTATGTAAAATATAGAGTGCTAAAATACATTCATATTCAGAAAGCTTAATGGATTCAAATTTTCCATATCGAAGTTTCTGTACGTCAAAGCAGAACAAATAAAGAAACAGAATTATTATAAATGTGCACATGTATAGATTTTACGAAGTGACTCTAGTCAGTATAAAGGTCCTGATAATTTGAGTTTAGTTTTTAATTCAGATTTTAGGATGGAGATCAGATATGGAGTCTTTGATCTGTATGAACTGCCAGAACTCTGCTAACTTAAATGAAACTCTGGAAACTCAAAACTGTATTTGATTGCCAAGACTGGAACATTGAAAAGAATAAAATGGTTTCCTTTCTCTTAGTCCAGCTGAGCTGTATACTCAGTCATTAATTGTTATTCTTTAACCAGTGCTTGAAGTTTAGTAGTGTATAGTTGTGAGTTATATTGATTTTTTAAGTGATGGATACCAGCACTTCTTGTAAGTAAGGGTTCAAGTTACAAATGCCTGTGGGAGCTCAACAGAAGACATTACTCTTGAATGCATTCCACATGGGAGAAGGTAGCTGCAAGATACTGCTAGTCTTGTGATTAGAGGTTTCTTCTGCCATGAGAGGTGAGGGTGCAAGATGACAGTGCCCATTATGTGAAGGTCTGTTACTCATGATAGCAGGACCTCACCGCTTCTTATAGTTCAAAGCCCTTTTGGACTTGGAACACAAAATGACGAAGTAAATCATTTGCCTCTTTCTGAAAGCAAGACCTTGCCTCTCTGGTTTGCAATGTCTTCATGTTTTACTTTCCAGCTGTGCTGAGTGATAGGTCTGCTGCTGAGCCCAGAACAAGGAGTACTAGCCATTAACAGCCAAGTCATTAATAGACCTGGTGAAATAGTCTTGTCAAAACTGTTACAGTTTCTATGTCTGTGTTTTGGTGATACTAGGAAAGCTTACATAGATGATGACAAGGTAGTCTGGGAGCTAACAGTGTAACAGTGTCATATCAAGAACATAATATTGCAAACTTTTCTGCAGAGTAATTAAGTTTTTTAGGATGTCCTTATAGCCCTATTTGGAGGCCCCCCTTTTTTGACAGCACAATTTTACATACAGCCACAAAATTTTCTTCACCCCATCAGTACTCTGTCAAAACAAAAGGGTAGCCTGATTACAGAAGGTTTTTGTTACCAAGAAAGGCTTCAATTTAATTTGGAAAAAATATACATATCTATCTCTTCATCAGCAGGGCTCTGGGGTTTTTTTTCTCATTTAATACCAGGAATATTCTGAAAGTTAAAGCTTTGAATGTTAATGGCTATATGAAAAGCTTCTTAGACATATAATTTTAAAAAGTTGACTGACTAAATGGTAGGAAGAAGTTTAAAAGGAGGACCTAATTCATAAATCATTTCCTAAGGCAAAACTACTCATGGGAGATTTTGATTTCAGGCTTGCTTCTACAAAGAAAGTTATACATACTTCTCACAATCCCCAGGTTTTCTAAGCTGTTTTAAGATAATATGTTTTTAATCCATTATCTAAATTATTAAACTAATTGAAATTAACTGAGTTACTGATTTTTATTAGGCTATTTGTGGTTTTGGTGCACTGTTCATACTATTTGTAAAACTACCCAGTAAATCAATGTAAAACTGCTTTTGAGTCTTCCAATTTAGTAAGTGTCATTGATGCAAAATAGAACTTAAATACAGGCATAGCATTAAGTTATTCAGTGCAATTGTCATGAACTTAGACACATGAATCCTTTGCTAGGCTGAGATTTAGACTGTTTTTATTGTATGTATCCCTTGTTTTTGTAGTGGTTTAGCTATTACTCGTATTCTCTAGAACCAAGCTCAGGAAAGTCTGTTTTTATAAACAAAAAGTTTGCAACTCTAAAATTCATATGTTATCAAAATTCATGGATTTCATGTCTTGAGGGTGTTAACTGTAGGGTCTTCCTTGTCTTCTTATAGGAGAGAAGTGTGTACTCACTGAGTATCTCGTTTCCGTCAGCTTCTTGATTTTATATTTTCATGTGTAAATTTAAGCTAGAGACACACCAGCAAAGAAGGGTACATTGCGGATGTATTGGAGGCTGGTAGGGTGTAGTGTTCCACTTTTGGTAGGTATCCTTGAAAAGGCTCCTACATACATACATACATACATATCTTTCCCATGATCGTTTCATTTGCAAAGAATCAGAGATGTTAATCACAATATTCTTCATAAAGCTGTAGGTTTTGCTATGCAAAATCCACGAACAAAAGTCTGGAACAGAAGAGTTGAAGCTTGAAACTCTAGATGGAAAGTGTGAAGGAGGCAAGTAGAGAGATGGCAAGGCCATATGTTTATAGCTGAGTTGCTGTAGTGTGTTGTGTGGCTGCAGTTTCCAAAATGCTGAAGACCCTGTCTTCACATATGTACCATGATTTCATAGACCAGGCAAGAGGAGAGGAAGTGAATTATCAAGGGTCAGTATGATTTGCATCTGTAATTTAATCTCATCCACCTGCTGACCTATCACAGCTCAGTTGGTACCCATATGTGTTAGGACCATAGAGGTGTCTGCTGCCTGACTGTGACAACTTTTCCTCCTGTGCGTGCATGCTGGTGATAATAGAGGCCCCGAAAAACAAATCCTTTTTGAACTTCACAGATCAATGATCTACTGGGAAGGTGTCTGAATTCCTATCTTCAATATGAAATTAAATAGGGAAATTAATATGCCTGTATTTTGTTCTCTTTGTACAAGAAGTAAGTATATTTGTATTTTAATAACATCAAAATGCAGAAAAACATCTGGCAATGTGCACAAAAAGATGATTCACTCTGAGTCCTGAAGTAAAATCACAAGAAATGTGTTCAACATCTAAAATGTGTTCTGAAGGGAGGGTGTCAATAAAATGGAGCCAGGCTCTTTTTGGTGGTACCAAGCAATAGGATAAGAGGCAATGGGCAAAACCCCATGTACAGGAAGTTCCACCTGAATATAAGGAAGAATTTCTTTACTGTGCAGTGACCAAGCACCGGAACAGATTGCACAGAGAGGCTGTGTGGAGTCTCCCACACCAGAGATATTCAAGAACTATCTGGGGCAATCCTGTGCCATGTGCTCTCAGATGACACTGCTTGAGCAGGGAAGTTGGACCAGAAGAGCCTCTGTGGTGACTTCCAAACCTGACCCATTCTGTGATGAGTTGTTTTCTAGTACACCAAGGAGAGCATTGTCATTATAATGTGAGCATTGTCTTAACAGTGAATTTGACCACTGTAGTATGGAAAAAGTAGAAAAATAATATATTTGAACAAGTGTTTGAAAGCCCTTGAGTGAAAAATATGCTTGACCTAACATTTTTAGATAAACACAAAACTATTTAATTTAGTTTCAGGATGTTTCTAATATTTTGGACTGTTTTATGAAGTCCTAGTGTTATGAATTAAATAAAGTTTTATAATTTGTCTTTTTATGGAATAATCTTGAGAGAAGAAAGGGAAATCCTGAAGTAAACAGACTGTTAAATGATTTGGATTGTTCCAGTAAAAACTTTCTTAAAAAATGAAGATTGATATTATTGGAATAATTGGATGCTACTTTTGTGGTGGTATTCTAAATACTTCTGTTAATAGATCTCAAGACTGTTTGAGACTAGAAACTTATTTCTCTGTGGACCGTTTTGGAAAAGGGTAGCAGTATTTTCCAGAGAAGCAACTGAGACAGGAGCGTAAGTCTTTATTGGTACCCTTCCCTAGTAAGTTAAAAATATTTTCTTGATTGGTATGCAGAATTTTGGTTCTCCTTTCATTGCTGGAAAAGGAACAAGCCAGGGTATTTGGATCTTTTAGGAATTCCTTTGAATTGAACCATTACAAAACAGGGCAGGAAGGGAAGGTTGTTTTGGTTTTGGGTGTTTTTTTTTTTTTTCTTTCTTTCTGTCAGTTGCAAATCAGGAATGTATTTCTGTTGAAAGACAAAGTATTTCTGTCAAGTGGCTGCATACCTAATGCATTCATCCTGATATCTGTGAAGGGTAAGCACACTAGCAACTTGTTTAAATGGCAGTCTGAACGAGATCAAATGTTTGCATATGTGATTAGTATTTAACATTTGACAGATATTTCTGTAGACTATTTGATATATGTTTAAGATACTTAATAAGAAAAAGAAAATATTTCATTTGTCTGTTTTTAAAAGTGTTTTGGTACTGGTTGTCTCTGTATTATAAATAGTTTTTAAAACATTTTAGTTGGTTATTTTTGTAGTTTGCACTAGTGCCTTTAACTAGCCCCTCTAACTTCTTCAGCTGTTACACTAGTTGCAGGCTCATGTCACTTTGTAAGGATTTGGTACTTCAAGAAATGCACAACCATCGTCCAGGCTGCCCTGCCAAATTTCTTTACTGAAATTTGGATATATCATTGCATGTTTTATTTTTAAGCTCTAATATATGTTTTAAATGTGATCATTTCACTGATACCAACATAGGCTGCTGAATTAATTATACCAAATGATCAGCAGAAACAGACTATTTTAGATACACTTTCATTTACTTGTCAAAAAAAAAAGTGCAGTATTTCTTTACTGGATGTGTTCAGTTTATGTACGTAAACCTTCAAGGTGTAGTGAATCAAACCTGTAAAAGAGTATTTTGAAAAATTTCTGACATTTGATTGAACTCTGACAATTTTGGCAAGTGTTGATGTGCTATTATATTCCTGTGTTTGATTGGAAAAATATTGTCAGAGACATCATTGCTGAAGGCTTGTAAATGCAGCTTTATGCTTTTTCCAGTGGTCATTGTAGTATGAAGGTATATCCTCACTCTTTTTATCTTCAAAATATTACGCAGTGAACAGTTCCAAATTCAAGGTTCAGCATCATAGTGGCCAAAAGGAGTTTTGCTTTGTTCTGTGATGAAGTACCTAACTAGTGAAGAGCAGTGGTTATGTTACTAATTCTGTTCATTTTTTGTATGTTCTCACTCTTGCAGCTTCTGCTACATTTGAAGACTTTCAAATCCGGCCCCATGCTCTGTTTGTTCATTCATATCGGGCTCCAGCCTTTTGTGACCATTGTGGAGAGATGCTGTGGGGGCTGGTGCGTCAGGGACTCAAATGTGAAGGTGAGCAGCAATGAGATGTAATTTTTCAGTCTAAAGAAGAGACTTTCCCATTCTACTTCTGTTTGTTGTGTCTAATGATGCTTTTAAATTGGGTAGAGACAGTAAGAACGGTCAGAGTAATTAACTGATTTAAGAACTTACCTTTTGACTGCTCTAAGGCATCTTAAATACAGCTCTTGAGTGTAAAAAGCCTTTCTATTTTTAAGAAAAGGCTGCATGTCTTACTCTTCCCTTACCATTCTTAATAATCCTGTGTCTCATTTTGTATCGCGATAATTCATATTATTTAAGTGAAGTTATTGTCAATCCATGAGAGATTGTAATAGCCAAGTTTTCTCATTTTGCCACAGCTATTTGACTTCTTGTAATCTGAAACCAATAGAATACACCATTTGCAGTGAGACTTCCTTGCCTCCCAAATGCTGGTCATAGAAATTTCCTGCACTTTGAGGCCATAGATTTTGAAAAATCAGAGAAAAACCACTGGCTGTAGATGTATCTATTTGGAGCTGATAACAGTATCTCTAAAAATTTGCTAGAATACAAGAACAGAGTAGAGGGAACAGTTTAATCACAATTAAGGCTAATTTTTGTGGATTTGTTGTTTTTGTAAAAAAATCCAAAATTATTTACTTTTTTGAGTAGTAAACCGTAATCGGATGGTCTTAAACTTCTCTTTTTCAGGATGTGGTCTAAACTACCATAAGAGATGTGCATTTAAAATTCCTAACAACTGCAGTGGTGTACGGAAAAGACGCCTGTCAAATGTATCCCTAACAGGACTCACCACCATTCGAACAGTTTCTGCAGAACCCTCACCCAGCGTGACGGAGGAAGCCCTTCTGGTATGGGATTCCCTAGCTGTAGAGGCCATGGGAGGAGCTAAGAAACTATGACATTTTGTGCAATAGAATCTGGTTTTGCCTGTTACAGTCTACAGAGGAGGGTGGTATGTAAATTATAAAGTAAGAGAAGGCATCTTGATGTAAAAGGGAGGTCACCAGCTTAAGGTATGTGGGTTTAAGGTATGTGTCACTCCTGATACTCCCAGGAGTCTCCTCCTTTGTCAAGAATTGGGTTAGTTTTAAGATCTAAAACTGCCACCCATGCCAGTGTAAGTAGTTGGATCTTGGAGAATCTCTTCTGGAACTAAATGTTGAATTTTTTCTGTATCAGACCATTATTTCCCTTGGCTTATTATATAGGAAAGATTCACCTCATTAGAACACTGTGACCCAGACACGACAGCATTAAACTGAGTATCTGTCGCAGTCAAGTCGTAGTTGATTAGTTGAAGCCTGCATATTTAGCATATTTCTGGGTGTTCAGAAGAAAGTAGGAGAAATCTCCATTAGATCCTTAAATGGCTCTTTGTGGTGAATGTATTTATGTGTCTGTATATACATGTGTAGATGTATATACAGATGTGCACTATACACAAAAGCATGAAAATATATGGTATACTTGTATATTAATTAATGTATTACTTTTCTGAAATGAAAGCAACTCTTCTCAGAACAAAATGTTGATTGGAGTAAATAACGATACCTATTTTTTATTTTTGCATGTTTGCTCTTTTTAGCACTCATGGTCATAATATACTTGGATAGTTAAGATTTTACAGTGTGTAAATGAATCCACTCCTAAAGTGAAGGTTTTGAAAACCTTAAGGTTTAAGAGAGGAAAGAATTTATAAGTACACACAACAATTATCATGTTTCCCTCTCAATTAGAATATTAAACTTATTAAACTTGACATACTAAAAGGACACTATTGGAAATTATGTAGACATGGTGTTAGATGCAGTACCATCTACAAACCATAATTATGTACTTATGCTGCTGATTATCATTAGTCTAAAGCTACTTGGAAATTAAGGTTAACATTATGAATCTGTATTTTTAATTGAAAAGCTGCATAAATGAGTAAGGTGCTTAAGTTCTGCAAACTACAGCAACAAATGTTTATAATTCTCAGCAGGTTGTTTCAGAAATTACTTAGGCCAAGATGGAAAATTTTGAGGAAGGCTGGCCATCATTCTGATCCCTTTTTTTTCCCTTTAAATTCTGGTTAAAAAAAATTGTATAAGTGAGCATCCTGGTATACCCTCTATAAACTGCACTGTCCAGTTGAAATGTAGCAAAAATTTTCAGGTTGAAAACATTTTAAATTATATGACCATGTTGTTTGCTGACACATTTTTATATAATTTTTTTTGTAAAAATACCTGGTTTGCAAAGCTATATATTTCAAAATGTTTGAAAGCATTAAAATTGCCAGTGAAAAAATGCAGCAAGTGTCATCTATACTGCAGGCTCTACTTCTCTGGGGACTTGGAAACATTTGTGCCACTGTGTTAATGATTCAGAACGTCACACATGCGCACACACGCATGCATGCACAAAGAAAATATATTTACAGTAGGGAAAGGGATGGGCCTAGAGAAATCAGATAGTTTTCTTATCTGACTTTTATTTCATGAAATCATGGTATCATGTACCAGATTTTCAGAAAATCTCACACATGGCTTCTATGGTTTTTGTTCTGTTTATTTTTTTTTTTCCTTTGAGTGTATTTCCATTCCTGCCCCTCCACCCTGCTTTTTTTTGAGTGGCATAAGCTTTGTCAGTTCTCACGTACCAGATCTGTCCTTTGGACTCAATTCTTCCGCAGTGCTTGTGAGTTAAGTTTTATGACAGTTTATATGGTGATGCCAATCAAACCATGCACTTTGGAATGTGTTTCATTTTTCTACAGTCAGTGTGAATATACTGAAAAACATCAACCTTGTTCTTGAGAGTGTATCATTGATTACTAGTATTGATGTGTTACTTGAATCACTGCTAACAAAATATAATCTCTGTAGTATCTATCAGTTCTTCAAATTGGACTAAAAGAAATGTATTTTTACCCCAGTTACCATGTAGAGTCAGAGCAGAATAATTCCTGGAGATCTTTGATAGATGTAATTATCAAACTGAGTTGTTTATTTGAGTACAGCTTCAAAAATCTACATTCAAAGAATAAAATCTTTTAATTCTTAGTAGTGTAAAACTCATCAACAGAAATGCTAAAAACAAAGTAGAACTAGGGGGATACAATGCAACCCAAATTTTTACATCTCAGCTTAAATGCTGTTCTTAAGCATTTATTCTATAAAAAAGAATGAGAGTATTAATATGATCCCACATTCATGCTTGCTTCTAAAATAACATTATTTTCTGTCTTTTTCTCCCCCTTATTTCTTATTTCTGTTTTTTCTTCTTTCCAACTACCTGTCAGTCTCCTATCAGCCCTGGCTATGAGGTATGTACCGAATTTACTCCCTACTATGCTATCAGCAGCATCCTCTTTTATGATTATCAGTATTAATTTGAAGGCATGCAGGAATTAAATCAGATTAGTAAAGTCCAGATTCCAAAGTTATGGTCATTGTTCATATACTAAACAGCAAAATTAGTGAACATTAAAATATTTCAATACAAAAATGACTTTTTCATTTCTTGGGCATGAAAGAGGTCATTTGTTAGAGTGAAGCCCTAATTTATAATGGTAGTAGCACATGGAGAAAAAAAAATTAACTTCACTTTCAGGACTGGGGAATTTGCTGGAGTAATGTAGAAGATAAACATTTTATTTTTAAGCTGAACAAACATCACATTCAAGTGCTCACCAGCAATAAACTTGTGATACCATACTACCATTGGGGTAGCTCATTCTCTCAGACTATGATTGAATTAAAAAAAACCCCAAACGGTTTAAGATTCAGTATTTCTGTGGAAATAGCCATGAATAGTACAAATAACTCACTGCTCTATATAAAAAGAGTGTGAAGTCTAAATTTAAAAAAAAAAAAATTGAGTGATTTATGTCAAAAGTTGTTCTCTTTGACTTTCTAAAGATGTGTGGTTTGTGTTTAAAGTTTCAAAAGCTTTTGAAACTTAGAAGTATTGGTATCTTTCCCTTGCAGCATGTATTCGGAATGCAACCAGAAAAGAGCAGGCTTTGCAAATGTTAAAAATACTGCATTTTAGAAATACTACATAGTTAGTCTGAGGAATATTTTGTTATGCTAAAATGAAGTTTTCCATGGCCAAACATCTATTTCTTTGAAAGAAATAACTTTACTTCCTATAATGATAGAATAGTTTAGGTTGGAAGGGACCTTAAAGATTATATGGTTCCAACACCCTTACAACGGTTAGGGTTATCTTCCACTAGACAGTTGCCCAAAGCCCCACTGAACACTTCCAGGGATGAGGTTTCTATTTCTTCCTAAAACACATACATTATTACTGTGAGCCCCAGAATTCCAGCTCCACAGAATATCCATAAAGCAATACAATCATATACATATAAACCACAATTTTTGTAATATTTAAGATAATTGTATCCTAAATACGGTGCTGTCTGATAAATGATGAATCCACCAATCTGGATGAAGCTGGGTTATCCTAAAGTAGCAGCAATTAAAAGGTAGGCATGAAAAAAAGGTATTTGGAGGAAAAACAAAATCGTATTTCTCTTGTGAAAAGAAAATGTGTTAGCTATCTATGGTTTTGCTTCAAAATATATTTATATGGCACAATAGAATTTTATTTCTATTTTTTAATGTATGTTTCCATTATTTTGGGAAGTTTTGTTTTCTAGAAGTAATGAATATAGTAAGGTCATTTTATAAACACACTTGAAGTGATTTCTTGGAAAAAATCTAGCTGAGCTTTGCTTTTAAAATAGAAATTATGTGTCTTGTGGGGCATAGGTATGTTACATATTATCTTTGTTCTTTGATGAAGAATCAGGAATTGCAGTTCTTTTTTGCTAAATAATGTAAAATTTAAAATGTAAATAGTTTTAGTTGAAAAGACTATTTATGTATATCACTGACACAATACAAAGCACCAGGTGTTGCTTGCCTCTGTAGATTTGTTATAAGCAGAGCTGGCTTGAGGCTTTTTAGCTATATATAGAAGAGTTATTCGCAGAAATAGGACAGTAGATGCTTTGGGAGGGAATTGTCTTGAGTTGTAGGTGGCCAGTCTCTCTGTCTTCCCTCACAACCAACACTTAATACAGATGCCCTTTTGTCTCAGCCCACTGAAATAAGGAGTCCTTGTTTCCAGTGACTCAGAAATAGCCTCTCTAAGAAGCCTTTGTTTTCCATACTCCTACAGAAGATGCATCTCCTTTTCCCAGTTCCAGTCCCGACACAGTCTTGTATGCTTCCCCAGCTCACTGAACTGGAAAAAAAAAGGCCCTTGAGGGAGAGAATAAAGAAGATCTGGGGTGTTGCAGCTGAGAGCATCTTGGTGCCTTAAACCACTTCTAATTACAAGTCCTTTTATAATGGCTGAAGTAGAGTTCATTAGACTGAAGATCCTCAAAGACAAAATTAATATTTTCTTTTGAAGGCACTCAAGTTAACTGTAAATTAATACCATTCTGTTATGTTTTATTCTTGTCACCCTCAAGTTACCTTTCCGTGGTCCAGTGATACACACTACACATTCCTCTCTGTCTGAATGGGAGCTTACTTTCAGTGTGCTCATATGTTTAATAAAAACCCCTGTGCTGTTTTGGATAGTGCTCCTGGAGTTTGCTCCAAAATCTAGAGTTTATTTAAAAATATTATAAGGTGAAATAGAGGCTTTGAGTAATTAAACTGATCCTAAGTAATGTTCACATTGATCTAGTGCCAGATCCACCAGGTGAATATAGGGTCATGCACTAAACAGAACTAAGAATTGAGAACTCAGACACTGAAGGTTGAATATTTAAATAGGAATTTAGGTTAATTCCACAATCTTCTATGTATTTTTTTAGTTTTCTTGCCTTTTTATAATAACTTAAAATAGTTAAACATAATAAAGGTCAAAATCAAAAAGTATTTCAAATGTAGCTTTCCTTTTTCTAGTTGCATATCTGTGATATCTTTTATGTGTTGCATATCTATGATATTCAAAGTTCAGCTGAATCTGATATTAAATCATTTTAGGATACAGAAGGTAAATTTGGACTGGCTTACCTTGGGCTCTAAAATAATAGTAGTCCCAGTACTACCTGCCATGCACTAAATGCTGTAGAAGTGATTTTTTTGTAACTAATGCCTACTATATTAGTGCTTTTCTGACCTAGTTTGCCCCATTGTGATTGTTTCAGAAATTTATTACAATTAGATTGATGCCTTGGAAGATACAGAAGATGACCAAGCCAGTAATTTCAAGCTACAAGATGTATATTTAGGAAACCATTAAATATTGTGTGATTTGTGCACTTAATATTTTCTAAGTATCTAGGAAGATAGGTAGAACAGAAAATGCTAAACGCCTTAAGATGTACATATTCTGAAATTTAATATGTGCTGTGTCTGCTGATGTTTTTGAATGCAATTGTTAGAGATCCTAGAGGTTTTGTGGGTGTTTCACTCTTCAGCTTGGAAGAGGAGACAGGTTCAGGTTGGTTTTGTCATCAGGTAGTTGCCACTTGTTCTTAAATCATTTACTTGTTTTCAGCTTATGACTCTACATCTAAGTCACCACAGCTTAAACTGGGGATTCATAGAAGCTCTGACTGTAACAGTAGGAATTGTTTAGGAGTGTGTGGTACATCTAGGGAAAATTAGGAGCTAATTCTTTTAGCTTCTAAGTACTAGCAAAAGGGTTTGCGCATATTGAAAATTGCCAAATACTGCAGTACAGATTTTATTTCTCTGTAGTATCTCTGAGACATTATTCATAATCATTTGGGTTATTATGAATTGGTACAAGATCCCAAAATGTTATTTTGAGGAATAATGGCAATCAATGCAACCTTCTATCTCTGCTTACATGACCCAGGTGTGTTCAGTGGTGCTTTCCCTCTCTTCTAATATATTGTCTTGTTTTTCTGTATTGGTAACATAGTACTGCCCCCAAACTTACTTCCGTCCTCACCAAGGAGGTTTGTCCAGGTCTCCTCTGTCCAGAGCCAAAACTTTCCAAACCAGTGTCTGTGGTTAACCCTGAAGACCTTCTGGTTATCCCTGGTTTGGTAAGGATGGTATGGAGACAGTGACAGATGGGACACATTTATACAGATGTTGGGGGGTGAAGAAAGAAGGCAAGATTCGTTTATGATAGGATGAATCAGAATTGTGCAAAGACTATCTGAACGGTTCTGTATTGAGTTATAATTTGGCTGTGGTATTTTGTGTCATCATGTGTGCTTTTCCCCCCTTTTTATTAGCTTTATTCAGCAGACATAACGAAGCTGCCAGGTCTGGCTTCTGATGTGGGCCTTCTAATACTGCAAGATACTGCCATGAAAATAACTTATTAATTAATATCCTCAAAATTATGAAGTACATGATACAAGAACAAACTAATCCTGATATTTTTGAATGAACTTGTGTCTGTAAGATGCTGGGAAAAAAGCTTTGTGCTATGTAAGTCTACTATGGCTGCTGGTACTAGCAAATCCAAAAAGAAGAGGCTTTTGTTTTGGGAATTCCCTGGTTCTGAGGAGTCAGCATAGTCCCACAATGCCTTCTGAAACCCAGTAATCTTCTCTTGCTACTTTCCAAAATAAGGCAGGTTAAAGACAGAGCATTCAAACCACTGTCTGCTGCTGTTGATGTCTGAGTAGAAGAACAGCATACATAATAATTTCGATCTCTGGATAGTTTAATATTAACAGCTTGTACTGAAGTCAGTTCTTTGATGTGTTTACACATGGGAAAGTGAAATGATTTTCAGACTATAGCTATCTAACTGTGGTGCTTGTAGGATTAAATCATACACTTGAGTTAAAGAGAGGAGTGCAAGAAGCCTTGAAAGACAACAGAGTTGATTGCAGTCTAAGTATGGTATTTCAGTATATTTAACTGAAGATTTGTTTCTTTGAATTCACTTAATTACAGTCACATAGTTTAATTTGTAAAAGAAAGTCAACATTTGCATTGCATTAAAAACAGAGTTCCTGTGGTTACATAGATTTCTAGCACCTCACTTGACAGTAGCTTCCTGTGAAGAAATTGTGTATGAACATATTAAGGCTTTATCCAGTCTTTAATATAGGAAGGAAATGCATGTTTCAACAAGTCTGCTTCAACACTAAAAATGAAACTTCATGCAAACATTTATTGCTGTTTGATTTTTAAAATAGGCATCACTTTTCTCTGTTGTCCCAGTAAATAAAACCCCCTAGATTGTGATGGTTTATTCTTTTGTTAAGGCAAATATTTCAAAATTGTGGGAATACTTTTGTTATTTCTGATTTAATATCTCAGTGTAAACTAAAGTAATAATGTTGCTACACTTCTTAGATATTGAGCATGCAAAAGGTTAGCACTTACTTGTGTAAGTTTTGAAAAAAATACATATTTAGGACAGTATAGGTTGTGTAGCCTGTTCTCTTCTGAGTGAAAGTTACTAACTTGAGAATGTATCTGTGAGCATGATTGCCAGAATGGAAGTAGTTGCCTTCTGACTCTTATGGAACACATGAAGCTTTTTAGTCAAGTTGTGGCAGAATACCTGGGACATTTTTAGTGGGACTGTCAAAACCTTTTAAAAGATATAAGCAGTCTCTTTTATGTTTTAGACTAGCCCATGCAGCTAGATTGTAGATCTTGTCCTTTGTTCCCAAGAGGCCAGCTCTGTGTCCAAGCAGTCAGCTTTCATTGCTTCCCATTAGTCCCTTCAGCATCTCCCTACAGTTTCTTTGATTTCTGTGTCTGGAAGGAATAGATGTGAATGCTGCAAGAACAGCTGAATCCATTGGTGGGGAATCAGTTTTTATTTTAGTTTCTTAATTGCGTTTTGCAGTGTATTTGGACAAGGTAGAAAAGACAGGAAAGATCTGCTGAGCTATTTTTACCTTTGAGGGACTGTCTTCTTCCTGCATTGACTGTACAATGACTTCATGCTTCTGGCTAATGTAGACAAATTGTTGTGTCTTCTAGTAGCTTTCAACAAAGCTTACCAGAATTCACATGAGGGGCTTCAGTATATTCCAAAGATTCAAAGCAATTGAAGGAAGAAGAAGCAAGGCATCAGTTAAATAAAAGTCATGAGGAATGCCCCATGCTGGGGAAAAGATTGGCACATCTTCCTTCTTGGAATTAAAAAATCAAAACTTATTTTTTCCAAAATAAGAGTCAACAAACTGGACTCTATTAGATAGATATTCTCACAGTTAAAACTTAATTGAAGTATCTCGATGTGATCAGTGTCACCAGCTTCGTTGGACAATTATATATCTGCATTTATTTCTTGGTGTTCGTTGTCCCTTGGAAAATCGTACTCTTGAGCTGTTAAAGTATAGATTACCATGCTGGGATGATTCTTCTAAAGGACTGTTTAGTATTTGGAGCTGTGCAGGCTGTTAGTTTCCATGGTGTAATCTGGTTAAGCAATCATTTCCTGGGAAGTTTCCAGACTTGCTGAGTCAGTAGTCTGGCTGGCTATCAGGAAAAACTCATTTATCTTTCTAACAAACCAGGCACGCCAGCTGAAGGAGAAGGTGCTTTGTGAAGGAGATTCTTGCTTTTCAGTGAAAATAGGATAGTTTCTGGTTTCCTGTGCTTTCAGTGGCTTAAAATTGTGGCTTCTATCTGATGCTGGGAGTGATGGAAGTTAGAGTTGAGGGGTCTTGACAGGGCTTTTGGATGATATTGGGAGGAGAAGCTTATCTGACAAGAGGGAGGAGATACTCCTAATCAGTCAGTCATCAGAGGGTGTGGAAGATGCTCCAGCTGCAGCTGCCATGAGTTATCTGTCACCAGCTTCCCTTCCCCTGCTACCTTTGAACAGGACCCAGGACGCACATTGTCTCTGGCTGGAAGAGGGAGGGAGTGGAGTCAAGCATATGAGGCCTGAGCAATGCAGGAGTGAGACCAGGTCTGTGAATTCTAATGTCATTTCTAGCATGGGAGAAGATGAAACTCAGCTTTACCTCTTGACCTGAAGGCACTGTAAGTTGAGAACTGCTGGTGCCTTACGTGGCGTGCTACGCTGCTGGCACGTAGCAGCTCAGCACTTGTGGAATGGCAAAGAAAAGCTGAAATACTTTTCTCTATAAACAGAACTCAGAGACTGACATCTTACAGTAGGTTTTCCAGTGTTTTACCTTTTTTTTAGTATCCATTACTGCTTGAACTGTAGAGAACACTTAGGAATTACTAACAAAAACTTAGTTAATTATCTGTTCAGGAACACAATTTGGCAGCCATGTGAAATTAGTCTTGAAGTAAATATTTCAGAAATTGTGCATTGACTAATACGAATTTTGAGGAAAAAAAAAAACCCTACCAAACAACATGACAAAAGCTTTATTAATGGAACTCTATTTGATCAAGGCTGATGGATGGCATGATGAGTAACTGTTTCAGAGTTACCTCAGAAACAGTCGACTCAATGTAGAGCATCTAGAATTCACTTTTTGTTCAACCTGACATTTTCTCAAAAACATACACTAGCACATTAACACTGAAAAATTTGCCATCAATCTGAGCAAAAAGCCACAACAAATAATTTGTCCCACACTTGTACTGTACTGCACCTGAGATTTGATCAGACGTCTAGGTCAGGACCAAAGCTGTAGGGAAGACTGTCTCTCTCTGTTAATCATAACTTCCCAAGGTTAGTAGTCTCAGTACATTTCTGTAACACTGCTGAAGTTTCTAAAACCTGAAAGGCATTCGGTGGGGAAAACAGTCAAACCAGCTTTCTAAAATCCTTTAAGCATGAAGTCACCTAGGTATAAGTAATTTGGACTTTGCTTTTAGCAGTATTTAGCAGGTTGCCAAAATAATTTTTGATTAGGCAATAATTTGGAAAATGAAGGCAAAGAGTAATCATAGAAAATAGGTTTAATGTAGATGATATTGGCCAGGATTCTAAGAGAGATATTTGGAGATATTTGGATCACTTCTACTGCAGACAAGATTAAGACTGTCAAGAAATAGCTCTAGTGATAAGAATGGTAAACTGAAATATTAGTTTGTTACAGTAACATAGTGAAAGCAAGCACTAGAACTCTTTCCCTTACATATTTTCACTTCTTTTCAGTTAAACTTCATTTTAAGAGACTAGCATGCAAAATGTCCGCAGAAATGTCCAGATTCAAGAAGGAGAGAGTAAAGTATTGTGACCAATGCATTGCAAGCACTGATAAAAATTAAGATGAACGCTTTAGGAACTATTTTATTCAAAAAGAAAATATTTACACTAAATTGTAGTGTGCCATAAGGAAAACTCTTCTTGTGGGCTCTGAAGAGCAAACTCAGGGTTAGGTCTCTGGTCATCAGGTAGGGTTGAGACTGTAACTTGTAAGGCACTGAATATGAAGTAGAATCACTCTGGACCAAAATTGTTCCTGCTCTGCACAGGCATAAAAGTGAGACAGCTGTGCCTCTGTTTCTCACTGCTCCTTGTGAGCTTTGCCCTGTCCACAAACACTGGGGGCTGTGATTTCCAGGTGGCTTGCGCTAGCTGAGCCATATAGTTTGTGCAGAATACGTGGCTCATTCTTCTGTCCTGATGGTCTTCTGCCTTCCATTTTACAGGCCTGTTCATGTTGACTTCATAAAATTTAGTGCAACCTGTCTTAGAAATATTAGGCAAATTGTATTAGTAGTTAACAACTATTAAATAATTTTAATCTTAAATTGAGACTAATTAATGTTTGGGTTTTTTTAATATGCATAAGTGCTTTGCAGAACATGAAAATTTAAACCTTGGGAAGTAATAAACCTATAATATCAGAGAATGTACTTAGACTTTTTCCACTTTTATTTGTGATAAAGAAAAGACAGATGCTTTCTTACACTTCTTTCAATCTCATTTCTTCATGGTGACTGTATGTACCTGGCTGATACAATGTATTTTGCATATTTTTAATTTATTTGAAAGGACTGCATTTTTACAGTGGATCTTTATGCCTTTTGGAAAAGACACCTAGTTCTACAGTATAATCAAAGAATTTATCATCAGGGACAGAAATCTATATTAACTTTGTAAGGAAGAAATTTTTTTTCCCCCATGGCAAATGCACTGTGAAGGCAAAGCCTGGAACTAATTCCTTAGGTGGTTCTGCCATTAAAATGACCTTACAATTCCTCTTTACTCCAAAAGTCTCAGACAGAAGCATACACAAATGCATTTTTCTATATTTTGGTGACTGGGAAATAATAAGATGGAGGAATTTCTATAGCATTATGTGTTTGAATCTAAGCAGTGTTTGAAGTTAATGGCTACCTGAAGCTTCAGCTACTACAGGTTTTGGACAGTGCAGGCTCACTGAGTGATTTGTTTTCTAGCCCTCAGTTATCAGATTATATGCAGATGATAGTGAGAACGTGCTGAGTTTTAAATAACCAAGCTGCATTTTCTCACTTTTTTTTCTCCTTTCAATGTTAATTGTGGGTGTAGTTTGGTTGTTTCTCAAGGACAGGTATAAGGAGAAAGCAGTTTTCTAGGTGAGTTGTTTTCTGGGTTAATTATCATATGTACCTCTAAATTCAGTAGAGAAAATAAGGTAACTCTTTTCTTCCAGAAATTCTTTGGATTTCATGCCTTATGTTGTGTGTCTGACAGATATATATATACACACATATATACATATATAAACATATATATATAAAATAGGTATTTGAAGGGGGAGGTATGTGTGTGTATGTATATATATATACCCACACCCCTTTAAATACTTATTGTGATCTATTTTGCAGAGTCTAAATGTGGTAAGGTTAGCAATAGCAAAAACTATAAATAAAGGGGATAGAAAATACTAATAGTTTTTCTGTCATTAACCTACATGCACACAGAATAATGTAGTAATTTTCTTAATGTTTATACAAAAAATACAGCCTTTAAAATTTACTTTTGATGTAAAACAGAAAATAAGAAGTAAAAATGGTTTTTATTGGAATGCAGAATGCTTTTCTGAGAAATTTAAATGTGCATTTTAATTTTGATTAATTTTTTTTTAATAAAAAGCTGTTTCAGTCACAATGTGAAGTACATGACAGTAGTGTTGGCAAAGGTGTTGTTCAGTACCATTCAAATTTTTCAAAAGCAGTCTGAGAGGCATGATGCATGTTTTATTAATGTTTAAAAGCACATGACTTTTTGTGACATATGACAGTGTTATTGTAGTGAGGGAATATATGAATATGATATTCTTTTAAAAATTAATACAAAAAATACAAAACTACTTTTTATGTATTTTACAGCAAAAGACACCATCAGAATCATACACTGGGCGAGAGAAGAGGTCGAATTCACAGTCCTACATTGGGCGACCAATTCAGCTAGACAAGATTTTACTGTCAAAGGTTAAAGTGCCTCATACTTTTGTCATCCACTCCTACACACGTCCAACTGTTTGCCAGTACTGCAAGAAGCTTCTCAAAGGGCTTTTTAGACAGGGTTTGCAGTGCAAAGGTAAGTAAATGTCCTTCAGGAACATAAAAGCTAAGCATAATAAAATTAATAAATTAGTGTTTGAGTGGTTACTATGTAGCCTTATTCATGATTTCCTCACTAAACTGTCTACATGTAGGCACATGTACAATTACGCTGGATTAAGCTGCAGTCAAAATTACAGTAATTGGTGTTCTGTAGGAGCTGGCTGTGCAGC
This sequence comes from Hylia prasina, assembly GCA_013397195.1. Lineage (NCBI taxonomy): Eukaryota > Metazoa > Chordata > Aves > Passeriformes > Sylviidae > Hylia > Hylia prasina. The sequence continues at coordinate 521,661 of VYXD01003062.1, read as the reverse complement.
TGTTCATTCTTACCCTTTGGTGTATGTGCAGTAGCTCACATTTTTCATTCAGGTGTAAATGATCTTGTATTTGGCATAGGTGAACCTGTGCTTACAGGAGAATAGTTAACATAATGGAGTATATTCTTATCTTCATTGTTTTCAATCGACAAAGTCCTGTGTGAGAATTGAAGCATATGCCTGAGCCTCAGCAGCCCAGTGTTTTGGGAAGTTGTAATGGAAGTAAAATAAGATGGGGTTATATGAGAATTTAAACCCACATTTTTTCAGTGTGACTAATGTGCTCTCAAGTCTCATGGCATTGTATACCTTAGTAGGTGCTGAAGTGAGTCAGGCCTCTTGGATCATAGCCTAGATTGCTGGCTCACCTTAGCCAACCTTGGCCTGTAAATACAAAGCATTGTGCATGCTATGGGGTTGGAATGTGGGCTAATGGATGCTTAAAATCACCTTCCTTCTATTTCAATAAATAATAACTATCATAAAACTAATCAGTATACTTTGTGTTCCTTCTTTAAACCCTGCAGAAATTCAAAGTGGCATTCATTTCACTTAAAGTGTGATTCTGATACAATTTAACTAAAAATACCTATCAAAGCATCACCTGTGTCAGTTCATTTTGAATCCTGGTGACCTAAGCAAATATTAATGTAATTAAAAAAAAATAAATTAAGATTTATCTGTAGTTTGGCACTGCTGTACCTCTAGTTGGTTCTTAAATAATTACAAGGATATAGACAACCTTACTATATTTTTTTCCTTCCTGACTCTTTGGTTTTTCTGGTGTGTTAATAAGTTACAGCTTTTAGTTTAAGTAAAATGTGTTCCTAAGCCAAAAGAAAACAATTCTCTTGACATAGCAATGAAGTGCTACTTACACATATGAAAGAAGTAAAAAAAAAAATATTTGAAAAATGGGGAAAGTACTGAAGGAACCCACAGTTGCAAGCTGTTTAGAAGTTGCCTTGAGATGTAAAAACCAAATATTTTCTCACCTAGGGTTCTCCTGTTTCAATTTTCAGTCATCAGTATTTCCTATGTAGTCAGTCTCAAACTGCAGCTGATACACTGCAGCCTATTCTGCTTCTTTCACTGGAAAAGCAGCTCTGGCTTTGGAGCCAAGCACTTGTCCCCTCATCACTCCCCTAGATAAGTTGAGCACCGCTTTGGCTGCTGTAGTGCTGCTCCACCCAGCTACCCCTGGAAAGGCTATTTTTCCCCTCAGACACGTGCTTCTAGCATCTTCATCCTCTCCCTTCCACTGACAGGCAGCAGGCTAGTGCACACTCTCTGAACATATGACTTGTCTTAATGAAATGATAGGACTTAACATCTATAGGCTGCATAGCAAGAAAAATTATAATTGTGTCACAGAAAAAAAAATAATTTGGACATATCCTTTTTTACTTATCAGACTGTAGATTCAACTGTCACAAACGCTGTGCTCCTAAAGTGCCAAATAACTGCCTGGGGGAAGTTGCCATTAATGGAGGTAGGTTGCATTAACAATTGTTCCTGTCATTGTTTAAATCATCAGTTAAATAAAAGAGAAATGTAAAACTGTGACGTGGACAAACACACGTTTTTCCATTGCTTGGGAGTGGCCTCCTCTGCAATATTTCCGTTGTATGTTGAAGATGAGGGGTGGGAGGAATGCTGCAAGTAGCTCATACACCATCACTTCAGAGTGTGTTTCTTCCAGATAGGTAGCACTGTCAGACAGGCTAAGCTCTGCCACAGAGGTGGTAACAGCAAAATGGCCCTGTGATAACGCCTGGTAAATGCAGAGTGCCAGAGGAAAGCCAAAAGCCACACACAAAAAGTTGGCACTCACCTGTCAGCTGGAAGCACAAAATTATCTTTTAAAGTGAGGGGGAAAAAAAGTGGTTATGGATGATCTTCCCAAAAAGGAAAAATGTACCTAGAAGAACTAGGAATGCCCTTCAGAAAAAAATTCCAGCATTTACTGATGGCATAAATTTAATCATACCTGTTGCCACAAATCAAGTCTTGACTACCTGCCAATTTCCCCATGCATTTGTGTGAAGTGTAAGGGTGTATGGGTGGGCTTGACAGATGAGAAAAAAAGTAGTGATGGTAGATAAGTTGTTGATTGCCTTGAAAACTTCTCTTTCCTGTGTGATAAGGGAATGAGAAGTGTGGTGAAGTGCTCAGTTTCAAATCCATATTACTGTGTTGTCAGCCTAAACTGCTTCTGAAATTAATAAAGTATTACCTTATGACTCATTCTTTTTCCTTTAAATCAGTGGTCTACTTTATTGAAGACATATAGAGAAATTCCAAAGTTAGGAATGTTAACTAATATTTTTCACAGTATTTCTCACAGTAGAGTTACTGTATAACTTTGAAGTTTCTGTGTTTAATACAAAAATTACTACAGATGCTAAGTATTCATTCCACTTGAAATGTGACAAGGTGCATGATTTCTGGAAAGTAGATAATGTCTTCCTACTGAATGTCCTTTCAGATGCACCTCTCACTGGACTCTTGGAGTCACTACTATTTTTTTTTCAATCCTGCACCATTTATACCTCACTTAACCATTAACTATCCCACAACATAACTATTTATTCAGGAGTGCAAGTAATGTTGCCAATGGACATTTGTGGTTTGATTTTCAAAAACTAAAATATACACCATGAGATGTTAATTCCATTGATAGGAGTGTAAAGTTTTCCCTGAGATTTGTAGTCAGAGAAAACAACTAAATCTGCTCATAAATGATATTTTTTTCCTGCATAGTTGCAGTTTTAGACAGGAGTGATTGATCTAAGGTGCTGTGAAAACACAGGAAGGAACATAAACTTAATCTCTGCACAACTGAACTAAATGAACAAAATTTACATTTGTTTCTGAATTGTTCCTCAAAATTCCCTTTTTCCATCTGAGGCAGCTGTATTTCATCCCTCCAACACACCCCCTCTGCCCTCTCCCCACCTTTGCTTCACAAGCAACATGCTGCTTTTGTTTGGACTTTTCCTCCTGACATGTGAATCTGATGGGAAGTGATAGATTGTCTCAGGAAAGTTTGTGCAGAGTCACTTGGGGTGAGAACACATATCCTGGGCTTACTCCAAGTATATTTCTTGAAGATTGCAATCTTAAAATTTATAGAACTTGGCTTTTATACACCAAATATTCTTAGTATGGTACACATAAAATCCTCATAGAACTCTGAATTGTGTGTCCTGAATGATTGATAGAGGGTCCCTGGGATTATCAAAGGCAATTTTATCTGGTATCTCATTTGTATTCTCACAGTAATTTGGTTCACATTATTTTCAAACTTAATAAACAAAATACAGTATCTGTCATTTTGTCCATCTGCTGTGTGATGCATCTTCCCTAAAATAGTCAGTGAAAGAAGAGCTGAAGCAATGAAATTCCAAGTATGGTGTCATTAGTAAATGCATTGTATACTAAATGTAAGGAGTTATTTTTATGTAAGTTTATTAAAAATAGAGATTTTAAAAGTTTTGTAGGAATAGCAAAGAGAGAGCTTTTCACTGTGAAGTATCATTCGTGACTGAATGACTGGTTCTGCTAGAGATGACTATGTGGCTCTTAATGACACATCAGTAATTTATATCCAAATATCTTAAGACTACTGTACATGAAAACAAACTTTTCAGATGTGCATTCTAATTTCAGTGAAATGCCATCAATTCCAAACATTTTGCTGTCAGACAATTCAATGTGCTTTTTCTTGTGTTACGTTGCCTACACTGGCTGTCAACAACCTTCCTCCACTCAGTTAGGCAAAAGTTGCTAGGAGAAACTATTTGATGAGTTCCATGTGATTTTAACCTTACTTCAAGCTTTTGAAACACTGCAACATCCCAGAAAAACTAATGCTGTCTTCATCTTCTGACTGGACTAATGATTTTATGTTCCAGGTAAATCCATTCACAAGCAACAGTGCAACAAAAAGTTGTTTCTTACTCTGATCTTGCTTAGGCTTTTCTGATTTGGAAACTGAAAAGTTTAGTATAATTTAAATATAAGCTGGATGATGCTATTAATGCTATGCCATAGTCAAATCAGTTAAACCCTAAGTCTTCAGGTTTGATGCTTGTTTAATATTTTTTTTAATGGCGAGGAGCATTGTTTCAGTGGTATTGATTATTGTGCTGCTTTGTGCAGGCTTCACGGAAAACATCGTTCCTGTGCAAAGGAATATACAGTTCACATTATAAGTAATTGTCTACTTTATATTGTCTAGGTGCAGGCAACAGACTTCCAAAGAGAACTTGAGGTTTTTGGAAGCTTAAAATGTGCCAGGATGTTGTAGTTGGAGTATTGCATGTTTTTAGATAATAACTTGAGAAATGATATTCCAGACCTTCTTAGTCCTGGGGCTGAGTCTGATGTGGTCATGGAAGAAGGGAGTGATGACAATGACAGTGAAAGAAACAGTGGCTTTATTGATGACATGGAAGAATCTATGGCTCACGATTCAGAGATGTCAATGACAGGATGCCATAGTGACAATGGAGAAATGCAGGATGCTGATCTGGATCACGATGAATCGAACAGGATGATCAGGTGAGCTGGGGAGTGAGTGTACCTTCCATCTTCCTTTGTATTTATTTGTACATATCATCCTAGAGCTCAAGGGGGAACCTACATTGTCACTATTCTCACTCATTTAGAATGGGGAATGCTTCACTGATTACATGCATTAGTAATTTAAGAGAAGCTGTATGGTCAAGTTGAAGCAGCATTTGAAAACTTACGCAAAAGTAGTTCTTACAGGCCTGTTCCTGTATGAAGATGATGTGAAACTATTTGTGCATAAGCACTAGTAAAATATTTATTTATTTATTGTTTACTTATCACTCAAGGCATTCTTTCCCTGGTTTAACAGTGCAATGTCTGGTCATTTAAATAAATAAACAAAATGTGTAAGTGGCTGTTGTATAATCAGATCTAGATTAATTTTTTGTAGTTTTAGATGCCTTTATTAAAAAGTAAAGTTTGACAAACTTCAAGTAGTAACTTGAAGCAAGTTACAAATTAGATTATGAAATGACTGTTCAGGAAGGAAAACTGGAACTGAGTTGTGCAACATACCTCAGAAGTGAATTAAGAGAAGAAACATTATTCACTTATTGGAACTGTCTGAATCGTATGGAAGAAGTAGGGATTATTCATTGTCAGGGAACCTAAAATGAACTAAGGTAATTTCAGCTGTAATGTCCTTGATGCAAGGTATCCATACCTTTCAGGGATCTGTACCTTATAAAATATTTTTCTTTCACAGGTCTGTTTGACCTTCAATTTCCTCTTTTATTTTGCTTGTTGGAAGTCTCTCTCAGTAATGTATTCCACTTATTTCTGTGTTACTGTCATACACCTGTTGCACTAATAGAAAGCAATCCATTTCAACAATATGCAGTTTTACTTCATGCAGTGAACTACTGTCATATTTATCTGCATAGCCATGATGTGTATGATTATGTATAGACACTTTCTATCATTGCAATATGAGCCTGTGCTTAGATCACGAAATCATTGTCACAGAACATTTTAAATTTCCAAGTTTTATTAAGCAGAGAGCATTGCAAGTTTTCAAAATAAAAATACCTAATTGTACTAATAAATGATTTATAGGTAGGGTACATGTTTTACTTATGTAAGGGACATTCCTGTATTTTCAGTAATACTTCTCTGCAGTTATTTCTAAGGCTAGTTTCCATGGGTATTTTTTAAGTGATCTATAAAAGACAAGTAAAAAGTAAACCTTTTGTCAGTACAAACAATAATAGCTAAAGAGAAACTGCAGATGGTTAAATAATTTTTAGGCAGAAAAGAGATGTTAACTATATGTTGCATACTTAATTAAACTTTCAGACAGCACTTTCTGCGTTTTGATGGGAAACTACCAATTCATAAAACTTATTTCCAGAATGCATTACAGTGAAGCAGGGCCATCTGCAGACATCTACAGTCACAACAGCTTTGGGAATTTAACATATTATTCTTTTCCTAAACACTATCAGCCCTTTTTTGTTGGCGTTGTTGCACCAATAGCTTTGCTAGCAGGGCATATAATACAAGAGCAGCGTTGTGCTCTGTTTTCACATACAATGCAGTGTCACTGTTTAAATTTCTGCCAGGAATAACCAACTATTCATGTTTAGGACGGAGCAGATTGAGTCCATATTCCATTACACAGAATCTGCTTTAGGAGTTGTTATCTCTAACAGCAAGGAAGGTGGGCTAGGTTGCTTCTGGTTACTACCAGATTTTATCTGATGGTGCTATCAGGCATGCTGTCACATCCCCATGGCTTCCCAGCGTACTGTGTGTTGGCTAGAAAGTTGCAATGTGCATACCCCACAGGGCAATATGGTTTCGCCTTAAGTCTTTGAGGGTAGAGTAGCTTAAATCTCTTTCTCTGAGAGGTTCTGGCAGGTTCTCTGCTGTGCCTGGCCAGGGTGTGTGCAGCTGGGCAGCTGACACGTTTTCTGCTCTGTAAACTGTCATCACTCCGTTGTGTGTTTGAGCCCAAGCAAGATCACAGGACAGTGATCTGATGGGCATTGTCTGTGTAGGTTATGTATGATCAGGTACTGCTCTGAATCATACATTGCACAAGCTTGAGGAATGGGTCCCACAGCCTACCTAAGGCCCTAGTCATTTGCCCATTTTCTTAGCTCATATTTAGAAATATTTTTGGAAGAGTGTATGTAATACTTCAGAAGGTCTCTGACATCCCCTTGCTGTAGCATTACAGTCTATTTTCTTTGTAATCTCAAGATACTTGGAATGACAAAACAAAATAGTGTACAAACAAGGTCTACTAACAATGATAAATATGGATAATTTCTGTGTGTGTGTATATATGTATTCTGATTTTAAAGATTTTTTTTTCTTTTTGTCCAAAGTTATCTTCTTTTTAAAAGCCTTTAATGATTTGTTCTTAAGCCCTTCAACCAGCAACAATATTCCATTAATGCGAGTGGTACAGTCTGTGAAGCACACAAAAAGGAGAAGTAGCACAGTAATGAAGGAGGGTTGGATGGTTCACTATACAAGCAAGGACACACTGGTAAGAGTTGTTATGGAAGACCAATCTTCCAGTACATGTTATATGATAGTATAGAATCAAATTCTAACAATACTCTGGTAATTTACAGTCGCTCATATAAGGCATTTTTTGCAATTTTTATGATTCATAAAGTCCCGATTCTTATCATAATTAAGACTAGGACTGCTTGTAAGAACAGGAGACAGTTGAAACATGCAAGAACCATCTGATTATATCTGTTGCATTATCATAGGCAGCCAAATGTAAAATCATGCTTAAGGAAATGAAATATAACATTAAGGGGTTCTGTAAAGTAGCTGTATTTTCCAGCTGCACTCTCCCCAGTACCTTATTGCCAGTTGAATTGAGACTTTTGTAAAGTAGATTTAGTGCAGAAAAAGGCTATTTTCATTCCAGCCTGCTAAAACATGAATCAAGCCTTCAGTATGTGATCTTCAAAAGTGAACTGGGGTGTAATAAGGGATACAAAAAGAAATTTCAACTGCTTTAGGATCATATATATCAGCAAATTGTACTGAATGTAATGCAGACATCAGAATGACATTTTAATTTTTTAAAAATTTTATTAAAATAAAAAAATTAAAAAAAAATTAAAAAAAATTAAATTTTTTTTTAAAAATTTTTGTACAATTTTAAGAGAGCTATTCCTGAAATAGCAGAATACAATAAGGAGTCTATAAATTCTAAATTAAATTATAAAGTTCTCATTAAAACCTTGCAATAGTAATTGGGTCTTTATCGTTCACAGTACATCTCTTCAAACTAAAGAAGCATTTTGGCAGTGATGCTTTTGTGAAATGAACATTTCATTAATTTACTTGTTTTTCATTGCAGAGAAAGAGACACTACTGGAGGCTGGACAGCAAATGCATTACACTTTTTCAAAATGATACTGGAAGCAAATATTACAAAGTAAGGAATATTTTTCAACCTCTTTTTATACCAGCAGAATATAAGGACTAAATTGCTAAATTGATGCTTACTAAAACTACAATTATAGTATAACTTCTGTCTAGGTTTTTTTATTATTATTTTTTCATCATTTAAGCTGTGTATGTGTGTTCTCGTTTTCACAAACAACTGATCAGAAAGGTGTCAGCTAACAAGGACCCATAAAATTTGTGTTGTGGAAATGAAAAGATTTTATATGAGAAATCAACAAGATTTTATTTTCTAATGGAGTTCTCTTGATACATGGACGGCCGTGCTTTTTTTCTGAAGGAACCTCACTACTCTTTTTGATAGGTTCAGTTAAATAATTAAAGTTCTATTTAGTCTTGGAGAGAAACATTTAGTATTTTACCATCAACAGTCATCTGCATCACAGAGTTTCAGGTAACAAGAGCCTTTTTGTTTGTACAAGAAGCATGTGGTAAGAGACCAAAACTGGTATCATGAACTAATCAAATAAAGCTCATATGTTGATAATCTTTATACAGAAAGTAAAATATTTTTTTCCTTTTAGGAAATCCCATTGTCTGAAATCTTATCTCTGGAACCTGCAAAAACTTTCACTTTGCTGCCTCAAGGAGCCAATCCTCATTGTTTTGAAATAAGCACAGCAAATATAGTCTATTATGTTGGAGAAAACATAGACAACCTCTCCAGTGTTCCACTGAATAACAGTGTTATCAGCGGTGGTGTTGGCATTGATGTGGCACGAATGTGGGAGATGGCAATACAGCACGCCCTGATGCCTGTCATCCCTAAAGGGGCATCGACTGGGTCAGGACCCAGCCTGCACAGTAAGTCTGTTCATTTCCTGCTTTTCTGATAAAGGAGAATCACATCTCAAATGACATTGCTCAGTCTTCTGCACACATTGAAAGGATGTATTGCACAGCTGGTAAAGCCTATTCTGTCATGGCTTGTCAATTGTCTTCCATATTATTTTAAATGCCAGTTTCTCATCTGTGTGTTTTCAGTTCATAGTAGGACATCTGTATTGGTACACAAGATGCAGATATTTTACTAAGTAAATAGTTATGAAATTAGTAAGGCTTCTAATTCAAATTTGCGTGGCTGGTGTGAGAAATAGCCTCCTTGTGCAGAGGGGGGAAGTTTTCTGAGCTCCAGTTCAGAACTGATAGATCTTTTTTCCCATCCTGACTAGTTTATGTTTCTAGCTGTCTGCAGAAGCAGTATTCACTCTTTGGGTCAATACAGCACAGATGATATGCTCCCTTTCATCATATTTGGCTGTACAGCTGCCTCAAACATTGTCCCATGAGGAGATGAGAGCTCAAGTGCAAGGAGCAGCTATTCTAAGCACAACAAGGCATGTGTGTTATCCAGGACCAAAAGGGTGAATTTATCTTAGCTTCCAATTTACATACCTTTGTGTAATTCTCTAGCAAAGGTGACAGTTTATGTAAACCAACTATGAGACCTGTTTAAATCTGTCTTGGGTACTGATAATAAAGTAGCACAGAACAAACAATTCCCGACTATTAGCCATGTGCTGCTGTGGTTGCTCTGTACTTCTGTTCAGCCTAGTCAGTGTAAAGAGAATTTGGGTATGTCTACATAATTTGGATTCAACCTTTTGTTGCAATATACATTCACTTTAGCACTTGACATCTGGACCCTATTAATGCAGCACAAAATGCTAATGAGACCACAAGCCCTTCAGAAACCAAGTAATACAACAGGCTGTGGCATTGCATCTCCAGGCACAACTGCTCGCATATCAGATTAGATCAGCAATGTCCTTTGCTTTCTCAACTGGGATCTTGTGTAAAACAGTGTCAAATTCTGAATGTCATTTCCATCAGACTAGCTGCCTAGTGCCCTGGTTTGAGTCCAGTGTATCTAAGCAAATCATCTAAAATACTGAACTAGGCATGACAGCTGTCTTGTCTCCCTCTTGGGAAGTTTAAAAAATTTCTTCACAAGTTAGTAGTTATCTTTGGGTTGTATGTGCAAAATTAAGGTCATCTGAGACATTTAGAGCAATTTCTTACGGACAGGGAGAATGTTAGCAACCTTCTTTTTTTTGCTCAAAGTCTAAGACCTGCCTGTGTCTTTGTCCATGCTTTTATTCATGTAAACACAGCAGTACATATATTGGAAAACAAATTGGCAATGATTAAAAACCTCTCCATAACTGAAACATTCTATACTAAAAGCAGTCTTCCTAAGGAAAGGGAAAAAGCAGTGTGAGGCAGAAGTTACTCATGTTACTTACTGCAACTAGGATTAGTGCTGAGGGGTAGTAGCAAGTGTCTTCAGTATGTAATACAGGCCTTATAGTAGGGTACACTCATTTTGAAATTTTTAATTAACAAATGGAAAGTCAGCACGAATGGGATTCTACACAGAAGTAGGAGACAGAAGTGACCGTGCTCCAAAGAAGCATGCTTTCCTTCCCAAAGTATTGTCTTTGTGTAATGCAGTTAGCAGTAGGCATGTTCTGAATTTCCTCTCAGTAAATTTGCAGTTCAAATGCTTGTGACATGCTTCTAACATCCTAAGCTCCAAATTGACAGAAGTTGGACTGGTGTTTGTTGTATTAAAACACAGGTGCAAGGTTTTGTTTCTACTATGTCTGTTTTAAGTTTTAAGTTTTAATAATGTCTGTTAAGCCAGTTGAAATGTGTGTAACTTGTAACAGTATGCAGTCTAATTTGAATGTACTTGCCTTCATCTGAATAGCATCAAATATGTTGTAGGTGACTAAATAAAATTATTATTAAATCCAGTAAATAAAACCAGTTTAGTTGCAGTTGTTACCTGGGTGACATACAAAGCCTCAAAATAGAATGGAGAAAAGCAATAAGAAGCTTAAATAAATGGGAATTATGAGACTTCACCACTAAAAAATTATTAATGAATTGTATAATTCTGTTTTTTCCCTACACTGCAAAACTCTTGTTCAGTTCATGTGTTTGTGGGCTGGTATAATTTTATATTAGCTGGTAGACAAACAAGCTGACCCATTCTGTGATTCTGTAATTGGTCCAATTTCTAGGGCTGTCAGTAGATGCTGATGTAATATGAATGTCATTTCCTATTACTACATGTTCGAACTAAAAGCACAGCAATCTAAAGTGTATTTTGCTTTCTTCCCCAGGGGATATATCCATGAGTATCTCTGTGTCAAACTGCCAAGTCCAAGAAAATGTGGTGAGTGTTCTCTGGATGCTGGTGCTAGACATGCTATGATTAAGCTGGCAAAGTCATTGATCTGCTTTTCAAGTGGAGTGTTAGGAATTAAATTTTTTTTTATTTAAGCTGACTTTCACTTACATTACTCTTACATTTCACTTACTTTGACGAAATTAACAAACAATTAGCTTTTTAAACTTTTGACAAAAACCATCTTTGTGGCACTTTTTCTCAAGATGCAGGAGTTATGTATGGGTAATTTCACAGGCATTAACTGTGGATCTGTGTAGGATGTTAATTACCAAATGGAAAAGCAAGATGTTGAGATTTCTAGTTCATGGAATTTATCAACTGAACTTTGTAAAAATGACCACAAACTTTGATAAATATACCATTTCCTGTCATATCTGAGAGATCAAATATTCTCTGTTGTCCGAGATGAAACTCAATCCAAAGGAAGAGTTGCATGTATCGTAACACACACATAGAGAATTCTGGGTTTCTTTTACTCTGGGACAGTTAGATATAGGTCATGTGATCAAGGTAAGCAGTCACACGGCTTGCTTTCTATCTCATAGCAGATGGAATAAATAGATACTCCCTGCAGCCAGCTAAAGCTTTGGGACAGCTCTGGTAGTTGTCAGAAAAAGATTGCAAAAAGATTGGCTGCTAGGGATCTGTCCATTTGTTTCCAACAAAAAATAAAACCACCTTTATTGTGAATTAGACACTCTTTTACTCTTTATTGTATATGCTGCTGGTTAAATACCAGGAAAATAAAACTGAGCTGCAAGATTTGATGTTTGTTTGAGTCTCCCAAATGAAGCTGCTAACAGCTTGTGCTTTAGCCTGTGTTACTGCACTGAGAAATAGCGAGATATGAGACTGCCTCTCTGGCACAAATGGAATATTGTACCCCTCTCAGTGAACCTGTTGAAGATTCTTCAGCTTTTACAGCAATTAGTTACTGTGGCTTGTAAGAAAACACACCTGAATTTTTTGGCAGATAATATATTTAAAAGTGTACTGTACTAAAAGAATGCTACTTCCCACTAGAAAAAGCAAACAAAATTTTCTTTCCATATCTATAGGGCTTTTATTATCTGTTGTTTATATAAACAGGATATTAGCACTGTATACCAGATCTTCCCAGATGAAGTATTGGGATCAGGACAGTTTGGAATTGTTTATGGAGGTAAGGCTTTGGTGTGTTGTAGAATTGTGCTTAAGATAAAAATTTTCATGAATGGGGAAAGTATTTGGACTCTGAAATGTTTTGTTGCAGAAATTAGGTGTCTGTTGCTTCATTTAAGCAGTATACCTTCAACAAAATATATGTTTGTGTTTAGTGTTGATGAAGTCATTTTGTAGATTGAAGTTTTCTGCCCAGTAGTAGCTCAATGTATATCAATAGCTTCATATTCCCTATAAGTTCTAATAAAGCAAGCCCTGAAGTGCAGGAAGCTGTTATTTTAGAGAACTGTAATATATGAAATAATATTATTCTCCCTTCTGTGTTTCTTTACATATTCCAGTGAAGCATTTTTTATTGTTTCTTCAGTAGCTTGTCGGAATTTTTTCTCTTTTTATTTTTGTATTAATTTTTCCTCCATCTTTTCTCCTTTTCTCAGTGGTTTTTTGGGGGTGTATTTAGGTACAGCTGTTGTTTGAGACAGTGTGAAGTGAGAACTGACAAAAGATTTCTCACTGAGGTATCTCTGACTCTCTGATAAACCTGGGACAGGCACTAACATGCCTGAAAGCTATCACATATTTCATTATTTGCTGGTGTGGAGCTACCAGTGAAGGACTAAGTCCACAACCAGCCAGTTGCACAGAATGCAGCTGCAGTTTGCATATATATAAGAGAAAATTAACTTTACATCTATACTGTTGAAATGTAGAGCTGTCTCATATGTTTGTTTCTTACATGTTTGAACGGCTTGGTCAGGTGATAGTAAGAAAAGTTCTGTTGTCATAGGGTAGAAAAGAGAAATGATAGAAAACTTTTAATGTCCTATCTGCAAAGCAGCTCTGAGAATTACTTGGTTATGGCCATTTGTACAACCCGTGAAAAGGGAACACTTCATATTTAATCATGTTAATTGATGAGCTTTTTTTTATTAATGCAGGAAAGCATCGCAAAACTGGAAGAGATGTTGCCATTAAAATAATTGATAAACTAAGATTTCCAACTAAACAGGAAAGTCAACTTCGTAATGAAGTTGCCATTTTACAGGTACTTTTCTGTTCTTTTTTACTGTATTAGCTCCATTATTTATTTCTATAAATACCAGATAATTATATAATGATTTTAATTTATAATTGCTAGTGTTGTTGCAAAAATATTCATATTTTTTCTGCTTATTTTCCATAAAAAGCCAAAACCAAATGTATCAGCAGTGTACACTAGGAGTTACAATTTCTGCAATTTTAAGCACCAGGCACAATAAGGAAAATGTATGTTAAACTAATTTGAAATTCGTACATTCTCCTGTACTGCCCCTACAATTTTTTTCCCTGTTGCTTACAGGTTAGGCACACCATTTAAATTATGAAATACTGAAAGATTGTCTGGTTTAGGTGGGGGTCTGAAGTCTGGATATGTAATAATAAAAGCCACTGATCATATTCAGAAATCTAGTGCTGTATTTATCTCTAATAGAATCTTCATCATCCTGGGGTTGTAAATCTGGAGTGTATGTTTGAGACACCAGAAAGAGTCTTTGTTGTTATGGAAAAACTCCATGGAGACATGCTGGAGATGATCTTGTCAAGTGAAAAGGGCAGATTGCCAGAGAGAATAACTAAGTTTCTAATTACTCAGGTAAGAAATTAAGTATAGATCTGGAAGGAGATTTGAGATCAATTATTATCACTGTTTCTTTTGCTTTCCTTTTGACGTAATTTACCTATCTGGTTTATGAAAATCTGAGCAAAACAGGGGTGGTAAAACAGAATTCTTTTCGTTACTATACATAATCTGATAGATAGTAAACCACTAAGAGGACTTAAATTTAGATACACGTAGAGCTGTTGGCTGCTGGTTGGGGGGAACATCAAGCTACAGTTTCTCACGTGATGGAAGAATTAAGTACAAGACAGGAAAGCACTAAAAGCAAACTGTTGAAGCGCTACAGAAAGAAATTTGAACCTCTTGAACTGCCCAGTATCAAACCGCCTCAGTTGATACTATACACTGTTAAACCTATTTTCTGTGCTTAGGTTGGATCTCAGTGCTACCTGTGTCTGAGTCTGGATTCCATTATTACTTCTATTAACAATTTGATATGGGATTTATTTGAGCTTCCTGTTGTTATATTCCTGTAATATTATCATACTGCTTCTTTGGCTGCCCGAAATACTGGTTTAAATTTAGATACACACATGGGTGGTGAGCCACCTCACAGTCAGAGAAGCCCATGTTTCAGCAGTCAGGAAAAAAGAAAGTAGCAGGAGTAGCAGTATTGTGGTGTTTGGGGTAGAACTTAACAGGTTTCCTAGTTTCCAGGCTTTAATGGGCAAAACTACCACCAGTTTTAGTATTTGATTTCTTCTGTTCACAGGTCCATTCAACCTCCCCACCATTCACTGCTCTAATACAGTGGCAAATTCTGTCAGCCCCTGACCAAACACAAGGAACTGAGTTAAAGCCACACAAAAAGGATGGATATCTGTTACACTGTCACTATATTTATGTGTATGTAATAGAACAAAAATACATACAGCACTCTCCATTCTATCTCTCGTCATGAAAACACTTCAGTTGGGTCATGTAATATTTCTGTGAAATGTTTTTAGTTGAATCTAGATATGAAAGGTCATTCTGCAAATGTTACTACATTCAAAGATTTCATGCACAAAAAAGTAATCAAATACTTAGAACCCAGTTTTTAAAAGATGTTTGTAAAGTAAACTCTTGGAGAGGGAAAAATCATATTTGAAGCAGTGAAACATCAAGAAAACTGAGGCACAGCATTTTGGTTTTTGTTGGGTTTTTCTTTTTCATTGTTGACACTATTGTAAAAGGTACATTCTTGTTGGATTGTTTTTCTTCACACCAGTCCTTGCTTCTCTGGTCACTGATACTGTCTGAAAAATATAAAACTAACAACCATAATTTGATTTGTTTATTCACAGATCCTTGTTGCTTTAAGACATCTTCATTTCAAAAATATTGTTCATTGTGACCTCAAACCAGAAAATGTGTTATTGGCATCAGCTGATCCTTTCCCACAGGCAAGTAGAAAATACCCTTTCTTAAGATATGTTGTTCTAATTAATAAGTGTTAGCAATGTTTATGTAAACAAGAAAATGATCAGTGACCTGTCTGCACAGAATTTTTAGGTAAGAAAAAGTTGATCACCTATTCAAACCACTTTATAAAGAAGTTATGTTTGAAGATCCTTGACTCTTCTCTTCAGAGGATCTTCAGAGGATGTGAAGAAGCTCTCTTTTAGTCATTCGTCTAAAATATTGAACTAGATTTTCAAGTGTGACATAGCTACCTGTGTTATCATTTCTAATTTGCTCACCATTACAGCACAAATTACTTGGCTGGTTGATTTGCTCCAGAAAGTTAGTTATTTTTCTGAAAGTTCGGGTAAGGCTCATGAAGAACAAGAGCTTCTTCTTTAATTCTATGAATTTAAATGCCATGTAGATGACAGGATATTTAAATACACGTTATGACTGGTTATGTTTCTCATTAAAAGGTATTTTTATTTACCTTCAGTCTACAGAGTTCATCTACGATCTCCCTTAATCGTCCATATTCAAAATGAATACTGTTGATAATTATAAATAATATCAATATCAATAATAGGAAGGGAAGGTTCTGTACTGAGTTATTTTAAGTGAGATTTTTCAAGCCGCTTAATCTGTTATTTTGTTGAACTCAGACAAGGAAGTTTGCAGAGAGGCAGAGTATAACTAGATCCCAATAAAATAAAAGTGGAAGTTGAAGAACTAAATTTTGTCAAGTTGCTTGTTTTAGGAAAAAGCCATAGGTAAAGCAGTTTTTCTGTTTGCTGTGTTCTTATGCTATGAATGAATAAGTATATATATATATATACTACTTATATATATATATATATATTACTACTTTCATCAGGAACCTGAGCTGTTAAGCCTATCCACAACTGTGTTTTATTCATGGAATGAAGGAACACAAGAGATACTGTGGACTGGTATTCCAGTCTACTGTTTCAGTGGATAAGAATATTGTTCTTAAAGAGGACTTTTAAAAAAAGTACCCTTGAAGGAACAGTAGAAATGCGTCTTGCAACTAATTGATGATAAAACTGCCTCAAGTATTTATTTGATGATAAAAATAATGTATGTCTTACTCTAGCATTTTTCATTAAACAGGTAAAACTTTGTGACTTTGGCTTTGCCCGAATCATTGGAGAGAAATCATTTAGGCGTTCAGTTGTAGGAACACCAGCCTACCTTGCTCCAGAAGTTCTGAGAAACAAAGGCTATAACAGATCTCTGGATATGTGGTCAGTGGGTGTCATCATTTATGTAAGCCTCAGTGGTACCTTTCCATTCAATGAAGATGAAGACATACATGACCAAATCCAGAATGCTGCTTTCATGTATCCACCTAATCCATGGAAGGAAATTTCTCTTGAAGGTAATACCTGTTTGTGGCTGTTCTTATATAAGTGCTAAAAAGAGTAGGTGTATTTTACTTTTATGTTTTTTCCTATACATAACAGAATTAAAAAAAAAATAAATTCCAGTAATGTAGTGTGTCTGTTTTCTGCCATCAGCTGCTTTAGACATTTCCTACAGAGCATGTATAGGCTACATATGGTATAATCTTCTAGCATGGGATCTCTCCAGGAGGTGTTGAAGGAGCCACATAACCACCTACAGATGAGATTGCTATAGAATTTGTGGGGAGCTTAAGCTTCTGTAATTGGTCTTGTGTATATTTATTTATGTACCTCATCATTCAGCTCTACTACATCTGCAGTCTGCTTCTTGTTTTACTTGTTCCAGTAATTGAGTTTGATTTCAGTAGGATGCTGTACTCTGATATCTTTGTGTGGAGAAGATAAAACTGAACAATTCCACAGATGAGATTTCAGGAACAGTGTGAGAAAATGTCATACAAGAGACTTTATGCAGGAGGAAAAGGCTTAGAGGTAACTGTGAGACCTTTGAAACTTGAGTTCTGGTCAATGGCATCGAAGACTTTAGATAAAAAACAAAAGAATAGTGTGACTAGTTCACTAGGAACATCTTTAAAGAAGGTAAATTAGTTCTATTAAAAATGTGTCTAAACACAACTAAGTACGGAATTTAAGAAAATAGGTACTTCTGGTTTCACTAACATTTTCAGGCACATAACATTTTCAGGCAACTTGAATTTTTGGGTTTTTTTGTCCAGAATTCTGCACGATTGTAAGTCTTAAAGCAAAGAAACATTATAAGCATCAGATTCTTAAATCCTTTTCTGAATTGTAATGTGTGCCAAACTGAATTACAATATTATCATTTATAATTTCTGGTATTTACAGTACCGTTTTTCTGGTTTTCAAGTGATATGTTTAACATACCTGTTAAGCTTAGTTTAGAGCAGTGTGCTTAATGCTTACTGTAACACATACTACAGCCATGTGAGATTCTTTTCTGAAAATGCTCTGAGAGCATTGTTTATTATTATCTCAGTGGCAGATGAAGTTTGAAATCTGTTGGAGAAAAAAAAAAAGCTATAAATCTGCACAATTACACACTGAAGTTCTCCTGAACCTCCACACACTTTGATATGTAAGCTGACAGAATCTGTTGGCAGCAATGCTTTATCTGTCGCTAGAGATAAGCAAACAGCAATCAACACAGGGGAAGCTGCAAGAAATTGTCTCCCACAAGTTTCCACTGTGGTAGACAGAAGATCAATTTTTGCACTCAGAGGTGAAGATTCAGTAGAGCACCTACAGAAAACTCACCTACTTGGGTGTTACCTCTCTATTTGTAGAATCACAGTCCTCATTAAGTTGATGGATACCAAGCTGCAAGCATGCAGAAGGGAGGGAAATGCACTCTAACAAATTACTAAATCAAAATCTGCTTATACATTGTGGTTTTATTACATATTTTGTATTGCTAGGTGATGAGCCACTCTACTGTGCTAAATGAAAACCAGGAAAATATCTGAAGAGATTCTATTATGTCTAACATAGGGAGCTGAAGTTGTATCTCTTGGATCTCTCTGATCCAAATATTACTAGATAAGGCTGATTTTTAGAGCTCAAATTTGAACTCAAACTCCATATTACTTAGGGAAAATAAAGGAATGTTTTTCTCGTGTCCTGCTCCACTCTCCTGCACAGCTTGTGAGAGGGCAGGAGCTGTCCCTGTGGACCTCCATGCAGTTTCTGTTACCTCTGACAGTGCAGCATGGTTAAAATGCAAACCTGTCCTGGTGTCCTGCCCATCTAATCTGGATTCAGTTCTGAACAGTGCCGTGTTCATTAATGCTGCAAATGATTGAATCAGTTAGGGGAGAAACACAGACTATTTTAAAGGTTTTATGAAAGAACTTCTGCATGCCTATTACAAAGTTTGGTGCTAAGGAAAGGCTAACAGCATGCGTTGAACCTTGTGTGTCTTGTCCTTGATTATTACTGTGACTCAGAGAGCCAAATGTCTAAAACTTCTTGCAACTGTAGCTATTCCAGTGGTCTCTTCAGACCACAGCTCATGTAAAAAGTTCAAGAATAGCTAAACTTAGGTATTGCCATCTTCTATTTTTATTGTAATCAGAAAGGAAAAAGCATATATTTCTTTGAATTTAACAGATCGTGCAGAGTGAATTAGTCTGTGTTTAGCACCACTTTAATTTTAGTGCACACTACATGCTTTTCCTAATGCTTGCTAAACAACGGCATATTAATTTGTGAGCTGGAAGGCAGAGAGTAGCAAAACTTTAAAAGAAAAAAGGTGAGATTCATCATGTGTAAACAATGTGTCTGGAAAAGTAACAACATTGATAAAGTAGCCTAAATATTCCCATCACATGTTACCTAGTCAATTACTGGTCTTTAAGTAAAATTGGCTTTTAAATTTTTAAATTGCACTGATGAAGTGATAAATTCATAAAAAACACATGACCCATAACAGTTTAAACTGCATGGTAACATAAATAATATACTTAAAGTCTAACAGATTCAGAGGAAAAGCACACAGAGGTAAGTTGTATTTTGGAGGAAAAGTGTGTCATATTGTGCAATATTCTGGTCTGTATTAGTTTATTTTCTTGATAATTACTTATTCTGTAGCATTTTTTAGCAATTCTGAAAATAAAAATCTACAATCAGAAGCCAAGACAAAAGACAGAACCTATTTGAGGATAATATTTTTTGAGTGCTTAATGTTTTTAAGCCACCATGAGCAGTTGTCTTCTCTGCCAGTCATTTTTATGATGTAGTCATTCACTGAGTCCTCTCTTTCCATAATGTATCTGATGTCATAACTCCTGGATTAATTTCATCAACTCTTCCTGATGAGCAATTCTGCTTTTTTGTGTAATGCTTTGTCCTTCCTTTTCCCCATAAAAATGTAAGAAAAATTAAGAAAAATAAGACCTTTCAATTTTATAGGTCTCCAATTTCTCCATAGGGAATTCTGTTTTTTATCTAAGTGGCTGCATTTTTCCATGTATTTCCAGTAACTTCACTCTTTTGAAAGAACACATCCCAAAACCCGAGTCTGTTTTTGGATGTCTAAATAGGATTGTAACACATTACTGGAGATAGGTAGTTTTTGTGGTCGACGTTTGGTGTGTTTTAGAAGACGAGGTTTTGTCAGAGCTGTTCAGCATTTCATTGCCCAGTCTGTTTCTGCTCTATCTTCGATGTTTGTCAAGACAGGCTACATTTCTAAATTCACTGAATTGCTCTATGACATTTTGAACTTAATTCAGTCTTTGTTGTGGCATGTTGCTAGATACTGATATAGAGGAATCTACTTGCAGAATTATTACCTATTTTATAGCTTTAAATTTCACGTGTCTCAAACATGGAACCTGTTTTCAACAGCTTTACTGTTTGTTTCCAGCTTTGACCTTCCAGTCTACCAAATCTGCATAATCTCAAGAGATTTATTTTGACTTAGCTAATGTTACAAGAAATAAATACTGCTCAATATAAAGATAGAACTCCATGATGGATTTTGTCTGTCTACCTGTTAGTGTATTTTATGTACTATGTCTTCATTGTGATGGCTATTCTTTTGAACTGTACAGTCCTGATGTAGCTATGTCAGGATTGGATTTATTCATAGTGTTTCATTCTGATGTTGTATTTTCATAAAACATTGTATTTATAATTCTTTTTTCATCAGCTACCACCAGCACAGCTATTACTACTAGCCTGATGAGCTGTGTGATGTGCACATCATTGATTAGGTGCTTCACATTACTTAATATTATTAAAATTGGGAAGAAACAGTGCAATTCCTATCATGCATAGGGATCATAGTGTCCCTGTTACAATGCTTTGTAGTCATAAATAAATACCATGGCTGCCTTTGAGCCAGTATTTATACTTGTAACAGCATGTGAATCGAACTTCTGAATGCTTCACACGTTAATGAGAAAGTCACATGAATGAGTGAGCATTGAGTACGAGGAGGTCAATGCATGTTATAGCTCAAAGATGCTCTCTGCCTCTGTAAATGTTTATCTAGCTGTTGAAATGGAGGTCTTGGCTCTACTTGCACATTTGCTAGGATAAATTACTATTAGGAAACCTCTGTCCCTGGAAATCTCAGTCAGCTGAAGATCATTTTATGCTGGAATAACTGCATGTACCCTAGAGTATTTGTCAACAAATCTGTATTGACCAGCAGCAGAAAAGGGATTTGTGTGTATAAAAAAATTATAATAATGATGACCTGTAATCAATTAACCTATTAGAAAAATCCAGGGCCTAGGAAGTCCTGGACTGCCTGTATTAGTGGCAGCAGCTTAAATTTGTATAAATGATGGCAGTAAGAGGAGGTAGTATTCTAGGTGTACTTTAAAAATTCTTAATCAATTACAAATTTATCATTAATTTAGGCTGTGTTTTTTATATGTCCTTAAGGTGATTTCGTAACTTACATAAAAAGTTTAAATCTGTAGGGAAGGACTAAATTAATGATAAGTTTGTAATAGAGGTTTAATTTATTTTGTAAACTTCAGCATTTATGTGCTGGTCACATCCTAATTGAGTTAAAGCAGTCAGTCCTGTGAAAAGTAATTATTATGTTAATTTGGTACTTAGAGTGAAAATTGTAACTTTGTACTACAATTAATTATTTGCCATAATTAATAAACTTGCATAAGCAATATAGAGTAATGAACCTCCTTACTGTGAAGGTTCTTTCCACTGAATTGAAACTAAAGAGCCATCTTTCCTAAAATCAAAGGGATACAGAGCTTTCTGAAGTTTGCATTTGAATTTTTCTGTTGGGGATATTGCTGAATGATCACCTATCTAAAAGGCCAGTACTCATTCTACTGGAGTAGTTGGCTAGTTTATTCCCTTTAGCAAAGTCTCCAGCTCCTGGAACTTTGTAAGTCCTCACCTGACTGCTTACACTATCATGGAAGGTAAACAGGAGCCCATAAAAGGGTTAGGGAAAGCACTTCCATAATCCTCTCAGAACTCTCACTCAGATTGCCTTCTTGGTGACAACCTGGTGCATTCCTGTACGTTGTGTGCAGACCATAGGCGGTGTTTCTTAATGCTCTGAATTTATTTAATTATTGATTTTACAGAGGAATACTATAAAATTTTATGAAGCTCCTAAACTGTCTGATGTGGGTTAAAGTACTATGTAGTTACTACCCTCTCGTCAAAACTACTTTATCTTCCTAGACAGAATATTTAATTTTGCAACAGATGCCCAAGTTTATACCCTGAAGTTGTACGTCTAAAATAAATGTTAATGCCTTCCAAATTTTTATCTTCAGTGTTTTTAAGCAGTACAACTCAAAACTTAATTGCATGATTTATTTTTTATTTTTTTTAAATTCAGAAATTGAGTAAACATGAATCTTACTGTTCATTCATTTTACATGAATTGAAGCCAGACTAAGCTCTGTAAGTGGCTGTCAGGACACTGTCAGAATAGAGTGGGGTTTGTGTGAGTTTAAATAGAGAGAAAAACTATGAACTTTCCACATATCTTTTAAGCATTTTAATTCCAGCACACACAATGTCATTATTAAACTTCCTAGATACTTCTTTGCTTTATACTACACTGTTCTTTTGTTGCCCTGCCTCTATCTATCACTTGCATCTTCGCTTCTGTTACTCAGACAGGACTTGTACAAGTTCAAGAAGTGGCATTTCTTGAATTGCATGATTTCCTGATAAAAAGTAGCAAAGATTCTTTGCTGTTGAAACTCGTGTTTTCTTCCTTCACCTAAATTTGAAAACTTTGAATAATAAAGCAAATGAAATTCTGTCAGATAGTTTGAGTTTCTACTTCATGTGTACTTCTAGTAGTCACGTTGCATTTCTGCTTATTTATTTATTTATTTGTTCTTATCTCTTAAGAGGCAAGGGGTAGGCAAAACTTTCCAAGGCAAGGGGTAAGCAAAAAGAACGCTAGATAAAAAACTAAAAAAAACAAACAGCAAAACTGGTTACAGACAC
This sequence comes from Hylia prasina, assembly GCA_013397195.1. Taxonomy (NCBI): domain Eukaryota; kingdom Metazoa; phylum Chordata; class Aves; order Passeriformes; family Sylviidae; genus Hylia; species Hylia prasina. The sequence goes on along the minus strand of VYXD01003062.1, from coordinate 498,821 downwards.
GGCAGTATTCCAGTGGTGAAACAAGCAGACTATCTGTGTAAACTGTACTCGTTTGCTTGAAACTGACAATTGTAACCATCCAGGGAAACTGCCTTTTCACTCTCATCATAGTTTTCTTCCCTGTCTATTTTGTGCACCTTCTCTAGTGATTTTTTTCTAGACCAGTGCCTTTCTGGTCTGTTCCAACAAGCCACTGGCAATTTCCCCCAAGAATACAAAGAAATATGTTATTACATGTAATACATCCTTGTCCTGAAGTGAAAAAAGGGGCAAAGGGGCCCCTCATCCTGCTGTAACGTGAGGGAGGTTGAATAGCTAAGTATGATTCCATCACTTGTAAGGCTCACAGTCATATCTGCTTCCAGTGGGCTGCAGAGAAGGAATGCAATAGAGACATTATCAACCCTCAGTGGCAGGAAGAACGTTCAGTAGGTACTTGACAGTTACCGAGGCACATGCTTGGATATGTGCACCTACATTGCAGCAGTTACCAGGACAGTCAACCCTTTCATCAAGTTCCTGACCTATTTTCCAAACTGAGATTGATAGTAAATGATTGAAAAATGAACTCTGAAGATCATACACACCCAAATACCACTGAAAATAATAAAGAAATGGTAACATTACTAAATTCACATTCAGCACTGGCTATGTGTCAAAAGATGGACTGAAGTCTTACTGTAATTCTGCTGAATTTAAGGGTAAGTTGACAGGGTTGCAGAAGATGCTGATGTTTGCTGATACCCAGATATACTGCAGTGGGTTAGGGACTATATTTTCCTCTTTGAAACATCATATAAAAACAATGGTCACTACTTCTTCATAGGTGACACCAAACCGTCATGTATGACTGACTTTCCAACCTCTTCCCCATAGCTTGGAAGTTGAGAATGTCTCTTATAAATAAAGAGGAAGAAGATTAACCCCACTATTTTGGAAAACAGATGAGTTTTAAGAGTGATGCCATCTGTCAGTAATGGTCCACTGGATATCCACTAACTTTCTTATCCCACATGCAGTTCATGAGCATTTTGAGAGGGAACAAAATAAACATGAGTTACAGAATTTCGCATTAACTGTACTTGATGCTAAAAGAGACATGAGATAAGAATCTGTTTGTCCACAACAGAAAAGTAAAATTAGGACCATCTGTTCCAGGAAAAGAATGGCTTGGAGCCGCTGGCAATGCTTTCTTTGTCAAAAGTCCTGAGATTTATTTTCTATCATTCCCATAATTGCTTTGGTTTCCAAGACAGTGTTCATCACCAGGAAGTCAGGGCTACTTTAGTGATAGTATCCTATTGCTAAGAATAGGTTTATCTGTCAAACTAACTGCATAAATTCAGATAGACTGCCACGCGCATTCCCATTTTCCTGGACATTGTTTTCATTGTGCTCTGCCACATGGCAGAAACACATGTAAAGCCCTAGATGGCAAATTGAGCCTGCAGAGAGGAAGTCGCTGTTAAAAAAGAAAAGCTTTTCCATATTGTTGTACTAAATACAACCTCATAGATAATTGGTTAAGGAATTCTGTCTCATCTCACAGTCTTAAAACAGACAAGATGATTATTCAGCTCCTTTAATACCCAGCTGGTAATATCCATCTGACCTGTTTCAGACCCAGTGCCCCTCAGTGATGCCATGTGTCTGTGTTACTTTCAAGACCATCTTTCCCTGTCTCCATGATATAAACAGAGAAATAAAAATGTAAACCAGCATACTTTGGACATACCAAGGGATAATGTGACAAAATGGAAAAAATGTAGGAATATTATCATTCTTTGTGACTAGTCAGTTATTCTGGAATAACAGTAACTTTCCACTGGAACACATGCTGAACATGTAGCGCCACCTAATAGGATTTAACCTTTCATTATAGCCTCATTTTTTTTATTTTTAAATGTTTTTCTCTAATTGCATTTAAAGCTCATCAGTCTTATTCCAGAGATTTTTCCAAATGGGCCACTTAGTGCAGTTCCATGCAATGGTCATTGGCTTGTGGGCCTCATCCCTTCAGGTACCACAGCAGTCATACCTACAGAGTGAAAGAGCTGGGTTTGTTCAGCCTGGAGAAGTTTCCAGAGAGACCATGTAGCACCTTGAACTATCTGAAGGAGGCTGCAGGAGAGCTGAAGAGAGATCTTTTACAAGGGCCTGTAGTGGTAGGACATAGGGTGATTGCTTTAAACTGCAAGAGGGTAGGTTTAGGTCAGTTATTAGGAAGAGGCTGGGTATTAGGAAGAAATTCTCAGCTGTGATGGTGATGATACAGTGGGACAGGTTGCTCAGAGAAGTTGTGGATGCCCCATCTGTGGAAGTGTTCAAGGTCAAGTTGGACAGGGCTTTGAGTAATCCAGTCTAGTAGAAGTTATCCCTGCCCATGGTAGGAGAGTTGGATCTTTAAGGACCTTTCCAACATACACCATTCTGTAATTCTTTGAACCTCAGTGAACCATTGACTCCAAAACCATAGAAACAGTGGAATTTGTAGAAGAAGCCCTCTCACTTTTCTGAAACTGCCAACTGTTGACTAGCATGTAGAAGCAATTCAAAAGAATAGTATTGCAAGACTTGGTGACTTACAAAACCAGATTGCTCCACACAGGGCCTGGGAAGGTGCTGATGGCAGCTAAAAGTGACACTGAAAGTCTTAGAAAAATACATACATATATAGTTTCCTCTGGTACCTGAATACTGTTCTTGGCAGGAAAATGTGAAAGCTGGAAGATTTGGCAATGACAGAATATTTTCACTCAAAGTGACCTTGCATCTTGCTACTAAAAGTGTAATTTATTGTGCCTACTGTTGCTCATCCTCTGTCTCTTTTGAGCAGTAGAATTCCCATGTAGAGATAAGGCAGACACAGACAGGTTTGAGCCTTATGCTATGAGAGAGATGACAGAAGCAGAGCCTTGAGACAAACTGTGGGTGCACAGAGCCCTTTGATACACCGGGGCAGGCAGTCCCTCCTTGTGCCAGGATGAACTGAGCCCAGAGGGGCCGGTGACCCCGGGTCTGCTGCCCGGCGGGGTCGGTGGAACAAACCTACTGCTTGCATTTCAGCCGTGGCTTGGTGGTCGTCTTGGTTGCTGCTGTGTTTCAAATCACAACACTGTAGACTTCATTTATGTGAGGTTTTTTTCTTTTGAGCAGGATCTGAGTGAGGATTATTTTCAGGCAACTGTTCAGTAAAACAGTTGTAATCCCATTAGGAAGGGTTGCATGGGTGCCTTCAGGTACATAAGCATTGATTGCAATTTGTAAAAAGCTGGAATAAGAAGAGATAACTGCCCTCTTTTTACAGCTATCATGTTTGTGTAGTTCTCTGTTTGCATGTCCCAGTTGAAACAAATACATTTAAACTAACATTTTCCAATATTATTTCTTTTCAGCTATTGATCTCATAAATAATTTGTTGCAAGTGAAAATGAGAAAGCGCTACAGTGTGGACAAAACATTAAGCCACCCATGGTTACAGGTATTTCTACAAATTCCATGTTTTTACTTTTGCATTTAGACTCTAAACATACAACGGATCTTCATCTTTAAGCACAGTAGAATCTAAGAAAATCTACAAACCTGAATATGTTTTAGATCCTTAGAACCTCATGTTCATTCACCGATTTACCTATAGTTTCTCATTAATTTCTGAAGTATTAGATTCCAATAATAAACAGTCGCTTTCAAAATACATTACAAAAATTTTATGGTATTTATCTACTGAGAAAATTATGTATATAAAAAAACTCCGTGCAGTCACTTGACTTATATTTTTTTCATTGCTTGGGGTTTACTCTGATTCACTTATTAAAATTATTCAATGGGCTTCCACTTCACAATCATCACAAAAACTAGTGAAATTGTGTGCTTGCCAGGAAAGTAAATTAACCACTGAATATATTCAACTGAATTCTTCAACTAAAAATTGAGATGTAAGGAATTTTTAAGATGCTAGCAATGTCTGTCTTGTGCTCGCCATATGATATGGTAATTTTTTTATCCTGGCAGCCACGAAATCACTGCAAGGCCTAAGACAGAGCAGTGAGGATCCAGAGCCTGTCCCAGCATCCCTAGCCAAGGAGCAGGGAAGCCTGGGACAGCCCAGGCCAGGGCATTGGGTCCCTCCCTGGAGATGAGCACAGGCTGAGGCCAGACAGATGCATCAGCTTGTCGGATCTCCCAAGGGAGCTTTGTTTGCATCTAGGAAAATAATCATGGCACAGGCATGGCATAGACAAGATGCATAATCCCCAATCCCAAAGGAATCTTTATCAAACCAGAAAACTGAGTCCTACTTCGCTATCTTACAGCTGATACTGTGTCTCAAAGTAGATTATGATCTTCTGGTAGGAGGAAAAGGAAAACCACCCATGCTGCACCTTACCTTTCTCAGGGATGTGTATCTGGAGCTTGCTTTCTTCCTTTCAGATTTCCTGTGCCTCACTAGTTTTTTCCTCCAAGACTGCTCTTCTCCCTGGCAACCATTGCAGAATGCATTTGCTTGAGTCTTTGGAGACCAGAAGTGTCTGGGCTAGGTCTGCAGGGATGCTGGCTGTCTCATGTGACAGGACAGGGTTCTTCTCCTCTATATCCACTTTTATGGCTTGTGTAGTAGTGAATGGAGGTGAACTAAGAGGAGGCAGTTCAGCAGCAGGTATAGCACCAGGTCAAGGTGAGTCCTCTGTCTAGAAGAGTCCTACCTTGCAGGCTAAGGAAAGGTAACAGTGGTTATTTTTCCTTACAGGACAGGGTTTCAGGGAAGTGAGATTTAGTGGTGTTCTCTGAGAGGATGACTTTAAGAAATAGGCCGAAGTATATGAGATACGAAGGATGAAAGCTTTATGCATTTTCTGTGTCTGGGCTTTGTGGTTTTCTGGCTATGTGATTAGTGTGTATTAGGCTGAGATAAGATGAAGGATAAAAAAGAAAACTGGATTCAGCATGATGAGGAGAGAATAGTCTGCATGAGGCTAGGATAGGCTCTATTACTACAGCTTCATGCGTGCTTTGGGTGGGAATAAGAAAAGAAATTAATAACTTGTATACTTTGGACAGACTAGGTGCTCCAATGCATAGTGGTCTAAACAGCATGAGACTCAAGCTAACCTCCAGCCTTACATCTGACTGTCAACATGGAGTTCCAAACTACCTTAATGTTTAGATGTATATGTTTCTTTGAGCAAACCAGTAATTGCCCAAGTTCGGAAAAGGAGATTTTTCTAGCCCAAACTGAATTTATGTTCTGCATCATTATACTGAGATGCAGACTCAGCTGTCTTGACTGATACAGATCACTAGAATGTACATGTATGATTTAAAGTTGTTTCTTCTTCCTTATTCATCTTGTAACCAGAGTGAGGAATTGCTTTACCACCATGCCTCAGTTAGATACTATGGCAATCTATACGTATCCATACATTTTGCAAAACAACCTGTAACATCTCAATACTATATTTGTGACAATTTAATAAAATCAATTTATCAAAAAATCCTCTAGAGATGAAATGTCTGTCTTTAGGCAGATTTCACATTTATAACATTTTTCCATTCTAGAGCAATAGGTATAGCCCTTAGCTGAGTTAATAGCACTTTGAGAGTTAATGATAGCAGAAGGGAATATAATTTTAGGAAATCTGAAATGAATACTGTTATTCTCTTTTAGGACTACCAAACCTGGTTAGATTTAAGGGAACTGGAATGTAAAATGGGGGAACGTTACATCACCCATGAAAGTGATGACTCCCGGTGGGAGCAGTATTCAGAAGAACATGGATTGCAGTATCCAGCACACCTTATCAGTCCAAGTGCTAACCATAACGAAAACACCAAGCTAGAAGAAACAGAAATGAAAGCCCTCAGTGAGCGTGTCAGCATCCTTTAAGTTGCATCCCCTATAATCTGTCAAAACACTGTGGAATTAATAAATACATACGGTCAGGTTTAACGTTTGCCTTGCAGAACTGCCATTATTTTCTGTCAGATGGGAACAAAGCTGTTATGCTGTTACACTGTTGATATATCTGAGTTGCCAAGACAAATCAACAGAAACATTTTTTGTGTGACCAACTGTGTTGTATTTACAAAAGTTCCCAGAAACACTAAACTTGTTATTGTGAATGATTCATGTTGTATTTAATGTATTAAAACCTGTCTCCACGGTGCCTTTGCAAACTAGTGTTTTTCTTACTTGAGCCTCATTTTGGTAAGAGAGAACTTTCCCGTGAAGATCTCGGGGGTTTTTTTGTGCATCGTTAGTATTGTAATTGTAAGCAAACTCTTGAAGAGTAGATTATAACTGCTGTTCTGTGAACAACTTCTATCATTTGGATAAAAGCTTTATTTAGTGTTCTAAAAATAGAAAAAACAAAAAATAACGTTTTGCATAGAATTGTACAGTTTCAAATCAGATAACCTGTGTGTGTGTTTGTGTGTTTGTGTGTATAGATACACATGCACACAGTATAACTTGCTCTTAAGCCTAAATGCCTTAGTAAAATATAACCTGCAGCATGTCAGTTGTATTTCCCCTTTTCTTAAAATATTCTTCTCTATTATGAATATTCTCTAATATGTACATTCAGAAGCTAAATAACATGTTGACTTTGTGTATGTTTTCAATAAAAATCTTGTTAAAATAGATTCTTTGATGAAACTTTCTGTTTAATCCTGGAGTGGCATCAGAAGTATGTAGAATAAATTAATTCATTGTTAAGAACGTAGGTGGGAGAATGCTTCTGGATAACCTCTGTACCTCTGACACATATTTTGTAAGAGCCTAATTGGACTGATTTTGTTCAGTCATTTTTGAAACACTCTGAGGATGCATTGAAGGAATTTTAGATTTTTGACAAATGTGCTGCTTCTGCTTTTCCGCTGAGTTCCACTGAACTGACAAGGTATTGCAGATCTTTCTTGTTTGCTCTTCTTCCCCTGAAAACTTTAAAGATACTAATTGTCATTTCTAACAATTACTTAGACTGCCAATGCTAAGCCATTTAGTTTTAACAGTGAGAGACATTCTGGCTGCACTATAAAAACATGTGACAGAGTAACTCACTGAAAAGCTGAAATTTATTCTATGCCATGATTTGTCTTGGAAAAAAACCTGTTAATGTGTAGGTATTGAAGACTGAGGTTAAAAATGTAAAGATACACTGGATGAGAGGCAGAAGTATGCAAAGATAAGATCTAATAGCCACATATGGTAAAGCTCCACTGCTCAAATATTGGCTTTATGTTAGAGTCTTGAGCTCTGCAGTAGACAAGGAGCTTCTTTCATTGAAGCTTCTTTCTTCTTCTTTCATTGAAGAAGAGCTTTGTCCTCAGAAAATTTTTGCCAGATAGATAACATTGCTAAAGCCAGAAGAATTTTTCCTCACTATTTTGCACCTCTGCTGGATAGTTAGTATGTACTATAGAAGAAATGAAGAAAAGGCACGTCTATTCAAAGAGAAAAAAAAAAATCGAGAAAATTAAAAAGTATTGTGAAAAATGATTTATAAATCTCTTTTCCTTCCTCCTCACCTTCTTTCCCTACTTCCACTTCCAAAAAATCCAAAACCCTTTTCCACTTAAAGTGTCCCATAAATCATGGCCTTTTGACATGTTCTGAAGCAACTCTTGTTGGGCAAGGTCAAATGTGTCAACTATTCTGCTATGCTGTATTTTCTGTCATATCTATATTTTCTGTCAGTATGTTCCTACAAGACTGAAAATTGGCTAATCGTTGGCCATTGTTTATTTTGCTTTCAGCCTTAAGCTTAATCATCAATTGACTGTAAAGTAAACATAAAAATAGACTTGGGCTGATATCAGATTTTCTTTCAGTAAACGTATGTGTGCTTGAGTATATTTAAAAGTCCACTCACAGGTGCATTGGTCAACTCATGGATATAGACAGATTATATATATTCCATTCTATGAGGACTCCAGGGGTCAAGTCAAATAACTTTTCTAAAGGGAAATTAGGAGAATTGCCAGAGTCATATAGACTTTGTTCAGATGCTGATATCATGACTGCTCATAAGGAGCCCCAGACATCGCTGAAGTGCCTTAATTTTGTTGTGTTGTCCCCTTGGTATTAACCAGTAACAGATTTGGAGCTCTGCTTTCATATTGATCAATTTGTGTGAGTTGGGATTTTAATAGTGGCTTGGTTTCATTTACAATTGGTATACTAACTCTTGTGCAAAGTTAGTTTCAACAACACAGATAAATTTTCAGAAATATCAAATAGCACGCTGGCACTCCGTTCTTTAGCATGGACAGTTGTGTAGGAATTAAACGAGAAAGCAAACCACTGTAACTTTGAACAGCATCTCTAAGGATCTTGGTGACAAAAATAAAAACTGGAACTTTCAGTGAAGGAAGAAGAACTGCACTTCTACTAAACCCCAATGTCTGCTGATTTCTTCCATAACAATGCTTAGCATGCACATGAGTTTGCTCAGCACAGACCTTTGTTAAACTTTTTCAATCCCATGGAGCACTTTCAATAAACTGCCAGTGGAGCAGAGAGAAAAGTATAAAGAAACTTCTATCCTGAGAAGCTTTCTGACTAGCTACTTGGAAACATGATTTCCAAGGAACTCTTCTTACTAGGATCACATTTCACTTCTTTTCCTCTCCATGCCTGTTTTGTTTTTGAAGCAAGCACTGAAGCTTGCTTCATCATTTTAAGAAACTTGTGCAAATATTCATTGCTTTTCAAAAAATAATCTACCATTAGCCAATATAATACATTAAAATTTTCCCTGCTGCTGTTCAAAAATATTACACTGTGAAATTTGAACTGTTTGCATTTCAGCCAGACAGATGAATTCACTGATTCCTAACTCATAGCCTAAATGGAAACTTGCTCCTCCAGACACATCAGCATCAAAGTGTCCTGAACCAAATCTGGGGTTATGTCCTGTATAATTTTCCTTTGGTTTTTTTGTACTCAGGAAAAAGGTTTTTTTACCTACTCTGTGGTAGTATTTCCATGGCCTTTACCATCTTCCATTAGGCTAACAGTTCCTGCACATGCATCATGGAAGCAAAACCAACAGTAGTTATGCTGCATGTATGTGTTGACCTGAGGATCTGTTGATGGTATTTCATTTTCTGCTACACCAGATCCTGTGCATATCAAGCACATGTGTACAGGTGATCATACATCTGAAGACTTGTTTTTTTTATGTCAAAACTTAGCTGTGGTAGAGAAATATCCAATATGTACTTGGAAGTCAGAATTTTAAATTTATGTTAAGTTGCCATTTTCACTTCTACAATCCTTGGTAATTTAGAAACAGTTTTTCCAGTGTCTTGTCCAGTTTAACTAAAACAAGATGAGCAAAGGCATGCACTTGTGCAGTTTGTACAGCTCAAGTATCAAACATCCATCCATCCACCCATTTATCCATCCATCCACATCTTCACATCATAGGATGGAAGGGAATTCCCATCACTATGCCTTTTTCTCCCTTTGCCTCAGATATGTTCATATCTCCTCATTCTCATTTTAGCAGGAGCTCTTCAAAAGCGCTTGAATATTCTACTCGCCATGTTTTTCATCTTCCCTCCTCCTACCCTTCTCACTCCTGAAAAGCCTTCCTAGAGTCTTACCTCTTCAATATTAGAAAATAGCAATAGGGTTAGAAAATAGCAAATCCTGTTCTCATGTCAAGGCAATAACTATCTGTCTTTTGTCTTAATAACAGTCTTTTTTGTTTGAGAGATTATTTGTTTTACATTAGTGGATAAACCAACACCTCTTCTGCACACCTGAATTTATCCTGGAGAATGAAGTCATAGACATGATAGGGAAAATGCTAACAAGCTGATAGAGATACTTGGCATCCAGTAAGGGAGAAAGGAAAAGGAAAAAAACCTACCAGACAAATTTTAAGAATTAATCACTAGGCAGGTTATACTATGGTTATACTACTTCAGTCCATAAGACTGGGTGAAAAATCAGAGTTGGGTAATTATGGATTATGATGCAGTATTATTCAGCTTGGTGTACCAAAATATTGGCATCCTGGAAAAGCTCTACTTCATGCAGATACTCCAGAGATGAGTACCTGTCTCTGGAGTATCTGCACCCCAAACTGAGATAAACTTACCACTTAAACTTCTCCACTTTCACGAAGAATGTGAAATGTATTCAACAAAAGAAGTCAGGCACACACTGCACTCGCCACCTTTTGCCTCACCAGACCTGTGGCATCTGATCTCATATTCCTGGGGTTTCCCATGCATATGCCAGGTGGGAAAGAACTCAACCAAATCAAACGTAAACCAGAGGAACTCCCTTGGTAGATGGAGCACTTTCCAGTGGTGACAAATTTGACATGTGAGTGGGATGCAATTTCACCTTGCTTTTTGCTTACCTTGTTTCTAGCAACTGGAGTGTGTCAATGCTGAAACTGGAGTCTACTGGGTGGGCTAATATTTGTCTGTGCTTCTTGATGGATCATTGCTTTATTTCAGTGAAGAACAGAGAACACACAATAAAAAGCGTGAATTATTTTTGCTGCCTTACTAAGCACATCTACAAACTTGAACACCAGCTGTTGACAAATAAGAATTTAATAAAAGTCTACTTCAGTTTCAGATTGAAAACTTGGTCTTTTGAAAGGTTCCATGAAATGAAATGTTTTGCATGGTCATCCAAGCACTAAGACCCTAAACTAAGGGAACCTATCTCTTCTGTGAGTCTGGAGAACCTGAGGCCTCACTCTGCAGAAGTCTGCCAGGCAGGGTGCCAACCAGGGGAGCTACAAGGAAAACAGGCAGGATGAAAATGTGCCTTTAAGGCAAATGCCAAAATCTGTAAGCATGTGTGTGCTGCCAAAGTTTGACAGAAATTGGCAGATTCTGTTAAAGTATTACTATCAAGACAAACTATTTTTAATATAAATCTATGATACATTTGTATCATAAATTTGTATTATAATTTAAAGAGTTTTCTGCATAACTTCCAAAATGAACAGTGACATTGGTAATGACCTCTAACACTTTTAATGAGGACTGTTTTTTCAGAGAGTCCTAATAACTACCCTGTGAAAAGCAAGTAAAGTAGATGTTATGTTCCTCTGTTGACTTAGGCATAAAGAACATGAGTTATTTGTGCAGTTAGGTCACTGAATTTAATACATGGAAACTTAACTGACATATTCTTAAAAAAAATAAAAATTGACTTGAGGGACCTGGCTCACATTTACCAAGTAAACAGCTGCAGCAATTTAAGATGTTACTGTCTCAGCCTCCAGCTGTTTGTTACTGGCCTTACAACAGAGCAAAAATAGAATATTTCAATTCTTCTGGTTGACACTCAGAAGAATCTAAGCACAGTTTTAATTTTAATGTTTAAGTTAATTTGTTCAATTCTGATTTAGAGCTGTGATGCTTCATTCTGCCAGCTCTTGCATCTGGAAAAGGGGCAGGAAGGAGGGTGAGGGCATTCTGCTGCTGTAGCTGAGTTTGCCAGAAGTCACAGGTCAGAGTGCTTGACTGTATTTCTCAAAAGTTAATTATGCTTGCAAGCTTGAATCCCTGAGGGTTTCTAGGAGTTTCAGGCTTCCCGATTTCTTCTGAAATAGGATTTAAGGTCTTCAGAGACTAATTAGGTGCTGTTGAGGTTTCTAGCTTGCCACTTTTGCTCATGGCATTGTATCTCTATGCTCACCACAGATGATCTCTAGGTGTTATGAATAGGAATCTTAATAAAAACAATAATTAAGGTGATTTTAAAAGCCCATGCTCATGTAAAATGAGGCTATCCGGAGGCTTTACTCTGTCATCTGCCAAATGGAAGTACAATCAAGAATATGCATGGCACTAAGTGGTGAAAAGTTAGAGTAAGCATTTGGCTCACAGCTCCAGACTGGAAAACCTCTAATAGACAAAATGAGACCTACTAGTAAAACATAATAACTGTAGTTTTTTCTTAGGGAAATAAGGAGATCTAAATAAGGAGCACTTTTAATGTTCCTGGGTTGAACTTGACTTTGGAAGTTTTGCACATCAACATTCCATCTGGAAAATGGGCCAGTTCAAGATTAACTGCTTTCACTCTGATAATGGCCTTTTCATATTCATTGTGGTCTGAAAACAGCCTCTCCTTGCTAAAAAATGCAGATGTATGTATATGGATATACACTAACATTAAAGTTGGAAGAGTTCCTATTAAACAAACAGTCATCAGAGAGTATTTATTTAAAGCTCAAATACCCCTTCTCGTTCTCAGACCTCAGTAAAACATGAAGGAAAAATTCCATAGACTGTTGCTTTCAAGGTTTCATTTCAGGAAATTCAGAGAAAGTTTTAGGATTAGGAAGCTGAATGCATACATAGAAATTGGGAAGAGCACAAAGCAAAACTTCTAGGTATCCGGTATACCTGTTCCCCTTTTTGCAACAATTGAGATGCACAATATTTTTACATATTCTAAAAATTTTTGACTATTAGCCCCTTACCTGTGAAAGAGAATACAACAGTTTGAGCTTCACAGCTGGGGTAACACAGGTTTGCATGCATGAACTTGCTAGCTCTAAACAAGTTCTCATTAATAAAAATTCAGTCTCAGTACAAGAGTACCTATACAGACAGATATTATCCTGGCATATCTTAGTCTTCTTATGAATTATTGACACTTGGAAAATGCAATATTCAAAAATATGCAGGAATGTACAGTATTCTCAGTCAGCTCCTCATTATGTTTCTATATTTAACTACATTTGTAGATGGCAAACTGACAAAGAAAGTAAATGAATGACTTGGGCACAGAGAGCAGTAACCTTGAACCTAAAGCCAATAAAAGGCAGGCATACTAAGTGATGTATTCTCACATTTCCAGTTAACATAGATGCACCCTTAGATGAGATGTTCTGTGGGAGGTAAAGGGTATAAAAATGTGAATTATAATCCATTTACAAAATTCTCTTTGTCACACATTTGAAGTCCTTCTAAATAGACAGATTCCCTGTAACTACACCCACAGTTGTGTCAGAGATCACAGTGTCCATAGGCTGACTGGCAACTGAAGGCACAGGCCTTGAAGTCCTAGTGACAGGTACTAGTTAGTCATGGCAGATCCATGGATTTCCAGCCTTGTTTAGCACAAATCTCAGCACATTGCTAACAAAGTATTTCATAGTATGTTAGATTAAACTTCACCTGTGAGGATCCAGTCTCTGTGCAAAATACAGAACTTGAGGTAGTAAAGAATGCACACACAAAGAGACTTTTCTGTCACTGATTGGTGGCAGCAGTAAAATCCTTCACAGTGCTATATGGAAAAAAGCATGGTTGCTTGACATAATTTACACTTTTGATCAAGAGGACAGAGGTGTCAGTGACTGTACTAGAAATATAATTTCTTCTGTGTCTTGGTTCCCAGACTTCCAGTCAAAACTGACCTTGTTTGTCCCTGGAAGCATCTTGTGACTGGGCTCCAGTTCCTGGGGCCGGGGGCATTCCCTGCCCTTCCTTTAAAAGCCTCAGGGCTTTGCCCTTGCTCAAGCCCTTGCAGTGCCTTTTTCATCACCCAGACCCACTGTTTCCGCATTTACTGTAGCTCTGCTGCACACTTTTGCTTGTGAGGAGGCTCAGACGGCTTTTGGACTGAAGGAAAGAGACTCTCTTCCAGCTCTTCCACTCTTGTAGCAGACAGTATATGAAGATAGTAACTCCATGACTCTGGGAAGGAGACGACAGAGTGTAGGCAAGGTACTGCAGAGAATGCAGGACTAGTATTATAAATGCTGCAATATTCTGCATGCTTAATAACTCTCCTATCGCACATATTTCAAATCTTGATTCAAATATTCCCTGTCTAATTTGTTTTGAGCAGACTTATTCATGTATTCATAGCCTTAAGGGTGATGAAATTAATTTATTACTCTCAATAATCCTTTCTCAATATTTGTACTCTTTTGTTGGCTAAGATGGGGCTTTTACCAGTAAAATTATATTGGCACAGCTTCTAAAGTAGACATATTTATATGAGCACAAAAGTAACATAACTATAGTGGTTAAATCCCTACTCATACAAAAATAGATATACAAGTATGACTAGATCCAGACAATATTATCACTTGAATTAAACTCACATAAGTAGCCCAACTTTACTGTTCAGACAAAGCCTTAGCCTCCTCTTTCAAGTTGCTTTGCCAAGTAGCTGTCATCGTTTTATGATGCAAACAACCATGCATTTGCTTGAAACCACCAAAGCAATCTCTTTTGAGCCAAGTGGGTAATATCACAATTCTAGATTGAACTCAAACCAGTGATCAAAGACAAAAATGCCCGGGCATTGCCAATTTTCTGAGCCATCCAGTAACCATTAGCTTGCGTTGTCTGATTTGCATGATAATTGTAAAATAAGAGGCTGTGTGATTTTACTCCATTGCCAATATAATTTCATACTTTGGGGCTTTTGAGTAGTGAGTTTTAATTTATTATTATTATTATTATTATTGAGTAGATACGTATTAGAAACTTCTTATTCCCAGCCCGCTGGGAGTAGACTTTAACCTTTAAACCGCGATGCTGAGTGAGGAGCGAAGGTCGGAGCAGGCGAGGGCGGCGATGCTCCCGGGCCGTCCCCGCAGGCCCGTGCGTGCCTCGCCACCTCCTGGCCGGCCCCGGCACCTGCGGCGGGCGGCTCCGGCCGCCGAGCGCTCCGCTCCCGCACGGCCCGCCCTAGGCGCGCAGGGAGGATGTAAATGCCAGCCCTCCGCGGTGTTTTTGATGTGAAAACGCAGCAGGTCACGTTAAGGGAGGTACTAAGTCTCCTTCTGTCCGATGCCAGAATGTTTTGGGGTTTCCACTGCTGCTAATTACTCTGTGTATCAGAACAGTAAGGTTCCCCCTGCCTTCCATTTGCATTAAAAAATCTCTTTAAGTTCCTTTTAAAAATAGAAGCAGGTGCCAACAGCTGGAAATGGATACAGTACTTCTGGCAGCTTCTAGTCAGCAGAGGTCATGGAGCAGTCCTGCCAAGCGATTTACAGGCAGCCACTTCCAACTAAATTATAAAATAATGCTGCATAGGAAGACAGCTGAATGTCCCACTTTCAGTTCAAAAGCATTAATCCATAAGACAATAGTAAGATACATTCATTGAAATGATTAGTGGTTTAATTGATAACTAATGTTGGGCAGAGAGTGGCTATGAAGTAAAAAGCTTAGCTTGCATTAAAAAAATCTTTAAACAATTTGAATATAAATAAGATCCTGAAAGTTCCTTAGAGAAGTTGGGCAAAGAAAATAATATATTCATGAGTAAAAATTACTCTGGTTTAATTCCATCCAGAGAAGGCAAACACAACATTTTTCTCTCTAGATCAAAGTGATTTTTCTTTGAAATAAAGAAGCATATTTGGTAAGGCAAGTTAAAAACCACAGCTAAACTGAAATGAGATACACTTGCAAATATAAAAAGAAAAGTAGGATATTCAAATACCTACAAGTAGATGGAAGCTGATTATTGCTCTTAGACTTATATTACCTGGTTACTTTTTACTTCTTGATATTCTTCCTGTTCGGTCCCACATCTCTTTCACTTTCAAACTCTCCAGTATGTGGCATCTAATATACACTGAAAATTTGACAGTTTACTTTGTTATTTACCATTCTGATTGTAATGTCTCCCTAAGTATGTTTTGAAGTCTTCAGCTGATTTTTGCACAACTAGATACCCAACTGTATCATTAACGTGTGCCTCACATCTGTCTATCATTAGAGTTCCCCAAGTAAAAATTCTGCCACTTACATAATATGACCTTTCCCAGTAGATGTGTAGTTCACTTCTCCATTCCCCTGCAAATTGTTCTATTGTAATCCACACACTACTTGTGGTAACATTTTCTTTATTTCTTTTCCTACCCTTTCAGCTTGTCTGCACCTTAGGCATCACAGGGTAATATAAATAGTGTCTACTTCTGGAAAAATTTCCAGCATGATTCTTATGGGACTGCTCCCCAAACTGGCCATGGTTGGGTTCCTTTTATACATTTCTTGAATAAGACTACTTCCAGTGAAGCCTTTCTGCTGGAGAGTCTTTACACTTATCAAAGGAAACCAGCCACACTCTGGAAGTGGCCACTTTGGTACTGGATTACCTTTGCATGTCGTTCTTCTCTTTGGCTGGGAAGATTGAGAGAATGGCAACAGGATGGAAGCATGGAACAACATGGGCACAAATAGGTGGCAAATTAAAGTATAAGAGTGCTTTCCTCCTGTCAAAAAGACAGAAGTTTGGCCGATTAAACTTTGAGTATGGTAACACTGTTAGTACAGGATAGAGTAAGTTTAGTGCTGGCTTCTGAACATAGAAATGTGAAGAAAAACATATACTACATCAAAATGGAATCTGTAGCAGTGAAGTCCTTACACAAGAATACATGTTCATTCCTGCTTGTGAGTGGAAGTTACCCACATATTCAGGAGGCTATGTTTCTGCAAAGGTGCTAACCTGTCATCCTACAGACATTTGTGTATCAAATCAGAGGACAGTAAAAGCCAAATTCACCTTCACTAAGAAATTTTCCAGTTTACAGACACTGTATCACAAGTTACCTACTGTGTGGCTCTGAACTTTATAGCATATAAGCCCTTTGCAATCTTTATTTTATCGATCTTTACAGAAGTCATGTGAAAATCAAACTGCCATCACTCCTGTTATATATTCTTTCTGTTTGTTAAAAGCATTGAGATGCATCTCAGGTAAGCATATTTTTTACAGTAACAGCCTGGTCTGGCAGAACCAGAACAGAAAGAGAACTAGAGAAAACAAACTTACAGTAAATTTGCCACAATGCAACTGTACTAACCCTTCTGTATCAGTGAAAGAAATTACTGTCTAAGTTCAGGAAAACAGTTTACCCCAGTGTTGTATCATAGAATTAGATCAATTACTTGTATATTTCACATATTCCACTGTGATGTCTTAGTATTTCTGAGTTCAACCACATTTTATTTCTGAAAAGTGAGCCCTTGTAAGGCTCTGGACACAGCACTCAAGCATTACTAGTCCCACTTGAAATCTGAAGACGTATTTCTTATTGTCTTAGGCATGCCATTAGCCTCTTCCAGTGTACAGTTCCTTTGTCTGTCAAATATTCTTAACCCACTCTGAATTGCACTATTGCTTCCCCAAAATGTGGTGGCTTAGGCCCTGCACTGGTATGCAGACTTGCTGCTTTCTGTCAGCATCGTCTAACTTGATTTTATAGTTTCACACTTATGAAAGAAATAAATGAAAGCAGCTTGAGCAGGAAAAAAATCTTTTCCAAAAGCACTGGGTCTATATCCTGAGAGTTCTGTTCTCAAATACGCTGCTGTTTAATAAAAGCTTGTTTCCTATTTGAATATTCCTTATGAAATAAGAAAACAAACATTAGCAGACAAAGCTATCTAAGTTACTTTGTTTACCTCTCTTCAGGGCTATTGTGTTAAAACAGAAAGTGTAAGAAATTTGTGGGGGCAAGGATTAGCTTAGCAAATTGCTACCAGGAGATGGCACCATTAACAAAATAATTTGAGTGCCGCATATACGTTCCTCTCGACCACCTCTATGTCTGAATGTTTTGGCAATTCCAGGTGTTGTCTGAGCGTGATCCTGCATATCATTTATCCAGGGAATCCTTGCATGCCAGCAATCCCACGCACACTGGAAGGGTCCTGCACGCTGCAACACTGGTGACTTTTTGCTCCTGCTGGCAGATCAGGACTCACCAAAAGCAGGAAGAGGTTAGGAGATACTGGGCAACATTTTTCTCTCTGATACTGATTTGGAAATAGGATTGAGGCTGAGTGCAATGTCAGAAAAGGGCTGATGTGAAGTAGACTGACTCCAATCACAGCTGCAAGACCCAAATGCAAATATTTAACCACTCCTTCCCAGAGGCTGAAGGTATGACGTTCTCTGTCATCCTTCCAATGTCTCTAAAGAATGGGATTAAATGATTTTATATTTAGAAGCCCGCAGGGAATCCAACTTAAAATGACAAGAATTTAAGGCTCTGAGACCTTACCCTACCATGCT
This sequence comes from Hylia prasina, assembly GCA_013397195.1. Taxonomy (NCBI): domain Eukaryota; kingdom Metazoa; phylum Chordata; class Aves; order Passeriformes; family Sylviidae; genus Hylia; species Hylia prasina. Next base: position 480,784 of record VYXD01003062.1, on the reverse strand, counting down.
TTGAGAGCATCCCTGTGGTCGAATTGGTTCTGTGAAAGGTGAAGAAAAGATTCTGGTTGATGACAGCAGTGTCAGAATTTCACCTGTTAACTGCGGACGAACTGGAGCTTTGCACTCACACAGCTTGCAGGATCAAATCCCCAGTGTGACAGGAAGCAAAATATTTGCCATGTGTTTCATTTCAGTTTTAAGCACTTCAGATTTTGAATCCTCTTGGTTAAGTAATTGATGTTTGAATGACCTGTCTCCTGCTTGGTATTTTAAAATAAACCTTGCTACAGCACAGATTATGAATCAAAACAGCTGCTGAAGCTGAAAGTGTACTTAAGCAGAAAGATGGCTCTTTGTGAATCATAGTAACTAGTCTTACATGTATTAACTTCAGCATCCAGGGAGCTAAATTTCATGTGCTTTGGTTTAAAAAATTCATTATATAGATCTGATGTTTACACGTTTTTTTTTTATGTCTCCCCCATCACTTCCTGCCAAAAAACCAATGAACTAAAAAATCCCTTGTTATCAATATCCGTTGTCAAACTTGTGTTTCTCATATGCCACAGCATATGAGATTATGAATAAATCTTTTGTCTTCTGAAAATACAAACAGAAGCCATCAAAAATCAATTTTTACAAGCATTCCAGTAAGTTGTTTGCAAGACAGTTGAACTCTGTCATAGAAGCCCCTCCAGGCATGGTTAGAACACCTACCTTATCACTTGTTCATTGGTTGCATGGTGAACATTTAGAGGCCTGAATAAAGAAAAGAAAATGAGGGCTCCAGATTTGACTTTCTAATGGGGTTAGGTCAGGAACTGCATGTATGTTTCACTGTAGAGAAGCCAGGCCATGAAAACATGCAGGGGTAATCAATTTCTCTGCATTAAAAATTGTAATGAAAATACTGTTTTAAGACTGTTATCTGCAGTGAAAAGGAAAAATAAAAAATTGTTCATGGTCTTTGTAATCCACCAGAACTCAGAATGCATTTTCCATGCTGGCCAAAAGCAGCACACAGAATGGTCCCAAGGTGCTTGGGGTCATTAATAAACATTATAGTATTAATCTGCACAATGATGAGCTACAACAGCGCTTGTCTTTCCTAACTTGTAGTCTTTCTGCTGTAGCTTACTAAACCTTGTTCTCTGAGCTTTCAACAAACCCTCTAAACTCACGTTCTGAGAAGCTCTAATAAGGTGTGTCCTCTAAAAAGCTGTATTTAGTGCAAAATATACGCTACTGCACACATTCATGGCAAAAGACGTGGAGTCTGAGCTCTCTGTACATGCACTGGGTTTATCTGCATTTCTGCTTGCAGTTCAACATATAGGGAATAATGCTCAAAGATATTTGAGAAACTATGGGGATTTTTTTCCTTGCCTATCGCTACTAGCAGAATTACTCTTTGATTATTACCTCAATTTAAATTAATAAGGGAGGGCACATGTTACAGAGTGGAAAGCAGGGCCAGTTTTAGTTCTTAGTTTTTACTGGCCATTCATCTGAATGTCATGAGGGAATCCAGCCACTGAATGCCTGCATGTTTGGGGTCTCTGGAACTGATGGGAAGTCTGAGCACTGCCCTTTAACCTTCTGGCCTCTTGGCTTACTCTTAAATTCCCCCAGAAAAGCTGAACCTTGCTGTTCAGCTTCCTATCCCAGCAGTAAATTCAAACTCCATTGTTACCTAAAGTCCTAGAACCTCTCTGAAAAGTGAGCTCTCTGCTTTCCCATTAACCCTTCAAGCACCGAATCAATGATGTGATCGACTTCCACTATAGCAAAAGTTTTGTCCTACTTTTTTAAAATCAGATTTTTTTTTCTTAATACAGTGGAGGAGATCATAAAGTTCTAGAAAAATAACAAATATCCTAAATGTAATGTCTTTTTCTTAATCTCTCCCTATTTATGAAAATCTTGGAAATTCATCTCTTTTCAGGAAGATGAGGAGAGGCTCTATGTCTTCCCTCAACAGAATGCCTCATCAGCTCCAAACTTCTCATTCCACCTGCTGCAATTTGCAAGCAAACTGCTATCAAGTAGGGATTCTATTGCTAGAGCAGCTAGAGCTTACAGTTGTATGTCTTGTGTCTGCAGTCCCTGGAATAAAGGTAGAAGAGTGAAAGTAGGGAAACACATCTTAGATTTGAAAACAAGGTGGATTTTGCAATTTGATGTGATTATGTTTGCATTCTGGAAAATATGCATTGAGAGATTCAGACATTATGTGCATTTTTCCAAGGAGAATATGGAATTAATAAAACACTCCAACAAACCAACAAATAATTATAGCTAGACAAGTCAAACTGAATATTGTGTTGCATACTAAAAAAGCTGGAAGAGTTGTGAAACAGCTAGGGCAGCCTTGCTGTGAAGAGACTTCTCTGTGTTAGCCTGAGTTAGGATGGAACAGTGAGGCAGTAGTGTCCAGAAAGTGCAAAAGCAAGGAAGTAGATTCTCAATGAGAAATCCAGAAAACAACAGGACAAAAGAACAAGGATGAGGCTTATAGAGACAACTGGGTTTTTTTTGCTCCAGAAAAAATGATACATATAGCCACTATAATTTCTTCTGTGTGATAGATGTAGAATCTCATCCTAGTTATCTTACCTATCAAGTGCAAAACCTTTTGATTGGATATTGTAGAAAGAACTTCAAGCCCCAAATCCTTCCCCCCATCCTCATTGAGAGTCTGGAAGTTGTTTGGTATAGTAACTATGGAACAACTCTTTTCCCTGAACTTCAGGCATTAACTTCTGCCGGATTCATTTGTCTGTCCTCATGTTTCTGAGTAGAGGAGAAAAAGAAAAAGAGAAATATTCCACGTAATGGAATAGAACTTTACTTCTGCTGACTCTGATCTTCAGGTCTGACAAAGGAATCAGCTGTGCCCTCAATCATCCCCCAAGCTGAAAGCACTTACATCCAAGAGCTTCAGTGTAAAAAATCAGCTAACCAACAAACAGGCAAACAAACAAAATATTTATTGGTTAACAGTGAATTATTTTTCAGTTAGTTCTTAGTCTCTCTAGTCCTGGCCAAAACCTGGTTTGGAGACCAATCTAAGAGTGACGAAAGGCTCACCAACAGTAGTACAAGTTTTACCTGAAAGCCATTGAGGCACACTTTGATTCCAGGATTTACACAGACACGCTTTGAGGCACGTTTCCTTGTACTCCACACATTTACCAACAAGCCTAATAAGCTCAGTTTCTCTCTAATTTTAGTGAATTATCACATTTACTAGTGCTGCTCCTTGCTTATATTTTGATGTAAATTTTAATCTGGATTGCAAAACTTTAGGTCCATCTGCCCATACAAGGTTACAAAACCCTGTGATTTTAAACAGAGCTGCCTAAAAAAGAACTGGGGTAATGCTGAAAGGCTTTCCTCTCTCCTTCCTGCCCAATTCACTGAGAGAAACTGATGACTATTTTGAAAAGTAGATCACCAACATCTAGAACTCTGGAATCACAGGTCAAATCTCAGCGGGGTTCACTCGACTCTTCATCCTTCTAAAGTACTTAATGTGAGTAAACACAGGGCATCAGGATGAAACTTTGAAAGAGGAGCACCTGCCAGCACTAAGTTAAAATATCTCCTAAGAGTCCAGCCATAGGCAGGTACTTTGCTGGTGGTCCTGGGCAAAATTTCCCTTCCAAATTTCAGTCTTGATAAAGGCCCCTTCTCCCTTGTAGGAGTCTATATAAATGTAGCTCTTGGAAGCTGTAAATAAAAGTGAACAAATATTCAACATCAGAACAGTATTTTATGCAGAATTTTGTTTTCAAGTGTCAAGAGTACCCTTCCAGAAAAAAAAGTCAAACCACAAACAAAAAACTGACCAAAACAAGTAAACAAAAACTCGATGAGAGTTTAACCAACTTACGTTTCTCAGACAGATTAAAAGGGGAAAAAAATATCAGTTTTCTTCTCCAAGAAAAAAGTCGAGGGCTAAAACCCTACAGTTTTTGACAAGAAGTACTTCATGGTAGTTTTAGGTTTAGTTAGATTTTCTCTGATTGCTTTAATCAAAAAAGCAAGGCAGTTCATTAAAAGGGGCAAGATCATGAAAGACATATTTGGTATATCTGATAAATATCTTAAGCATACACAAATTGAACATTAGGAAAAAAACCTCTTCACTGAAAGCATGGCCAAGCATTATAATAGGCTACCCAGGGAAGTGGTGGAGTTATTATCCCTGGAAATGTCAAAAAAATGTGTATATATATCACTAAAGGACTCAGTTCTGTGGTACGCTTGGCAGTGTTAGTGGTTGGACTTGATAATCTTTGACATCTTTTCTAACCTTAAAGGTTCTATGACATAATCTTTCATAGTTATTTGAAATGGGGATGACAAGACACACCTTTCTAACCAGTGTTGTAGTGGGACAATAAAATTTGATTTTTTTCCAAAGTTTACCAATAAGATAAATTTAGAGATGAGAAAATTAAAACCTTTGATGATATGAGATCCAAGTTAACAGAAATGTTGACCTCTTATAGATAGTTCAGATCCACTAAGATCTGAATAGCTTCCAGAGAAGCGACACATTCTTGTTTTTAAAAAATTCTACAGCTATATTTTTTTTCAAAGTACAAAGAAAAGCGTAGAAAAGAAAAGCCAAACCACTGGGATAATAATTCTTCCAAAACTGGATTAAAAATACTAGAGCAGTCAAACAAATTGTTATTGAATTAGTGTCTACCAATAATTTTGATATATTGTATCTTGAGTTTCATTTCCATCCTCTACCTAGAGAGCTCTCTCCTCTTTTTTCCTACATTTTGTTCTTACCTAATATTTCTTGCGTCTTCAGGCTTTTTATCCCCACAGTGTGAGGCCTAAAACCTCCTTCTAAACCACAAAGGAACAATGTGTACATCACTTCCACATAATTTACTTGACAACATTAAATATTTCTAATATAATAATCCAGTTCTACCTAAGATATATCTAGGAGTACAAGTGATGTAGGGTTCTGGGAAAGGAAGGCAAGGTGAGGTAAGACAAGTGGAAGATGGCATGGAAGGGTAAGGTAGGACAAGGCAAGGCCAGTGTTCATTCATAACTTTAAGGTCTAAATGTCCACCTTTTCTTCTTCTACTGTAATATCAATAATAAATAATAGATGTGCTATTATTTATTATTGATATGATATAAATATTATATTATCACCTTTTACTCCACCAGTTAAGGATCAAAATGTGCAAGTAATATGTTAGTCTCAGGGCAGCTGGTCAGCAGAAAAAGATTTTTTTTTCTGGAAGAGCTTGAAATCTATATAATAATTAACCTTATATAATACTTTTAAATTCCCTCTGCACATTTTCTTTACATTTGAAACCATGTGTGCAGCTATTCTGTGATGGAGATTATGGTCTGATTCTCAGTAGTTTATGATATTTCCATTACTCCAGAGGTTTTATAGAAACAGGAGAAATTTGCAATGCATAACAAACAACCATCTTTCTCACTCTTGTATCAGCACAATTTGTTTTTGCCACTTTACCCTAGGAATTAAAAGTGAAGTAAACTAATAAAACTCATTACAGACAGAATTTTGATAACTACAGTCATTAGCATATCTGAGTTTGTTCTGTGTATTAGCACCACCAATGCTAGGCTGACGAGTGGCAAAGAGCACCTGTCAAAACAAAAGAGCTTCACGCCTCACAAGTTTAAGCCCCAGGTAAGAAACTCGGCCTTGTGGACAGGCTGAAAAGATGTTGCAACCTGAAACGAAATAGACTTGTAAGAGAAAATGAGATCCCTCTGGGTGCCAATAGTCCTCTGTTTGCCATGATTAAATCCTCTTTGTTTCATTAGATACATCAGTGGAGAAACAAACAGTGAGATCAAGATAAAGAGCTTGCGACACATCTTTCTCTCTTTTTCCCTCTCCATGAAAATTGCCACCTTTTTCCTTGGACAGGCTCAAAAGAACTGCCTTGCTCAAATAAAATTGATGAGACCTCTGAGCAGGTGTACAAGACAGCTTTTGGCTTTAAAAAAGTGCCAAGCACTTATGTCAATGACCTGATCAAATGATAAGCGTGCTGGCTTCCTTTGCTCTCTAATTAATTTTCTCTCTTGAAGAGAACACCTAGCATTGCATGATGCCTAAGTCTTTAAGTCTTAACACCAGCTGAAAGTCAATGAAATAATGCTTTTCTAGGAAAATAAACCAATGTAGAGTATATGCACCTCACCAGAATTACAAGAGTATTGCAATTATCCAGCTTGGACCAAATGTTTATTTCAGCAATTGTCTTAAGTATTGTTAAAACAACATAGAGTTTCATTGTTAATGCTACACAGAGTTTCTTTGTCTAAACAAAGCAAAGATGTTGGCAGCGTAGTGGCTGCATAAAGCTGGCAGGAACTGGAGTCAGATAGACATACATTTTAATTATCTCTTTGAATCAGTAACTTCATTCAGAGTTATTTATTACCACGTACTGTACTGTAAAGCGGTTACAAATAACAGCGCAACTTCTTCACAGACACTGATTTCTCCCTGTAGAAGTAGTAGAGTCCAGTGAGGGGGTGACCAGATCAAGTAATGAGTATACACTGAAATAATAAACAACCTTTTGCACTTTATTTTAATTGAAGTGGAAGGAGATACCATCAATACTGTTCAATGGTAATATACATCCTATAATGCTGAAGTGCAAAGGTGAATGCTCAAAACAAATGCTTCTTTAGCAGCGGTTGATTGTGAAAAATAGAGTTAACAAGCAGTTTGTACATAGGGACACTATCTTTTTGTTTCATAAAGTTAAAATAGTTTGCAAAGCTTCCTGCTCCTTAACCTGTTTATATTCTACAAATGATATGGATGTACTACTTCTGTTAGTAAAAAAATATACAGGACAGACATCACTGTGGAATTAGTGTAGAACTAATTGCAGTAACAGTTTGTGTTATTGAAGTTAAACTGATACTCAGCTTAGGTATCTGCAATGAGGTGAGATAAGGGTTCACTCAGGTGCAGATACACAATACAGTTGAAAAAAAAGAAGCTAGGCTAGTCTGATAATTACACTTTTTTGTTGATGACTTCCTCTCAATGGAAGAATAGGATTCCACAAATGAAGTATGCCTTACTGTGTTTGTTTACCCACACACACAGACACACACCCCCACAAGCACCTGGCTATAAACAGCTCTTGTGTTCAGAGTATGGAGCCTTTTCTTGCTTTGGCCTCAGCCCATGGTTACTGTTTGCTGACTCTAAGGAGCTTAGGTCATTAAATATTATTTGTAGCATCACCAACGACAGAACAGCATGCTGCAGAGTTAAAAGAAATATGCAAATGAAAGAATAAGAATGGAAAGAGGGGTTCAAAACTTAACTGATGTTAAGAAGAAAATTGTCAGTGGACTAAGCTGAGCAAACTTTTGGTCTTTGACGACTTTAAATGTCCAAGTCTGAAATTACGTTTATATGTCATTACAGATAAATTTTTTAATCAAGACTTTCTTGTGCCCTCAACACAGTATCATAATCTTAAACTTCTAAAACCCACCTATAGTTATGATTTTTAAACTAATATAACATAAAGGACAAGGTTGTGGTGATCCTCCTAGTGTTATTTTATATAATTTCTCTGATTCACTGGAAGAACTACTGCTGAAATGAGAGTTTCACTGTGAGCAAAAGTAGGGCATTTATGCTAAATCCATTGGGATATGGCACTTTCTTTTCCTTGGTATGTTTTGCAGTCTACCAAGGGACTAGAGATTCAATAGTTTGTAGCATCAATTATTTGAAATTTCAGCTTTGGATTTCAGTTCTCATGGAACCCTAAACTAACCTAATCTTAGTTCAAATTTTACCCCTGCAGTGACTTAGCAGACAACTACTAATGACCAGGCCATCATCCAGCTGTATCACTGCTGTGTTGAGATGTAAAAATAAGAGTGCTGAAGCAAAATATATGCAGCATAATTATGTATTTTCTTTATTATTAGAGGGTTTTTAAAACTTTCTGAGGGAAAGATGGGTTATTATGCATTTTTAAACTGGAAATACTAATCACACAGAAGAGTTTTGATTCTGCTGTTGCCATAGTCGCACTCAGAATTCACACTTGGTCTCTTTGTAAAGGCACAAAATAAGAAAAATTTAGATTCTCTCTCCTTGCAGCATGCACTTACACCCCCTAGTGCTGTCCTGCCATAGACACTCCCTACACATTAGCCAAAAAGGATAAAATACTTCAGTGGGCATAAACTAATTGTAACTTTCTCAGTTAGGGAAACTGGTTTTAATACGGCAGCCAACAGCAAACCACTCTGATGAGAATCTGATGGATTGTTTTGTTCTCACAGGACGATCCAAAAAACTGGTGTATCCATTTCTTTTACATGATCCTGAATGGTCAAGGAAGTTTCATTGTTCATTTTACAATTCCTGTTGGTTTCACCGTATCTACTGTAGGGATAATACATTATAGAAATGAGCGCTTCTATTTCCCCATGATGATGTTACCATTAATACCTACCAGAGAGGACAAAACTTATGTAAAACATGCCATGAGAAAGATAAAGACTCAAACATGTTTTTTAAAATGATAAGAATATCAATCACTTTAAAGTAGAAAAGGACCTCAATATTTGCATTTGTAACAAGAAAAAGTTATGGGTTTCTTTCTTGTTTTTTTTTGGGGGGGGTGTTTTCCTTTGAGAAGAAAGATGCAGAAAAGGGCACTATATTAGCTAAATATTGTACCTTGGAACATCAGTCATTTTCTACTCAATAATACTGAAAGGGTCTAATTTATAAGTTTTTCCATCTCTCTGTTATGCTGGTTTGTAAGTTCTGACATTGCTACTGGTATGTTAATGAGAAGCTAGTGTTCCATTAAGAGTAAACCATATGCTCTACCGCATACTGTGAAAGAGAAAGCATATAATGTGACTGTTGCCTTAGTAACACATTAATTCATTTTGTCAGTGTTGGCACAGATCATTTCATTTATAAGAAAACAAGTATAATAGTTTACCACATCTATAATATTTACAGTGTTTCTGTTACAAAACAGTGACAAAATGAGTTTAAAAAATAGAGTTGGGATAGTATTATTAAAATATGGAATTTGTGGTAAAAATGTTCCCATACAAATTAAAAATAAGATTGGTGTAAATTTCTTTTCACATTATAGCACCAAACTGTTTGGTTTTCTGCATATTTGCATTCCACTAATAATATGCATAAAAATATAGTCCATGAAAAGCCACAAGTACATTAGCAGTTTTTAATGAATGCAAAACAAAATATTTCATACAACAGTTCTGTTAAGTTACAACCATTAAAACCTAATTGTATGTTAGTGTGTTACTCATAACAAAGCTAAACATTTATCTCTTTTATCTGGTCTTCCAGATGTTTCTTAGAATTTTAACACTGCTAAAATGCTGCAATTAAAGTATCCTGTTCCCTTAAGTGATCATATCTTACATTTTTTTCATTTAAGACATAAGTACATATGAATATATGTGTGTGTGTATGTATAGACATAAATGATACTTAATATAAATAGAGGGACTGCAAATATTTGATAAGGAAAAGAAACGCAGAAGGAGGAAAGGTAACGCCTCTCATTACAGACTGCACCTTCAGAATGGTCTCAGCCCTACTTCTTGCTCTTAGATCATTGTACATCTGTAAATGCATGTTTTTAACAACAAAGCTTTTATCTGGAATGCACTCTGATAACCTTGTACTAAAATAAGCAGCATTTTATTTTAGATACTAGTGTCAAGGAAAAATTAGTTTTCTAGTGCAACTACTCTCTGTTGCACATCCCCAAGAAGCAGTTAATAAGTCATCACCAATGTTTACAGCTCTTTAGTTACTTGGACTAACACACATATCTTATAAAGGTTCAGTACAATTCAATTTCTTGTCACAGTATAGCTATTGGGACAATTTACTTTCTCAAAAATAAAGAAGAAATAATTCTAAAACTGTGTTTGGACTATACCTAGCAAATCTGTAATGCTGTGGGGTTTTTTTTTAAAAGAAGGATCTAGTTAAACACAATTATGGAACTTTCTAAAGTATCTCACAAATTATCAAATCTTATTAAGTCTTCTGAACAACTTTGAAAAAGTTAAAAGGAAAAGCTTACAGTAATATAATTCACAATAATTTGCCTCTGGAATACAATCATGAAAAAGAATCAGTGTAGAAAACAATGTTGGAATGTTGTATCTAATTTTGGTAGCTACTTGATATTTTATTTTATTTATTGAAGAATAAAAATAAATCTTTTAAGTCTGAAATAAGATTTCTTTCAACTGAAGACACTTTAGCCATTAAAATGTATTTGTCACCTATACAACTAAATTCCATTTCTAGACTAAAATCTTAATTTTTTTTTTGATTATTATTGTGCAATTCAAAGATTAATGAATATGATTGCTCATATTGGATGGTTCTCAAATAATACAGGTAGTATATTTAATAATCTCTAGATATAGCAAATAAACCAACTATAGTTATAAAGACCTAATAGATTAGCTAAAATCTCTTGCTAGATGCAACACTACAGGCCCAGATCTGCATTATTGGTGGCTTTTTGCAGGTGTCTGCTAACATCCAGCCTGTGGTTAACTTGGTTGAGGAAATCAAATGTGAGATTTTCTTAGCTTCTAAAATAAAATTACATGCTGGAAGCTAGATGTTTTACTGATATAAGATCACATGGTAACACTGAACACTTCATATATCTAAAGACCATATCTAATAAGGAAAAACAACAAGAAGAAAAGCATGTGAGCATGAGGGTTGCAGAACATTTCTGGGAGCTATGCAGAACATTTGATGCAAGGACTGTGTAGTGTACTCAAATTTTCTTTCAACTCGTGATCAGACATCACACCACCAATATGACAGGAAAATCAAATCAATAATCTCTTCATGTATATACAGAAAGTATGAAATAAGGAAAAAGTGGTGACTTACAGAATAAATAAATAAATACTTTACCTATTGTAGAGGGCAATATCAATTACTTTCCAAATTTCTCAGGACTCTGAACTTTTGGTATACTTTGGCTCTGACTGATTTCTGACTTCTAAAGATAATAAAGAAAACTCAATATGCCTAATTGAAGGTTGAATTTATCATGGTTTTTCTTTTGACCTAGGTTTTGAGGACATTTTTCATTATCAAACAGAATGGTGTGTCCTCCCTTTAGATGACTTTGCATGTTTCACAACTGTTATGGAGAAAAAAGATGATTAAGTATGATTAGAAACATATCTACTAAATACATAGCATAGTAAACAACTACCATACGCTTTCTCTGAAGAAGTCATTATATTAATGTATATGAAAGCTTAAATCAATGAATGAAAATTTTCTAGCTACACCATATCACCACTAATGCAAGGTTTCAATATTGATTACTGTTTCATAAAAATCATAGTTACAGGACTTTCTCTAACAGTTATTATTGTCATTCTCTTTGTACAAGCCAAACCGACTAACTTGGAACATTTATATAAATGATTCCAAAAATAAAGACTATTTTTCAAACATGGATACCGAAGTTTAGAACAAAAGTGTGTATTAGCACATTGAGGAAACCTATTCTCAAGAAATGTGCGTTTCTGATCATGCATTTTAACAAGCAAAGAAATCCAATTGTATCTATATCAAATCAATGTTAGACTCTTATCTGAACCTGGACCTGGGGTAAACTTTGCCCTGATTTCTGCAGTAGCATGGACATGAAAGATCTCTTCCATTTCTGCTGGACATCTCACATTACTTACCAGTCCTTTAAAGGCAAGTTAAGGACAATTTTAGTGTCCTACTTCTCTGAAGGAAGCATGTGGCTGGGTAAGTAGATGGAGCAATGCCTTCTGCTGAATTGGTGGTGCTAAATAAGCATTTAAATCCACTTTAAAATATTGGATACTTTTGAAAATCTGTCAGAATTTTATGTTTCTCATTTAGTCAGTAGCAAGCAGAATTTTGACCTGTGGAACACAGAGCAAATTCATATTCATGCCAAAAGGTTAATATGCAAGTGCATGTTTAAGTGGCTGTGCCAAGGTGTTTTCTCCAAATGACAGTCTGTCCCTTAGACACAGTCACTGCTAACCAAGACATTTACTTACTTTAGACTTCATGTTCCCCGCTAATCTTTTTTCAAGCATTCTGAACCTGACACTGTATATAACACTATACATTTACTCTACAGGTATATAGAAGACCTGGGCTAATGTTTCAGCATTCCTGATGGGGCATAAAAGACAGCCAAGAAAAACAGAGAAAAGCCAAGTTTTGTATTGGGTTCTCAGGGGATACAGGCAAAATCTAGTTCTTCTCTAGTAACTTACCTGAGTGCTGACAAATACCATTTGACAGCTGAAATTCAAACAAATTATTTAAAATTCTTTAAAACTAAGGTTCAAGCTATTATACTACCCAATAATAATTGTCTTAATTGTTGGACATGTGTCAAGCAACATTCACAGTAGCAAAACTTAGGTGGCTAGGTGGCTTCCTGCAGTGTTGGCCTCTGACATCACTATAATATGCCATTTCACTTTTGAAGCACATTGTGAGCAAGCAGTGGTGTTCTGCTGTCTTGACACTGTCCCTGCATGCTGGAGGGACAGGACAACCAGCTACAGCAGCTACTGTAAGAAGAGACTCTGTTCCTTAAAAGCAACTCATTTATTTTCAGTCTGCCTCTACCACTGCTTTTGTCCAGAGCTCATCAACTAGATAAACACATCTTATGAAAAATAATTAGTAAAGAAATGGGAAGCTGTCAGAAGGGATAAAGAATCTTAAGTACAACATATAATGTTGGAATGTTTAAAAGCTATCGTCCTCTAGTCAGTGGCAAAATGTTTAGTTTGTGACAACCTTGCAATATGTCCACGATAGCACGTAAACGTGGTGGAGCTAGTTGTATCTGGCACACGAGCATTCTAACTTGCTTCTGACAGCCAGATCACCAGAAGCTTATTTAGATTTAGGGGGTGGTGGTGATGAGTCTTTGCCAGTTGTAGAAATAGTAGCCTAACAACTTGTAATACATATAATTACTCTCCATATCCCCTGGTCAGCAGATCTTCTGATATGTAAATTAGATGGAGCAAGCAGATGTATAACCTAGGAAGCATTCCAGATTCATCTTGATAAAAGTATGGTATTCATACTGGGCAGGGTTCCTTTGTCTATAACAATGATACACCAAAAATACATGCAATGTAAAAATAAAGCTATTGATCATTTCCAGGGGTACAGTCTACATGGAATATTTTTATTCCACCTGCCATATCTAATAAGCATTATTATTTGTCAGCATCACACTAAGGTAAATATGTGACAAAAACACAGGAAGAGATGATAGAACCTGCAAATATCTTATAAAGAAATTTCTACATCTTGTGAATTTACCTAAAAATGAGAAACTAGGGAAAGATGAAGATGAAAATGGTAAAATTCATGGCTAAAGGAGCTACTTTTATGTGCATTTGAAAGACTTAGAGAGCTCTCTACCTCCCTTCCCTACCTGCCTGCTCATTACAACTGTCTCCTGCACAAACACAGAATCATAGAATCTTAGAATGGTTTGGGTTGGAAGGGGCCGTAAAGATCATCCGGTTCCACCTGTCTCAGTGTCCCAAGCCCTGACACTAGATAGTCCTAGATAGTCCACAGAGAGTCCTAAAGAAAATTATTTTTATTTCTTAGGGAAAGGAACAGCCATGGGGCACTTAAACCACCTTTTTTTCTTCTTTTCAATCAATACTAAGGCTTACTGAGCCTTTCTGGTATTTTAGCTAACTTCTAAAATAGTGAAAGTTAACACACTCGATCTGTGTTACCACTTGTACTTACAACAGTATAGGCACAGTTTTAGGGGTTTGGGTCTTATTTTTTGTTCTGAGATTTTTTTGTTTTGTGTTTTCTTTTTTGTCTCTCATGACAGTGCTTATGCTTTTCAAGCAAACTAGTTTTCTGGACATATTTAGATTTAGAAACACTGAGTATAGTAAATCCTGTATTTTAGGAAACATCATGATTTGGCATATTGTCGCGCAGGAAAAATAAAATCTTTTTCTTAAGACTAACTTGTTGACACAGCTAATATATCTTTATAAGACATGATGTTCACTATTTAATGAAGCATTTGAGATAATGTGGCAAATCAAATCTGTACTCAATGTGACTGTTGAGTGCTGTTATTCTCTAGGTATATTATCAGAGCATTGGAAAAGAAGAGCATTTCCTTGCTAACTCATGGAAAACAATGGGGTTTTTGTTCTTGACCAGATTCCCCAAAGAGAATTGTATTGCAAGGTATGACCTTTTCTTTATTTATATATTTATTCTATCATATTAGAGTGTATTATTGTAATGGGGTTAAGGCTATCATAAATTTGAAATTATTTTTCAGTACAGATATTTTGGATCAAACCAACTACTACAAAACCATTCCACGAACTCATTGCTGGAATATTTCTGGATGCACTCAGGCTATCTTGTTTTTGTCTCAGCAAATTCAACACATTTTATATTGTTTTAAATTACATGTCTAATTCTCATTGGGAAAAATATTAAACAAGGATACAGTAACCTGATTTTTTTTTCTTACTTTGTATTAGGGAATGCAGTGTTTGGTTAGAGTGTTTCTAATGTAAGCCTGAAACATGTATGAATTTATTCACCTGATCCATTCTACTGAATGTCCAAGTAAGCGGTGGGAACTGACACAGAAAATTACATCTTTTCTTACCAGGCCATCAGGTGGGTAATGGCATATTTCCCTTACCTTTCTAACTTCTAAAATTCATAGTTTTCTTAACTACTGACAGTTCTGAGCTATTGCTTTGATGCTGTGCATATTCAGACTAACCAGGAAAGATTATCTTGACCTTCTCTTAGAAATATTTCCAGAACTGCCTTGAATAAGATGTCAAATAGAGGGATCTCTCTGAGGACAATTTTCACTTGAGTGAGCAAATTAAATAGTATGCAGTGCCTATTTATAAGTTGGAGAGTTTTCTACTGTTCCTATAAGGTTTACAAATGAAAATTTCAAATTTTATTTATATGAGGTTGATAAAATCCAGGAGATGAAGTATGGACACTCTGTAAGAACAAACTATAAGTGCTTTCAATGCAGAGGTGATGAAGTAGTATAAAATTTGGTAATTTTGTCACAACCTAAAGACCAACAATCTAGAATACACGGGGAAATTTATTAGATAAAGACATAACTAATAGGCTCTAATATGTGTAAATAATTTTTTGCCTAAAATTTTGAGAAAAGCACTTTCAGTTCAATTTACTAGTCTGACCTTTATAAATCTTTTCATATTTCAAAAAATGTTTTAATGTTTATATTATGGACAATTTTTCTGATTTCTATATTTTCAGCATTGCTTTCTCTTTGATTTGTTGGCTGCATCTCTATTTTTCAAATTGCTATCTAAATAAATTAAGGTTTTCTATCATATCTTTCTTGTGAACAGCATTTTAAATACATGGGAACTGAGAGTTGCACCGGGTCAGTATTACCATTTCTTCCCTTAAAACCTCAGGCTTGACAAGCCAAACAGAAATTAAAGAAAACTTTCTATGCACAGAAGTTTAATCTCTAAAATTTCTGTTTGCTTATTTTCTGTTATGATCTCAACATTAGTTAGCTAAACTACTGTGCTGGTGATTGAAAAAAAGGAATATCAAATGAAAAACTGCTTGCATTTTTTGAGATAGTCACCAGAGGGCATTTATGGACTAAGTCAAGATAAATTTCTGCATTCACTGTGGGAATGCTGAGAAGTGTTCTGAATGACACCATATTGCTATCAAAACTAAATCACTACTTTTATAAATGGAAAGCTTTGATTTAAAATGAGATATTAATTACAAAGAGAAAAAAAGAGAGATGACCAATATAATTTTTGGCTTCTCTAAAATTATTTGACTGCATTATAGATGTCAGATAGCATGAATATTCACACTACCACAGAAAAAATGTAACAGGAAAAAAATGTAACAGGAAAAAAAAAGTAGTAAACATTGTTGTCTTTCTTTCATTATTTTACAAATATGTAGTTGGAGGAAGAAGATAGTTCTTTTCAAGACTACTACAATGGAATAAAAGTAGAGCATTGGGTTTTTTTAAGACATAGTTTCATCTTTTATGTTGGAAGACATACTAATTATTATTAAATAGCTGCCTTTCAGTGAATATAATAATAAATAGTCTAATAAAAGTATGACAACTTTGAGGAAATAGTTAGGGATCAGATATTAAATGCTGTTGTGATATTCAAAATGTAGGGGCAGGTCCAGAATATGAATTTACTTAAATCATGATAAATTTATTATTAATCAATTTTTATTATCAGCTTCTGTGAATATGTAAAACTCTGTATTTCATGTATGGCTATATTTCATGATGAAATAATATCTTTAGAAGTACCTTTTTGATCAAGAAGAATGTCTTTTTGGACCAGTTCTCCCAAAGCAGAGGTCTTGTCAGTATGAATTGTGAAAAACCGAACTGAAATCCTTAAGAGACATGCATTAGACAGGAAGCCATACAAAAAGTAAACCTCTGCTTTGATAGTGTAACTAAATACTGTGGAAACTCAAGTCTTATTTTTCAATAGAGAAGAAATTTCAATAAGAAGGAAAATGCAGGGTGAAAAATAGTTGCAAAATTAAGAGAAAAGTCCTAAAGATCAGTTAAAGAAAAAAATGTTCTCTTTTTGTGGATATGTGGACTCTTCTGAGTTAAAAATTGGTAGGATTCAGTGAACATTATTTTAGAAAACACTTGTTTTAAATTTCATATTGTTGTTTTAACTTTATCATCCAACTTTTATTCTAAAGAGATCAAAGGCATTGGTAAAAATAAATTTTAGTCTGAAACCTTTTGGAGAGAATTGCCCTATATTTAGTAACAAACAAATCATGCTTCTTTGGTAACGTGGTTATAGTGCATGCTCTTTCTTTTCCACACCTTTTTTTTTTTCCATATGAGAAAGGCTATACCTTGTCTATATATTGCTTATTTCAAAGCAGAATTTTCATATGTATTTGTAAGCCAATGCTTTCAGATTGTAACTCAGAGCAAGTTCAAAATATTTCCATGCCCTCTTTTTATTTGTATGGAACAATCACACTAGAGTAGTCCATGCCATTGCACTGTTTTCAGTCATCTTTCATCCCTTCTGAGTGAATACAGATATTCCTCCAAAGTTCCTACATTGACTAAAAAATTTTAACTTAAATCATGTAAATCAGATATTTCCAAGTCAAAAAACCCCCTCACAATAAATATATTGACTGTATTCTATGTAATAGAAATATTATCTGTAATAGAAATGCAAAATAACCAAAATCGCACACTTGAAACACTCTAATTGCAGCTGGAACCCTCATTTGTATGTCTCAGAGAAGTTTAGAGTTAATTCATTTAATGGCTCAAAGTTCAGGACAATCCTCCTGTTGCAGCATTGCATGAAATATCTCCAAATAAAGGGTTACTGCTGGCAATGCCTTGCTCTTCTGTCACCCTGAAGGTTCAGGTGTTTTCAATTACGTTCTCAGTAGCAAAAGGGGCCATGAGTGGCTACCTTGGTGGTTTACTCCAAGTTAACTATAGACCAGCTCAACAACAGTGCTGCATTTAAGCTAGAATAATGAATTACATGGTAAAACGATACCTGCTGCATTGCACAAAACAACCCAATTCACTGATTGTTACAATGACATTACTGGCAGCAAAAAAGAGACACGATTTCTGAAGTGTCTTCTTGATGACCATGCATTTCAGTGGTAAAGATTTCATTTGAACTATATTTAATTTACTCTTATTAGAAGTATCCTCCAGAAGGCTAGGTCTTTAATAATGTAACTATATTCCACAGATAAATAAATTAAAATTAAAAAGACATGTTAAAGTTGATCTTTCTTTGCCTACATAATCTTTCAGAGCTGTGAATTATATGGTAGTCTCTTACCTAGTTCTCTGAAAGCAGTGTGACACCTCTTGAAAATCTGCATTATACATGCTAACTGCTTTGGAGTAATTAGTTTAGGAATATTTTAGATTTATCTACACCTATATTCATATATATATATATGAATGTGCATATATATGTCCGTGCATGGAAGCATTGCCTCTATATAAATATATGCTGACAATTGTCAATTTGCATTTTTTCCTTCTTCATTGTATATATCCAAGAGGCCAAAGATTTACAGACTTGAGAAATAGCTGGGAAAATATTTTTTCAGAATTTTAATAACATTTATGATTTTTTATAAATGACCTAATGTTTATAAAGTTATCATAGTCCTAGAATACTTGTGCCACAAGGAGCTAATCACACTCCTAAAGGACCTTGAACACATGCAGTCTTCAGAGATATCACTTCATGAACAAAATTCAGGTATCATCAATGTCAGAGGAGAAACTTGGTGAATAATTAGTTTTTCTGTGATATAAAAAAGCTTTTAACCAGGCTACTGTGTTCAGAGAGAAAAGGCAGAGTCTGGAGTTTGCCATGGGAAAGAAATGTGACTACAATCAGGGAGAAGGGACTGAGAAGACAGAATTTCACACTCTGGAAATATGGGAGAGACCTAATGGGAATTATATGGAAGACAATAGAAAAACAGAATGTAGAGGAAAGAAAATAAAGAACCAATGAAATCTAGGACTTGAGAAAACAAGGCTAGGGAGACACAAGGACAGTGCAGAATTTCTTCAAGCCACTGCATTTCAAAGTAATCATCACACTAATTTGCACATGGAAATGTAGCATATTGTGTAAACAATCTAAGGTTATCTTAACTAGTGATTAACCTAACTGGACAGACATAAGAGAAAAAAAGTGATGTAGGATTACTAAAAGAGAGACAAGAATGACTTGGACTGAAGATTACCCGTTTCTCCTAGGATTTGAGCAGGATCTGATGTTACCTGGCATTTTCATTAATAACACTGACAAAAAGAAAAAAAATGTTTTGAAATTTTCTAATGACATGAGAGAGATTCATAATCAAAATGTTCCACAGGACAGCATCAAGATACTAAGTGAAATTAGGGAAATGTGAGGAAACATATATGATAAATCATTGTCTTGAAAAATCAGAGGAAGAGATGCACTTCTTATATTTAATTGATTCATGTTCATTGCCAAGGGGAAGATAAAAAAACAAAGACAATCCTCTACTTTACCAACTTTGGATTAATCAAGTATTTCCAGAAAAGCCATGTACCTGCTAATGCACAAGAAACTGGTAGGATCATTTTACTATTGTGTGTAGCTGTGGTCATCCATAGTCACTGGAGATAAGCTCATACTGAAGCTGGCAACAAGAACTACTGGAATGATTTGAGGTGGATTTTACAGGAAGGGATTAATAGAGATTGCCTACAGAGAGATGAAGTATAGAGAGATGTCTCAAACAGTTCAGGAACATGTATGAATATCAAGAACACCCTGGCTGCAGTGCAGGCAAGCTGCTTAGCCAGCTTTAAGGGCCTGATAAATATGTACATATATATTGCTTGTCTTGGTGGTGGCATTGTGATGGATAAAGTGATTCTGAAGCTCCTTTCCAGGAACTGCAGCAGAACTGAGTAAAACCTTTGGGACAAATTGAGACGGAACCTGTATAGGCCTGTAGGTGAAAATTGTTGGTTCTTTTTGTGTTTACTAGGTGTGCAATTGCGTAGAATTACACAGTCTGGCCAAAGCATACAGTATTCAGATACAAAATAACCCTTTTTCTCATCTCAACTCTTCACTTAGAGGAAACTGTAAACTGTAAGTAATGGCATTTGTTTCTAGTTAGACATGCTCTAATCCCCATGATTATGGCATTCCATCACCACCATTAGAGGTTTATGGTGGAATAAGAGAAATTTTACTGTAAGAAGTGCTAAAATGCAGATTTTTATTTATATTGGTTGAAATAAATATTTTTAAAATATTTTTTTAAATAATAGTGAGGAAATATGAACAGAAAGAATTTTTGGATGCTGTAATTTATGACTTCATAGCTGACAGATTGGCTGACAAAGACTGATGATGCTATGGATAATAGATCTGTTCCCATCTGCGGGGAGAGAAACACTTTGAATGGCAGCTTTGGAACCTCTCTGCTAGACAAAGGTAGCAGCAGAATGCTAGAAATATCTGAGGTTGAAGTGGAGAGATGAGCAATTGAAAGCTTTAAGAAGAGTTATTGTCCTTCCAGATAAGGAAATTAACCGTCTTCCCCCCCCGCTCCCCTGAACCCCCATGAAAAGAGAATATAAATTGAATCTAAAGAATTTGGAGTGCACTGATTTGTTTCACAGGGATTCTCACCCAGTAGGTCAAAATGAGCACAATATATCCATGAATGAATTCAAACTCACAAACTTTTTTCAGCAAAGCACCAAATACCTGTAACTAATTGCATGAGCTAAAAGGTATTATTGGCAATTAGATTACTGTTTATGAGTACAGGGCCTCTGAAGATTGTCATCAAGAACTTAGGTTTTTGTTCTGTATTCTCTTGCAGAAGTTGCAGTGATGTTTGAGAAGATATACCAGATCGTCTGACATTGTTGCTGCTGAGATGATCCTCTCCTGTAAATGGGCATTTGTGGACAGCAATTTCTCAAACATTCACCCATGGCTGCTGGTACTTCTTTGCAGGCACTCTGAGTGTGGCATTCAACTGACCTGACATCTGCTCTGTAAACAGCTGTCCAGCCAGCCTTTTGTTGTCATCTGTATTTTTTTCATAGCAGTGTAGACAGAAGAAACCCTATTGCCCCTAGCTAGCTGCTGTGTTTCTCTGCTAGAGATTGCCACCCTTTCGGGGGGAGCTGGTCAGTGAAACAGAGCTTTGCATTCCGCATGTACTTCAATAGCCACCAAGGAGTTAATGCAGCACGTTATGGTTGGGGCAGTGGGCATACATATTAGCTTCTCTTTCATCTCTTCTACTTTGGAAACAATCAGCAAAGATGCTAGATAGCTGTGGACTGCTACAACACAACACGTAATATCACAGTACCTGTACTTAAGCTATACAAAGCATATGCCTTCACTTGTCTGAGCATCTGTTTTCCAATGCGTAAAGAATGGTTAAAAATATTTGTCTGGTAAGAATTACTCTAAAGTGAAAAAATTTGCTAGCTCCCACTCTCCATATAGTATTTTAAAGTACTCATGAGTGCAAATACGGGTAGAGAAGAACATATTTCTCAAGTTTCTCAAAATAACTAAATAATGAATAATGAAAGTTCATTATTTCCTTCTGAATAAATTGCAGATTAAAAAATAGATTTTTTTTTTTTTGCTGTTGTTGAAAGCAGATAATACCTTTCTCACGAGTATTTTGCCCAGTTCTAATGTTTCAGAGGCAGTGTTGGAGGCTCAAAGCATTTGTCATATAAAATAACGCTGCTTCAACTTTCAAGCCTGCCATGATAATAATTAATACTTTCTATCAGTACTTTATATTCATTGCAAGTACCAGTAACATTAGTGACATTGTTAAAAGTTCCTCATCTGAATGCTGCTGAGATAGATGAAATGCATGATTTTGGATAATAATGCAGTATCATTTAAACCTGGATTTACTTGCCACCATTTTTCCTGGCTTCTTCACCAAATGGTGCTTTGTCGAGATTATTTTGGGACCCAAAATGTTAACTATTCATTGGAATGCACTGTACAAACTTAGAAACATGATGAATAGTATTTTAGGCATAAGCATTTTAAACATATCTGTTCTGTGTTTAAATGTCAGAACAAAGCATATTACAGGAAAAACACCTACAAATGTAAAAATGCAATAAAGCCACAAAATATGGGTTAAAAATTTCCATATTTGATCTGGGTAGCAAATTATAGAGAGAGCAAAAACCCCCTACGCATAACCAAAGCTGCCAATTCTGGATCTTTCAAAAAGCAAGGGCAGGATACCAAGTACATGATTCTGCCTTGTGCCAAGCAAGCATCTATGAAAATGTCACCTTTATGCAAGTGAAACACAAAACGAGTAGAATTTGCCCTTAAATGTGAGGGGGAAAGTGTTCTGAAAATAAACAAATTGCTTTTTACTGCTAATTAAAACATGAATCAATAAATATTTTCAAAGTTAAATAATACTGTTCCTCTCAAGCTGAGCACCAATCTGCTGGGCTCCAGCCAGGAGAGAATCTTTTCTAGCATAGTTACAAACAACTGATGAGTGGAGCTGAAAACAGAAACATGAATACAACTTTCACAGTAATTCAAACAAAACTGCATGACTTTTAACATATCATTTAAAGGTTCTTTACTCTTTCCACCTTTTTGTATAGTGGTCAGCACACTGGTGGTGAGATAATGACCTACAACGAGCAGTCAGATTATGGGAATTAAGATGTCAGTTTCAAAATAAACACCAGTTGGTTCAACAAAGCCTGCAGCTAGGATTATGTCAGGACTAGGAAGACATTTAAAACCCAATTGAAACAGACTTACTGTTTCTGAACAGAAAACATGCTGTAGCATCCTGTTTTACTGTAGGCTTACACAACTGCTGTTGCTGACTCCCTGAAGCTGATTTCTCAGCTAGGAAGGTGGTCAAGACAAAGTCCTTACTTTAGATGCGGAATCTGATCAGGTTCTTATTTCTTGTCCTCTTGTACTTAATATCCTTGGTTTTCCCACAACAATTCTCCACAGGTGAGTTTATGATCCCAGAAAGAGATCCCCAGCTAATACCATCTACCATTCTTGCTTTGCATATTGATTATGGGATAACATTCCCAGCAGAGAAGTGTAGCATGTACAACAAGGGTCACTTGAATTATAGAAATGTAGCTACTAAGATTTCAGAATTAACCCATGATGCTCACTGACTTCTCAGGAGTTAAACCATGTCATGTTTGTTAATTACATGAGACTTTAGCTTAACCTGAGAGTACTGAAAATTCTGTGAAAAGAAGTTTGTATTGAACATGATTAGACAACTCAAGTTTCTTTTTTCTCTCTCTTGCACTTTTTTTGAACATAACAGATAAATTAAAATCTCCCAACCCTCCTATCCCCACATAAAATTTTAACAGAATGAAAAAAGTCTCTTTACCTGAATTGGGGGAAGTTTTAAGGAACACAACATACCAGATATACACCATTTAAAAAAAAAAAAAAAAAAAGCAGTTTATGTTATCCTGTAAGTAGCACTAATATTAACAATGCAGATATTTTTTATCTTTCTATTCTGGGATACATTTGCTAAAGTCCTAATCCAATAAATGTGTATCACCTGTGAATCTGTGATATGATATCCCTAGAAACTGCCAGTTACCATAGACATTGTAGCCAAAACCCTGGGTAATTTGCATTTCAATTTAAATGCAGATTCCTTGAGTTGCAGGTCCTGACTTTTTGTGGTTGGTCTAAAGTGTTAGGTCTTACAAAAATATACACACTCGACCCCTTTATGCCTTTAAACCTCAAAAGGTAGTTGTATACCAGCTATTTTGGACAAATTTATCACATTATATTTTATGTCCATTAGAGCTTAGACTAAATAACCTTAAATAGTGAACACAGTATATTAAATTTCTATGAAAAATATTCAACAGAACATTCTGACCGGATTACACCTCAAACAGTCTTCCAAGTCATGGCTGATATAATTTCAAATATCTGGATTTTATAACAAGCCTTTTATTTAAGACTACCTACAGTACTTGAAACTTCAGTCGATCAGTTGGAGACATTTCTAAGTCTTATTACCAGGCACAGAATGAAGGTTTGAATCCTATTCAGCACTACTGGACAGATTTCTAGCAAGCACAGGAGAAAGAACGCTCTTACCACAGACTGTTCTGGCCAAGGATATACCTATGGCTATGTCTGACCTCTGCATTCAAAAAGAATGTTCTGGATTCTTACTCTGCATTCCAGCCTTCCGCTCAGTCACTCTGTCTTGGCTGTCTCAGTTTTGCTTGTCTACAGCTCTGCTACTCCTTTGTGGGTAGCGTGGGGGTATATATATGTATATTGCATATATATTTTGAAGCACTTGGATGGTGGGTTTTACAGCATTTGGATGATGAGTGCTAAAAAATACTGAGCAGTATGTGAAGTCAGGTGGCAGGGAAATATCAAGAACAGCAAGTGGTAATGATAGTAGTGTCAGTGGTGGTGGGGTGGTGGCACAGCACAGGCTTTGGAGCCCTGGGCCAACTCATGGTTCTGAGCGTGTTTCTGGAGGCAGCACAACCTCTGCTTTGGTGTGGTTGTCAGCACAGGACAGGGGACAGCCATACAGGAGCACTCTGGGAGGTATAATAGATGGGACAGCATGTGTCCTGCCAAAATATTTGAAAGTCCACTCTGTGGTAATCTGAATGTGATTAGGTAAGGTTGAGATTCAAAGAACCTATTGGTGAGTGAATCATAAGACTATTCTTGCTTTCATGCTGCAGTCATTTACATTGTCATTGTGGCAGGATGCAAAAAAAAGTTGCATTATGCAAGCAAAAATAAAGAACAGTATAATTTATAGCAAATAAGATTGTTAAATCCTGCATTAATGAAAACTTGAGAGTTTCTGTAGCTGTTGCATGGCAGTAGGAGTAGGCTGAAGATGATAAATTTAAGAATGCAGATATATTATTAGAAAGATTGTTGCTCTGCTTACAGCTGCATCACTTCAAACATGCTTATGGTGTACTTTACTATCTTTATTTAAGCATAGGGCAATGGCATATAGATAAATAAGCCTACCTCTCACACTCCTTTTTTCTTTGCTGCTAAATGTGTTGCATGCATGCATGGACTGGAACACAAGGCATTACCTCACTTTCTAATGCACAGGGATTACTTTACAATTCCTAAATGACTGTTCCTTGCTTGATATTAGTACTTTACCTTTCAACCCTCTATTTTCTTTTACACGTTACTTGTTTTCACTCCTTTAAAACAGGGACAAAATGAGTAATGTGATGGATTAAATGAAAACTGGAAAAGGAAGACCAGACTAATTTTTGTGCTTTGTAGAATATTCACATGAAACTTTAAACAAGTAAAATCAAAGAAACAGTCCTTCTGAACCCACAGTAATATGATGTAAACAAATATAAAAGGAAAATATCAAAACATTTATTCTACTATAGTGGGTCATATTTGTTCTTCACACAGACATATATATATTTTATACTGAGGTATAGAATAATTGCCTTTTAAAAAGGTTATAAAAAGGAAATCAAAGTGTTGTAATGCTAAAAGTTTCAGCACTGTTGTTTTGGCCCCTTTATGCATATATCATGATCATGGTTCTTTACTTGAGCCTATCTATTTTTGTACAGTCTCTGCCTCTTTTGATGAATGATTAGTTATTCAATATTTGACTAGTTATTCAAAGTGTCATTCCTTTTATTTAGTATTCACCACAGATTTGTTTTTCTGTATTTTGATATGCTTACTGCAGCATGTGAATGCTATAAAAATTTTAATTAATTTATCTACACGAAGTTCTCTGAAGATAGATGGTGTTATTATTCCTGCTCTGTAAGTGACAACCTGGGTATGAAGAAATGATTGGTTTAACTGAAAAAGATATGGCTACTCTGGAAGAAATTGAATAGGATCGCTGAGTGAACGGCTGCATCATTATCCATGTATATCAAAGCATTAATTGCAACATTTAGGAAATGGAGCATCTTTAGTTGTTTTGATTCATTAACTGAGAAAACAAACATCTCATGTCTGGAACAGTTTCTAACTTAAAAAAAAAAAAAAAAAGGACTTTTATGTCAAAAATAAGACTTCTGAATCTATGGAATTTCTGGTATCCAACATCAACACAGTAACTACTCTTTATGGGAACCAACCCTGGCCCATGTATGAAATGATTAACATCATAAGTACATTTTAACTGCAGAAGAGTGAGGCTCTCTGGGCATCTGTTTTTATCCCTGACTGTAGAACATAATGATCAATTGACTCTGCCTTTGTTTCACTGCTTTCTTCGTCCTTGCTTTTTCCTGGTCATGCCCAATCCACTTCTCCCTTCAGCCCTGCATCTGCAATTATCTGGTATCATCATATGGATCCTATTACATTCCATAAATGTATTGCTCAAGCCTTTGCTGCTTCCTCTGTTTTTTTGCTATATTTCTGCATATTTTGAGCAAATGTTTACTTTGGTCAGGACATACCCACCTCTGCCCACATTGCCTGCCAACCAAAAGGGACAATATGTGGAGATCTGGAAGGCCAGGTTCTTTTCTCATGTTGGAGATGGACTGCCCAGAGAGAAGAACTCTGATTACATGTGAACTCAGATTTTTTTCACAGTCTTGTAACAGTGTGAATTTTAAACAGATTTCAATAAGTACCTTAAATGTACATGAGGTGTTAGGTACCAGAATGTCTGAACAAATGAACTACAGTGATTCAATAATTTGTTAATATGAGCTAAAGTCTGTAGGGATGTGTTTGGCTTGTGGGGTGTGTTTTGTTGTTTGTTTGGTTTTTTTTTCATCTACTAGTTTTAGAAACAGCAGCTCTATTTTGTTTTTTTAATTCTTTTAATATATATATATATGTGTGCATGTATGCACACACAAAATATAAAATAGCTTGAAGTAAAATACTGAAATGTCAGATTTCAGGTAGAAATCTGGGTAGGGTTCAAGTAAGTTTGAGAAATTTTGGCTAAGCTATAACATGCTGAAAAAGTACTTCTTTTAATGAAAAAGAATTGAACAACTTTATTTCTGGGAGTAGTACCTGGACAATGAATCATAGAATTTAAGCCATGACATGGAAATTCCAGGAGTAAAATTCTCTGAGAGTTCCCAGTCGTCTTTTTTTTGTATGCTTGAGTAGCCCTTCTCCTTGCAAAAAATAACAGTGGACCTCCAGATATTATTTTTAAGGCATGAGCTTGTTTATAACATTGGAAACTTCACTGTCTTGCATCACGTGGTATCAGTCTATCTATATCCCATCTTCAATGCCAACAATTTCTGATAAATTCTTTTGAAATTGTAAACACATTTTAATTAATATTTCCTGCACATTAATTTACTTTGCAGCAGATTTTAAAAGAAAATATTTTAATTGTAATTTTCTATCTTCATTTCTATTTCTTTAATGACAATTACACATTTTATTTAAAATATTTATCTGTCAAACCAAACACCTTCCTGTCTATTGACTTGATTGATATCTTTGTTGTTAAGGCTTAAACATTCCAGGGATGAAGAAATATTTAAGAAAATTAACAGATTAATGTGTTTGCCAAGAAATATTCACATTACATTTTTCCAAGAAAATTAGCAGGGTACTGGGCATCTAAAAATCATCTGCCTAAGAAAAAAAAAGTACCAAATGAAACATTTTCTTCATGTCCATTTTCCGTTGAGGTGCTCCCACCTATAAAAGAGTTTTCAAAGAAATTTTTTATTTTTTAATTTAAAAATACTTTTCAAATTAATCTCTTTACCTCTCTTGATATCTTTCTGACAACCTCCTAATCTCTTCAAAATGTTGGTTAAAAAGTGCACCACTAAATCAGCCTGTCATCAATTTTGTCTCTCACCACAGTGACTCTAAGAGTTGCATCAGCTAGATCATTTAAAGAAACCACAACTTTTTACAAGAACATCTGCTGCCGTAATTTATAATGTATAACATAATCTGACATCCAAATTTGACAGAATTTGGTAATGCCTTCCAATAATGGGTTGTGAGAGATTCTGTCCTGGGATGCTGCAAACAAAGAGGCAATAAATTATTAAGAGATGTAGCTACCAATCTAATAAGAAAAAGAAAAATAATCATCTCTACTTTGAATACTGACAAATATGATGCCATGCAGACTTCTTTTTAAACAGCCTGTTTTAATTTTAAGTATGTGCCGGTTTCTCAGGACATAATTTCCTGAGATTAGTGAATATGAATGAAAGTGCTAAGTGCTGACAATTTGAATTCTCACTTCTTTTAACACTCAAGTGCTAAATATTGCCCAAACTTTTGCTAAAATGTTAAGTATCTATCTTTTTTTTTCACTGGTAAATTACCATTGAGTTGAAGATCTGACAGCTACAGCCATAGTATAGTAGGAAGAACAGTTAGTGTATAGAAGAGGTAAATTCCAAATCATGATGAGAAAAAACCACCCAATTTTCATGAGGAAGCAGAGATTTCTGAGAGCAGGAGAGTAAGGCAATGTGGGCTCAGTCTAGGCAGAAAGAGCGGAAGTAGGGTGGGTAGTGAGCAGTAGTTTCTGCAGAAATGATAGCATTTCTAGGGACAAATTCTCACCAAAAGTCCGTCATTAAATCAGTTACTTTTGTAACTAAAATTCATTGAATTGTTTCATATCTACATGCTGGGTATGCAGGTACTGTAAGGAGATGAAATTGGGATGGGAAGCCTATAGGAGATCTGCAGAGATAAAGTGGATTAGATAAATATTAGTTGCATTTAGAGAACTGCTATTAGTACCATCTGGCAATGAAAATATTGGTTGCTATCACGCAATTGCACTGGAACATGGGTATCTTTTTTTGCTAGCTTCCTGTAAGTGGTCTGCTATGAAAAGTTGCTTTTGATGCACATGAACAATAATGAAAAGGAGGAAAGGGACTGGTGGAAAGCAGGTTCATATTTTTTAATGGAAAAGTTATCCACTCAGCAACAAAGGTGGTGAAGTTCCCAGTTTGAAAGTACTTTACAATCAGAGGCCTCATCAAGAGAGTCATTTTCAAAAAAGCACCACACTCCCTCATTGCAAATGAATAAAAAGCTGAGAAAACAAGCAGAGAATAAAGCTACTCTCAGCCTGGGGTTGGCTCCGTAGTGCGGCCTAAATCAATCCCCATCCTTTTTTATGCAGAGTGCACTTACATGCTGATGTGATGGCACAGATTTGTACAAGAGGTCCCAGGTTTGGTAACTTAAAAGAGGCTTAAACAGTTCTTAAAATACTTAAAGGAGAAGGCATGTTGTCTGCAGTAAATACAAATGTATACTGCAATTATATAACAGCATTTCTTCCCATTAGGAATAAAATATTATTTCTGTTTTTGATATTGTATTGATTTTAAAGAAATTATATTCTCTTATAGAATCTCCAGGTCATTACTCATTTTTATCTTTGCAGCATAAGATGCTGTAGAAATAAATGGTGTCTTACCAATGTGAGCTATGCAGCAGATTGTACAACATTCATTTTCCAGGACTTTGTACCCTTAGTACACACTGTCAATAATCCAGTACTATGATTACATTAAATTAAAATTATATAAAAATATTTTGTGTGAAACTAGAAAGTTTTGGTTCCTTTCATTTGCCTACTCTCGCCTGAGTCTTTTAGGGCTTCCAGCACTTCACCAAAACACTTTTTTTTAAATGACAGTTTAGTGTCTCTTATATTTAAATGTCTCCAAAATTATGCTTGAAGAAAAATACAAAATATTGCAAAGACTGTAACAAATGGAAAAAGTGTCATCACAACTATATGAGTCTACTTTAATTTGCATTTCTGCACATCATTTTAAAAGAAAGTTATCTTTTCAAAATACAAAATAGATGGCCAGTGCCCTAACTAACCATGAAGTGGGTACTACACTGGTGAATACCATGAGTTATCAATCTTCATCACATGTAACGGAACCTGACTGGTAAGTTTATAGGAATAAAAGGCAGTTGTACTAGGTGGGATGTGAAACTGAGCGTGTCATGTTACAGCAATATCCTGAAATTTTCCATCTAAACAGGATGTGGAAAACTGGCTTATCAATTAACAGATAGGAAGTCTATTAAAATATTTTAAAGGATCTTAAAAGAACCGTCATTTAAAATTTCCATCTTTTAAATGTGGCAGTAAAGTACCACAACATGACACTCCTACATCATGATTTTGATGATGTATAAAACGGATAATGACAAACATCAGCTGCACTGCATGTGTTCCTCATGATGTTCATAAACCTTAGTTTAGGAATGCACATATTCAGGAACTGGCAGAAACTGTGTAAACTAGCCAAGATTAATGTACCACAAAATAGAATAAACTTTGTTTTCTGCTCATGTATTTCTACTAGAACCAAAAGATGCATATATTTTTTGAAATAGTCTGCTATCTGCTTGGAAGTGCAGCAGATCCCCATAGCTAGATCAGAAAATACGTTCATATTCTAAGAGCGAATTGTGATGAATCTAATTTGTGGTTACAAATTACCAGATTAAGTAATTTTATGTTCACCATTACCACGAAAAACAAAGAAAAACCCCACAAAAAGCCCCTTTACCATGAAATCTACCATTTATTTGCCATTTATCTACCTGCTTTCAGCAAAGACCAAATCACCAAATTTAAATGCCATATTTGGAACTCTTTAGGAACTTCATGTTCACATATGTCATTATGAGGACTGTAAATTTCAATCCTAATTTGTACCTCTATGAGTCTATCTGTCTATTCTATTGAAACACGGTAATTTAGGAAAGAATGAAGAACAGGCAGTGAAGATCTGTTGCTTGAATGTCATTACCTGTCACTCCTTGCTTCACTTACATGGCCCATTTTGAAGATCATGCTGCCTTTTTATACTTGCTGGATATCCATTCCTTAGACCTCATTTGATTGGGTGGTTCAAGCTGTCAAGTGCTCAGAATGTGTGGCAGCAATTTTGCAAATTCCCTGAAGCGCTTAGCCCCTATTTCATCTTTTATACAGATGACTATTCCTGCTTACCTACAAAAGCTCTCTACTCTAGAGGAGATTTTTTTTTCACTCACACTATTTAAAATCCAACTATCTCAACTGACTCTAACTTAAGATAATGCAATTAGTAAAATCTGATTATTTACATAATTTTCAATGCTTGTTGTAGTACAGAATATTTATGGTAGCAAAAATAATATAATTGTGCTAATAAAGCAGTATTTTATACTTTTATATTAAAAATGAATACTCTAAAAATATGATCTATATATGGGCATAAAAGGATATCTATTTGAAATTTTTTTATAGAAGCTATTGCTGAAATCCCACAACACATTTCTAAAACTTTTTCAGACAAAAGATCTATTAAAAAAGGCTCAAATATTTCTAAGTTAGTACTAAACTGATGTCTTACCACGGTCATACTGCAGGACACACAAATGAATTAAAGGCGTGCAACTGGAATTTCACCTTCCTCTGAAATGTCAGATATGGATTATTGAGGGGTCAGTGACCCAATTTCAATTCTTGAATGACTGAATTTGGGTAGAAAGGTTCAGAGTATAAATTTCCAAGATTAACAAGATATCATTCCTTTATGAAAACAAGGACTCTATGTCCATCTCTGGAATATACCTATTCCCAGTCAATGCTTCATATCACCTACTTGTGATACACTCCTTGTCATACACCTGCCAAGATTCTTTAAAGGTGCCTACAAAAGACTGAGATTTACAGTCCATGCTCTCATTCTTGACCAACTCTCAAATCATCCCTTTCTGTTCTGTCTCACTGTATCTCTACGGGACAAAATATTGCTGACACATTATGCTATAATGGCTAATATATTTAACCAGAAGCTAGAGAACATATGTTCTGGGCTTCTATGTTTAAGCAGTCTTAGGAGGGACATCATTTAGTCCTTACTGCTTGAGGTTAGGGCACTGAGCTGCGAAGAATTCAGAGATGAAGACAAAGGGACACATTAATTCTCAGACCAGTGATGAATATTTCTTACTAGAATAATCTGAGTAACCCAGTCCTAACCTGAATATTTTTTCAGACACACACATGGTCCTTTTCCATCATTATTGTGTTGGGTTTTGAGAACATTGTTCTAGCCTCCTATTATGTAAGAATTTTGTAGGAGGATTGGTAACCACTCTTTTGGGATAATTCCAAATTTACTCTGTTCCCCATATAAAAAGATGAGGTTCACCACTGTGTAAGAAATAATAATGGATTTCTCCAAGTCATCAATTTGTATTGATTTCTGTGAGCTTATGTGAGTTTGAACATGTTTTCAGGGAAAAACATGTTTCTTTTAATTTCAGTATGAATCTTATATTCCGTCTAGTGTCTCCAAAGAACAGTTATCTTTTAAGAGAGCCTTAATAAATGAGTGGGGCAACATTTACAAAGTACCATTTGTTCATTCTGCAGCAATCCTCACACTGTCTGTTAAATGAAATTGGCCTTCACTTCTGTTTCTGAATGTGATGAATGGCATCATTCAATAATATATGTTTGTCGAGTTGCAATCTTGTGCAGTGTTAAGTGAGGTTCAGCCTGCATATAAGATATATTCTCTAATAAAAAAACCAAACCAAAACACCAAAAAAAAACCCCAAAAACCACAAACAAACAACAAAAAAAAAACCCCAAGCAAGATAGGAAATGACAGGGAAAAACTTTGATGCCACTACACACGCTATCAAAATTACAGAGATGACATTAGTCAGTGGGAATATTGTTTCACATTGAGTTTGCTGTGCATAAACTCGTAGGGCCAATTGTACCTTGGGGCTTAAATTTAAAAAAAAAATATCCTTACACATGCAAAAATCTTTTTTTACTCATGAAAACAGAAAATAGAAAATAGACATGTCAAGGCATGAGTGGAAAAGCAAATATTATATACTTATATGTTTTAAATAAAAAGATTCAGGGCACATGGACAAATGCTTGCTTCTGGATGAGGAACCTGTTCTCTTCACATTTTGAGAAGAGATGTGGAATTGTAATTTCTAATGTAACAGCAATTTTTGTAGGTTTTTTTCTTTCCTAAAAAAAGAAAACTGACAGGCCATATACTATGTTGAATCCAATTCCATGTTGAATCTATTTTTTAAAAAATATTTAAATAAGGTTGTGGTCTTCCTTAGTGAGTAATGAGAATCCATCAATACTAATCACAACTGTTTTAAAGCACATTCATTGTAAAGCACAAAATTTTAAAAAAGACAATTAATGGCATATTGAGTGGATCAAGTTTTATTTGTGCTAAGCCTACTCTCTCAGGAGCATTTTCTATTAACATTGCTTTCTACAAGTGATAGAAGTTTTAACCTTGGTGTAGCAGATAAGCCATTGATCTGTCAGCAGACTTTTCCCTACCTCCCACAGTATGGTGCTTCAAAAGTTTGTTTGGAAATGAAACCAAATTCTATGTTTCCTCTACAGATGGTTGACCTCTTTCAGTTAGTGGCTGCATTACTCATTTAAACAATTATACAGGTCAGAATGGTGTAATCTAAATTATTTAGTCTCTGAGTGTTTTTCAGACACCACTGACAGTCCGAGAGGATCCAGCTGCTGGTTGTACCTGGATTTGAACTCCAGAAGATAACAGAGCTTTCGTTAAGAGTTTTAGTCACCCTACATTGTTTCATCTTCGAAAACACATACCAAAAGCAAACTGCTCCTAAGGGACTGCAACTGCACAGGTATCAAAACATGCCAATAGCAAGCCTAACATTTCCCAGACCAAATGTTCAAAACAGTTTCTACTTTATCTGAATAAAAATACCTGGATGCTCCTCCAGCATGCAAATCTTAAAAATACCTTTCCTTGTTTGTCCCCCACAGGGAGCAATTCAAGTCTACCAAACAGTCTAGCAAAATATTATGATAACCTTTTCTATCCTAATTTGTACTGGAGGCTGTGTGTGTGCTAGGATCAACATTAATTACTGTATAACATTTCAGCTGTGTAGTTCATAGAAATGTCAGGGAGTTAGCTAAAGGGGATGTGGGGTCCTGATATCAGCAGGGGGTAAGTGGCCTCAACCATTGTGCAGCATGTGGATGATGGGAATTTACAAAAATAGAATCCATAACTGAGGTGTTAAAGCTAACTAACCCCAATAAAAAGTTCTTTTTCACCAAGAAAACCATCACATAGATAAAGTGTTCGCAAGCAATTACTTGCATTTTCTAATAAAATCCAAGTTAATAAAGTCTGGAATCCAACAGTTAGCAAAACAGACTGTAATAATGATTCTACATAATAATTGATCTACTTTGTTAAAGTTAATATATCAGTTTGAATTAATGCATTTTAAATTCAGATTCCTTTTGCAGCTTGAATCCAAACTAATTACAGGTTTTAAATTGTCACTAGTAGGAGCTCAGCCAAGGCATATTTCCTCTCTTCTTTAGCTGCACCCTGAGAATTCATGAATCAATTTTTTTCTGGGTCATGACTTCGCCCCGCCAGGAGCAGAGAAAACCCTTCAGTGTGAAGAAAATTTAATGGCAGAGATCCCAGTACAGGCAGAATTTGCACGCAAATGGCTAGGAAGTAAATGGCAGGGGATCTTTCCAATGCATGAGAAAGAAACCTTAAAATCATTTGTAGTAATCCAAACGGCAATGAATTAAATAAATAGTTTTAAGCACAGCAGTATCTATGTCTGTCTTGGCAATTTAGGATTGTTGGATGATTTAAGAGAGGGCTGCTTTTGCAAGCCTTTTTCTTAAACAGTAGAGGTCACCTTAGTACAAGTCTCTTCTAAAAAAACAGCCCACAACAACAATAAAAACCCCTTTTCTACCCTGATAAATTATGCACTTAGAAGTACTCACAACTTCTTTCCAATGTTTTATATAAACTTAAAAACCTCAAGATTTTATTGTCAGTTTAATTTCATTATATTTTGCTATAGGGATTATTCAATATGAAAAGAGAAATTTTTTGTAAGCACATTTACAGTTTTAATCAGTGATCTACACATACAATTCATTCAAATATCTGAAAATTGGTTTGTGTTTTAAGCTTTACAATTATATAAAGATCTGTCAGGACTACATTTTTTTTGTCTTTTATATTTACCATCGGGAAAAATGTGACAAAGTAATTTGTTTCTTGGGAGGAGATACTCAGACATAAATTGCATCTATCAAAATTCACTCATCTTCATTAAAAAAAAAAAAAAAGGCATTCAGAAGCCTGACAAATCAACAAAAGATTTCGTAAATTAGCATAAAATATATCCAGCTTAATACAAATTGACAAAGCTCTTTCTACAGTATTTGTTTTCATGGCATGGCTACCTTTTATCAGCCTTGTACCTAACATCACCTTGGAAACTGCATTGTGGAAAAGCTTTACCAGACACTGAGAATGAAAGCAGGAAATTATTTGTTAACTACTTAGAAGATTCTATACAGAGTGAAGGAATTTTTATAATAATTTAGGAGCAATCAGAAGTAAATGCTTTGCAAAAGAAAATCAGGCTGTTTAAAGAGATTAAAGGAATCCGGAAAAATGGCACACAATATCTTCTTGCCGTACATACAAATATATTCTTAAATATTAAAGCAGTATTTTGTTTACACTGTCAGTATTACCAGATTTAAATTGTGTAAAGTAACTGTTTTGGCAATCTTCTCTACCAGATAAGGTTATTTAAAGAATGCACATTAAAAATCCTACTTAATATCTCGAGATTATTATCTTTATACATTATCGCTTCAGAAGTGAAATGTCTGGGACATTCTTAAATGCTATTTTACTTCTAAATCACTCTATTAGATTTCCTGCTTGAGTGATTTGTGAAGAAAACATTACATATATATTTTTTTCTGATTACCAAACCACATTAGACACAAAAGTCTACTTGAAACTAGTTTACAGTTTAAAAACAGGTCTAATAACAGGTGAATGCTGAAAAATATGCAAACAAAATGGCAGACATGAATGACTTCATTTAAGGCATAATTGCTTCTCATCAACCCAAGAAATCATGCAGAAACAGTCCCTGTTTCAGTCAGCCAGGGAGAGACTGGAGAAATCACTCAGGCATGGATTCTAAATGGAAGGTCCACTCCTGGGTCTCAGCCAGGGAACTGCTCCACACACAGATCCAAGCCTAGGGACAATAGTCCTTAGAATCACAGTTCATCATAACAGATAATTATACAGCAAGTAAAACAATAAGGTATTTTGGCCTTTCAATAGATAGACTAATTGTGGACTAGGGAGTTCTGCCTGGGAGGCATAAAACACACCCCTCTGTGAGTCATTTTATTGTGGTGAGGAGTGGCATGAATTTTGTGGAAAGGGATTTTAGGAACTGGTGAGTTCCATATGTTGTTTTTTGCTGTATGTCTCAGGCACATAGCCAGAGTTTCCACGCACACAGCTAGAAGCTTTTTTTTTTTTTTTTTAATTCTTCCCACTTGCCCATTTAAATGTTTTAAGGAACATTATATTTTTTTCCCCCAGCAAAGTCGGTAACTGCAATTATTTTCCTCTTTTAAGCATAATAACATTTCAACTTGGATAAGGTGGAAAGAACTATATTGGTCTTTTCAAAGGGAAAATATGTTAAGATTACATATTTTATATATGATTTTCATATAAATGAATTCATAACACTGGGTTAAAATATTCCCTGAAACTATTGTGTACCATTTGTTTTCTGGATTGTTTGTAGAGACAAAAAAACGAAGAAGGAAATACATGTAGTTCAAGACAGAGCAGCTTTTGAATCTTTTTAAATGTGTCATTCTGTTTTATGCTCAGCCAGTTCTTTTTCTTCTCCTTAAAAAGATGACAAGCAAGCAAACTCTTTTCTAGCAAATAAAAGTGTTAGTTCTTGGATGCCATGCAAAGAGTGCAAATGCATAAGAAGGCTGACCTCCTGCACTAGGAAACAAGTACTCTATCTCTGCAATTTGTGCAGCCCCACTGCCAGCCAATTAACTCGAAGTTGAGTTTTGACTCAAACTCATGACCCTTCAATCCCCACAGTCATGTGTTACATCTGGTATCATTGAATTAGTCCTTCCATTTTGGCTTGCTTTTTTTTTTTTAAACCGTCCACTTTCTTTCTGCCAACTTTTTTTCTAACCACTAATGATGATTCAAGAAGCTTTCTACAGTATCTGCATATTTGTTTGTTTTTGAGTAGAGCTCCCTTGGAAAAAATCTGGCATACATTTTTTTTTCTAAGAATACCATTCAATTCTGCATTTCATGATACCCTTTTTTCCTGTTCTGTACTATAATGGTGACCATTACATCATGTACCCTGAGGGCTGTGCTTAAAAAGAGAAAGGATGGTGAAATTAGCAAAAATAAAAGGAACTCCCTGACTTGAATTCACAAACTGTGCTTGTTTTTGTTAAACAGAACAAAATCTGCGGTGACGGTAGCAAGTTCAATAACGTGTAGTGCATACGTTTTTCTCTGAGCTAGAAAACACCTTCCTTAAGAAACGCTTTTAAAATATTCAATGTAAACTACTGAAGATACTCATATTAAGTAGTACTCCCAAAGCTGTGAGTACATTTCTTGTTTTATTTTTAGGGTTTTTTAATGAAATACAATTTATTATCTGGAGCTTGTTTGCCTCCCAATTATTTGTAAAATTTTGTTTTAAAAATTCTAATGAAATGAAAAGGAACAGCTGATTTATTCACTTTTTCAGAAGTCAGAGCAGAAGAATTAGAGAGTTGAAAGTACATTTAGACACGTTTTTAATCAGTATTGCTTTTCTAAAAATCTCTCTTATGCTAGCAAACTACAGTGAATGGTAGCTGCGGTCGGTAAACACAGATAATTCGAATGGTGAACGTGTAATCAGTCTTTAAGGGTTTAATACATTCTTTTTTTTCCTCATCATGTCTATACTGGATTTTCTCACTCAGCTATTGTATGTGCACTGCTTCATCCTCATGTCAGTATATCTCCATGTAAGTTTTCTGCTTGCTTTTTGAAAGTAATTGAACGTATCATCCCTCACATATATATACGCACACATGTGTATGTGTGTGTGTGTGTGTATGTGGATCCAAAACAAACTGAAAAAAAATTATACCTATGTCAACAAAGAACTATGTTAGTGGTAAAAGCGGTCATATTTCAAATGCTCTTGTGCACATAAAATATTTTTGTGGTTACTGTATGAAAGCACGATAACATCACTGTATCATATACAGCAAGTTTTATAATGATCACTGAAAATAAATGCATTATTATTGAATGATGTGATATTTAAATATAAAAGCAGTTGAGTGCCCTATCAGTTTCCTCTTAATATTTTGCTGGTATGAATGTTTTTCTGACTTCTAAATCACACATTTGCTAAAATGAGCTCTGCTAGATATCAGTTTGAACACAGGCACAATGTGTCTCAGTCAGATTCATAAAACAGATAGCTGAACTAGAGTTTGACTTTTGACATCAACAATCTGACTTCAATATTTCTCCACAAAAAGAGACTTCTGACTCTCATCGCTGTTTCAGTGTGATGGATAGCTTTTCAGCTGCTGACAGCAGTGAATGTAATAAATGTAATCATCCACACTGGGGGCTGAATATTTCTATTTTTTAAGTTTTCCGTCTTGTGCATTACGAATGACAAAGTAACACCTGCACTATTACAGTCCCTCCTTTCCTACAAAACTGAAATACAAAAATATTATTATAAGTTGTCTATGTATTAGTACTTCAGTGTTAAATAAGATTTTAATTACCTATATTTGTTTTTTTTTCTCTAAGAAACACTTGCAGAAACAAAGCTTAATTTTAGCTCTGTTTGACTTCTCTGATCATCTGGGTTTTCATTGTCATTGCTTCATAATAATTTAATGTCATATATAATGACATAAAACCAGAGAAAACCACAGAAGCTGCCAATCTGAACTGATCTAAGTGTTCACTAGTATAAGCAGAGAAAAGCCTGATTAGTTTGTGCCAACAACATTCAGCATGGTCTGTAACTGGGCTAGTGTTCCTTTGCTATTTAATTTTCAAATAGTCTTTCAGTGTACAGTGTAGCTGCTTAATCAGAGTGTTTTATCTACCACAATTAACAAAATGAGTGAATGTATATATTGGCAATACATAAAAAAAGTATTAAATTTATGTTTACCATTTTGTCAGCTAAACATTTTACCATCCTGTTTTTTCCACTCGCTTCATCTATAAGCAACTATTATTATGTTTGCTACTGAAAGTGTAGAGCTGAAACACATGCCTAATTCAAAATTAGTTCTAAACTTTCATTAAAAAGCTTTGCAGAGAAATATCTTTTGTTAATGAAA
Source organism: Hylia prasina (assembly GCA_013397195.1). Taxonomy (NCBI): domain Eukaryota; kingdom Metazoa; phylum Chordata; class Aves; order Passeriformes; family Sylviidae; genus Hylia; species Hylia prasina. Next base: position 441,702 of record VYXD01003062.1, on the reverse strand, counting down.
AAACTTATTTGGAAGCATATAAAGCCACAGTTTGCATTTTCCCCAGTCTCTGAAAGCAGTGACTTATTTTACTTTACATCTAATTAAAAGTTTATGGAGATGCAATGGATTTTTGTGCAAATTAGAATTAATTAGAGTTATTAAGAAGCCATGAAAAGAAGGATTTGAGAAATAGTGAGAAATATTATTTAAACCCTAATGGAATTCAGCGAAACCCACAGGTCTATTACAGGTCCCTGATTTGCCAGGATCACTGCAGGGAATCTAACATTAATAAGCACACTGGTAATTAAATCATTTGTTACTTTGTCTGTAATGTTGTAATGTTTCACTGATACTCTGTCAGAGCTCTTTGTGCAGATCAGAGCTAATCAAAGGTAATCAATTTTCAGCATTTGAAAAATCTGTAAATGATTATACATTCATCAGATCATTTAGTGGAGTGCAAGGAAAGTGCAATGCAATTAATCTTCCTGCATGAGGAGGAATTACCACCACAGAATTCAACAGTTATAATTAATTTCATTGTCTTGCTGTGAATTTTGATTGCTTTTCTTTGGACTGTATAGTACAAATGATGATTCATTGCAAAGTATTTGCAAAGCAAACACACCAGTGTGCTATGCAAATTAAAGTAGCTGTATAACAGATAGGTTTCAAACTTCCTATTTACTCAGGGTTGTTGAGTACTAATTTGCCAAATAATTGCTTGTTAACTTTATACACTCTTCCTCTGAATATTGAGATTGGTAACCAATATAAATAGAAAGCACATGCTGTTTGATATCTCATGGTAAGTGTTTGAAATACTAGTTAGCACTTAAACTTGTACTCAACTAGAAAAAACACAATTTACAACATATTTTTCTATAATCATTCATTCTACCTTCTATAATATTTTATTTTGGGTTTTTTTCAGTGTGAAGTTCACTGAAAGACAAAGAAGGAATTAAGGTTTTACCACAAACAGCCATTTAAGCTTAAATCAGAAAATTTTTAAACCATTATTGCTTTAATACTAGTTTTCCTCTATTCTCATTACTAAATAGCAAGTAACTTTTTCAGGATATTATAAAATTATAGTAGGCGGTATGGACATTTCTAGAAAATTGGTCTAGGTGCCAAATACCAGTGTCAAAACCAAATGTGCTCAAGGTCCCCACACCAAACTAGAGCTTACTTGAAGGAACTGGAATGCTGAGCAGACACATTAGCTGCTGTAAATTCAGCCATAAGTCTGAAGTTTAATTTTAGACTTTAGTACAAAACTAGAGGCTACAATCAATGATTTGCATGATTTGCTCATTGTTAGTGAAATATTAACAGAGAGATGTTCAGATTTGAGAAATGCCAAAATTTCATTCTAAAAGTGCCAGTTGATTTCAAAAAATGTTGAATTAAGCTTTGCAAACAGGAATATAGGAGTTAGGATTTATGGAGAGTGGTAAGAATGTATAGCTGCAAGCTATGTATTTAATATGCCTGTTGATGTTGAAGTAATTTCAATTTTATTTTAAAAGCTGCAATACTTAATGAATATTGGGAATTATCAGCAGATATCTGGTTAGTCGTTGCAGCATTATACGTTAAGCACTGCTTCATTTATAATCAGCTGGGAAGTTTTTCATTGAAAAAGGTAAAATACTACAATACTGCATTATTTTGCTCTGTAAAAATGAGGTTTGACAATAGTAATGTATAGAATATGTACATATGTATATGCATGTATATATGGTTATGCAGCATATATACAATAAATATTCTTTGAAAGCCAATTCTTCCATTGCTGTCTTTATGACAACATAATGAATAACACATGATTTATTTAAATTTAAACACATGATATTAGAAAAAAGAGAGACACTTCAAAGAGAATGTGAAGATGGAATGACAGTCTCCTTTCAATAATAAATAGTAAAATTTAAACATTGTACAGCTAATTAGTGTAAGATACTAACAGAAGACAGAATGAGAGATATTCGGAACTGCGAAGCACCGAAATGTGGAGCTGTAAATCCTGGTTGTCTAAGTATTTCTGAGAGCCCTGGAAAATTCTTAGAATTAATGTACACACAAGTTTGAGGCATTCAAACTCACCTCTTCATTTCAACCCACTTGGCCATGACTGAGTCAATAGACTGAGTTTGACTCAAGGTTTGCAGTCCACAGCTGAAATTACAGACAAACAAATCCAGATATGAAGTAAATACCATTTTCAGAATTTAATGCTGAACAGGATGTGATTCTGATACTTATAATCTGTTCTGATGTCTCCACAACTCGTGAAGATTTTTTACCTATTGCATCTTTTCTTGTATCAACAAAAACTAAAACAAAGACAAATCTTGAAATTTAGAGAACAGTGCAATGCACATATACAAGGAGTCCATGCTGTTACTGTTTCCAGAAACATCTATTTTTTTAATATGTCACCAATAGTTTCATCATCTAAGAACCATTGATGTGCACATCTCAAAAAGAAAAACTCTTCTTGATGGATATTTGGTTTATAGTGGATTCATATCTTTCAGTGAAAATTCCAAAGACTGCAAATTTGTAGTGGGAATCTTAGAAAAATAACCCTTTCCATGTTACAATGAAAGTATTTTCTAGCATTTGAACTGGTTTGGGTCATCTTCACAAAAGCATTCAACATAGACTTGTTCATGACAACTGCAGGAAGAAACTACTGAGAACAAAATATTTATTTGCTTATCAACAAGAATTTTCACTTGTATCTGAACAGAGGCTGAGAGGTTAAGATGAAAGGCAGATTTTTCAACTTGTCGAGTTTGTTTATCTTACAGTCACAAAATCTTTCATATTTTACTAAGGAAGAATCGAGGGCAATCAGCATGATATTATTCAATTTGGACTGGAGGTTGATGGACCTTGTATTCCTTTATTCTACATTTATTCCAGGCCATGATCTTCCTGTAACAAAGGGCATGAAAAAGATTACTTCCTCAGGTAAAATGAGGAAAAAGTAATATAAAATGTAATTTCTCCCACACTCCCACACATATATTCTACATTCTTGTATATAGGTACAGATGATTTTCTCCTCATTTTCTCATAAGAGATACCCTGCTTCTTTATTAAAATTCTTCATTTTTCCTGACTGTATGGAAGACTTCAAATAGTTCAGATCTACACACAATGAAGAGAATTGCCAATTTATTACAGCTTTAAGGACATCTCCAAAATGTATACTGACCTCTCATTGGCCCTATTCAGTTCACTTTTCTTTGTCATCATAACCTCTGTAAACATCATGGAAACCTGCAGCCACGTCCTCATTCTACACTCCACGCAGTTTAGCTTGTCTGAATCGCACTATGTTCACTTTTTGTAAGTAAAGTATCACATATTTAAGTTATTTTTTTATTATTTTGCCTTTTCTTTTACTTCTTTCAATGATCTTTTATTGTCTAAAGTCTAGATTTCTGCCGAGTTTGTGAACTGCACTTGTCAGAGTATTGCCCACAACTCTGGGTTCCTTTGTTGAAGCTGTAGAAATAACATGAATAGTATAAAAGCTTGATGGCATCTGTGGATAGGAAACTCATTAAAAGCCTCAGCCTTCTGTTTTATTTCCAACCACATTGCCCTGTGGGATTTCAAGGTCTTGCAGGATGAAACCAGCAGGACTCATTACTTCTAAAACAATGTTTAGAGTTCTATTGGTGGTGGAATGTTCTGCCAGTCAGGTAAAAAACCTAGGCCTTTATCCTTCCTGGGACAATACCAGGCAGCTCAGAAACTGCTTGGAAAAGTCATGCCTTTGAATGCAACTGCAGGTGTTGCTCCTCAAAGACTGTTGGTACCCTCCTATGCACCCTTCAAAGGAATAATAGAAAATTCACTTTGGGATTCAAATGGAGTCTAAGAAAATTTGAAATAATAGGAACAAACTTTTGAGACTTCCTACATTTTTCCCACGAACCTATGGACCATGACTAATACCCTGAGGGCAAAAAAACATCCTTTTTCCCTCTTACACAGGCATAGAATTCATGGTGTCAGATAAATAAGCTTCATGACCTCACCTTGTTTAAGGCTACCCTTCAATTACTAGCAAAGACTAGTCACCACAGTGAGAAAAGAGTGTGGCATTATGATTGCTCACATTAATTAGAAATGGTGCAAAATTTATATCATAGAAGAATAGTAAAAAAAATTATGAACTCTCTTCACAAAACAAATTAAAAAATTTAGCCAAAAGTAACTAGTATTAGTTTGAACAAACTGATGGCTCACATTTTCTGTGTAATTAGATAAAATTATGAGAATAATTTTAATATAAGATAGAAAAAAATAAGAACCTCACAAGTGTGAAAGTAATTTATGCTCCTAGTTTCACAGCTGTGTTCAGTAGAATTCCTTTTAGAGATTTTCCAAATAATTTATATGGGATATCCGAAAATTTCAATCATTTTGTAAAAATGTCTAATGCAGTAATAATTAATAAATTTTGTTCATGGGCAAATATACTTATTCATTAAAAAGTATAACTCGACTGCATGTTGAAATGCTACTTAAAATTCAATGCTACAGTTATATAAAACAATGTGAATTATCTAAAATGCAAAGAAGTACACATGCAAAACTTAACTGATAGAGGATGTGTTATGAACTTTAAAATCTGAGCAAGAATCTTAAAGAAAAATTGTTTAAGCCACAAACTCTATAGATTATCAAGTTACATACAGATCAAATTCACGTAGATCATAAAGCAGCAAGATAGGATGACACTTGGAAGGGCAGCAGAGAGCTGAACAGCAGAATATCTGTCTTGTGTCTAAGAATTAGATTCCTTCAAGAATAAGAGTAACATCAAATAGCTACTTTACCAACAGAGGAACTATAGAGATTTTCTTTTTTGAACAAGTTTCCCAGCAATAGGCTTATTAAGACACAATCTAATGAATAAGTGTCAGTATTTAAACATCTAATGTCTCAGGAATTAAAAAGATAGATACTAATTTTTTTTCGAAGCTTTTCTTTTGGCTTGCGATGATATTAGAAAAAAGAGAGACTCACCAAGTTCCAAGATGACTTTGCCAAAAAAACCCCACCAGTGGTAAAGCAGTGTCTGGTTTTGTTTTTATTTTCTTTTTCTGAGTCTGTGTCAACTCCAAGAGTTTTCCTATAGTATCTCACTATTTAGAATTTCTAAGGGATTCTTTTTCTATAAAAAAATCAGTAAAAGTTCAATCTTTGTTTCAAAGATCAAAGTTCAAAATTGCTTCCTTATGATTTAGAGTTGCATACTCTTAATACAAGTGGGTCTAAAAGTGTCATATCCTATGAGGTTTATTTACTTAGAATATGAAGTTCTTTCTTTTGCCTCTGTTTACATGAGTAATAGGAAACCATAGCATTATTTCTGGTGGTAAATGAGGGGACTGAAGACTATTGGGTGAAAACAAATGATGGCCCTCAAAAGAAGATACAGTTGGGAGCTTTGTGTAATTGTTTCTGCATTACTGCTCCCACAGGACCAGCTGAAGAGATTACCAGCCCCAGCCAACCCCCAACTGTTTGTTGCCATCCTCTTGCCGAGAACACTGCTTTGCCAGATCCACTGGTTAAATTACTTGTGTGATCACTCCCTAATTTATTTCAAAGTGACTTGGTTAGCAAAGCAGGCAAGCAGAAACAATCTATTATTTCAATGGTTTATGCTGGCTCATTTTAATTTTAATAGCCTAGAAAGCAATCTCAACAGCAGCTCAGCCAGGAAAACTAAGGACGACAGCCATTGAAAGCAGTCTGGGGTTGGTGAACTTCAGCAACTGAAAGAGAAAGGATGCTCACAAAATGCAATTTAAACCAAAGTCCAGAAGAATATTTAGGCACCACTGCACTTAAACCACACCTGGATCACCCTACTGCTTTAAGTGGGGCTACTAATAAACTATTACTTCTGACAACTATGTTATTTTTGAAAAACAACTGTCAGAGGATTATTTAATGTAATTTTATATATGAAAATTAAGCATCTTGCTTGCATAGATCTTCTAAGCTTTTCCTGTAGTCAACGGAAGAACCACCTCCAGAAGGGCAATTCCTCAACTATCTCAGAAAGGTGTCAGCTGCCTTCTGAATATGTTCACCACAGAGGGTAGTCACCCTTAGGCTGGAATATGCAGCCATCTCCTAGGCTGCTGAAGGTGGGCAAACTGAATTATATCCTCCTATCTGTACCTCACCAAGTGGGCCTGACCACCACAGCAATGTTATTTCTGGAAAAGCATTCTTAAATGGAACAATCATCTTTACCAATGACATCACATCCTTACCATCCATTTTGGAAGAAAATTATCAAGTATCTACTGTTCATTTAGTAGTCGAAGTCAGTATTTCATAAATATCACATACATGCATATAATATATATATATATAAATTACTGTCATCACCTATTACTTTAACTTCATTTATGTTGGTAGTTTCCCTGGTTTCAAATAAACTTTTAGATTGTAGCTTTTCTAATAATGTACACTGTCATGCAAAACCCATAAGTTTCTTGGGATTACTTTCATAGATGTGTGTAAATTAGCTACATATATGTCTTTATATATAGAATCACGTGAAAATAGAAATTTTTAGACATACAGAAATGGTATGAAATGCTTGGAGTATAATAAAACATTTTACAGTCTCAGTTTGAAATCTGCTGTCCATGTTTATTTAAAAATAACTTGCCAGAAAATATTCTTGCTATGGCCTTTAGTAGTCTTTGTTAACACTCAGCAAACACAAGGTGGAATATCGTCATCTCAGAAACTCTTTTCACAATTTTAAATCAACCTAAATTTATAAAATACAATTCTCAGTGCTTTAGTCTCTTGCAGTTCAAATCCAGTAAGTTTTCCAGTTAGTTGTCAAGGCGAAGGTGAATTGAAAGCTTTTCAGCTAATGGAAAGTGTTATAACAACAGATTAAAACTGAACAAGGATGACCTCATGAAATCATCCCTCTTTTGACAGTGTTCATTTGATTTCACAAAATGACAGAATCAGTGAATGGGTTGGAAGGAGCCACAGTGGGTCATCTGCTCCAACCTCCCTGCTCAAGCAGGGACATCGTAGAGCGCACGGCACAGGACTGCATCCAGGTGGATCTCAAATATCTCCACTGTGGGAGACTCCATATCCCCTCTGGGGAAGTCTCTTCCAGTGTTCAGCCACTCACCCAGTAAAGTTCTTCCTCACACTCATATGGAACTTCCTGTGCATCAGTTTCTGCCTGTTGCCTCTTGTCATATTGCTTGGCACCAGCAAGAGCCTGGATCCATCCTCCTGACACCCTCCCTTCAGATCCTGATAGACACTTATAAGGTCCCCTCTCAGTTGTCTCTTGAGGGTGAACAGGCCCAGCTGCCTCTGCCTGTTCTCATGAGAGAGATTCTGCAGTATTTCAATAATCTTTGTAGGGTCCACTGGACCCACTCCAGGAGCTCCATGTCTCACTTGTACTGATGAGCCCGGGACTGGACACAGCACTCCAGATGTGGCCTCAGCAGGGCTGAATAGAGGGGCTGAACCATCTCTTTTGGCCAGCTGCCAATGCTCTCCCCATGCACCCCAGGATACCACTGGCTTTCTTGCTCCACCAGGGCACACTGTTGGCCTGTGGACAGCTTGTTGTGCACAATCCCCAGGTCCTTCTCTGCAGAGCTGTTTTCTAGCAGCTCAGCCCCCAGCCTGTACTGGTACCTGGGGTTGTTCCTCCCCAGGCGCAGGACCCTGCACTTTCCTTTGCTGCATTTCAGGCAGTTCTCCTCTGCCCATCTCTCCAGCCTGTCAAGGCCCTTCTGCAGAGCGGCACAGCCCTCTGGGGTATTGGCCACTCCTCCCAGACTGGTGCCACCAGAGAACTTGCTGAGGAGGGATCTGCCCTTATCCACGTCATTGACGAATAAGGTAAACAATATTGAACCAAGTACTGACCATTGATTTGACACTTTCTAAATTATTTCTTGCAGATAAAGGGAAAGAGCTGTGGAGAGGGAGATAACTTTTCTGACAGTGGTTATTTATGCACTAGTGGAACTATCATGTCCATTTACCAGTGATGCTATGGTTTCCAGTGTTAAAGGCAGAATGACACTTCATTGTTCCATCAGAAAAATTACCAGACTGAAGCAGGGGGTTGATAAGTAACCACAAGAGTAAAGACACAAAGCTGAAGTGCCTTAGAGGCTAATTACCATACTGCATAAATGTGTACAGTCAGAACAAAAGGATGATCCTTTATTCTGTGAGTGTATTTTAAACAGAAACTGGAAGCAGATAAATATACATGCCAAAAATGAAAACAACAACAAAGTAGTGAGATTGGTGTGGTTCTTACACTAGGAAGTGGGAATTATTTTTCCTTCTTGACAGGCTTAAGCAAGATTTGAAATTGCGTTTTATAATAACATTTTTCCTCATTCATCAAATAAATAGTTTTAATGTATCAGTACATGATGTAGGATATAATTCTAAAACCTTTCTTGTGCTTTATGAACCTGGAATCTGTGGAAGTTGCCATATGGGAGAAAACCATTAGTGAGGAACACAGTTACATTAAAAATTCACAAAATACAGAGTGTTTTAGAACACGAAACATAGATGGAGTTCAGTTACTGAAAATATATATCTCTGTGGTGCAGTCTCATTCTAAATGGATGCTGATCCTTGCTCCAGGCTGCAAGTTTTCTGCAGTCAGCTGTGGATGTGATCAGACTAGCTTTTACATAATCGTTTTGTCTTATCTGTAAGCTTCCCTCACTCGGACAACTTGAGAGGCATTAAGGGTGTGTGCAGATGAACGAGTTACCCTCTGAACTTATGTTTCTCATACTCTGCAAGAATTGCCTGCAACACACTTTTATGCTGCATTGTACCACTCAGAAAGAATACAAATATGGAGTAGATGACAGGAAAATAGTTCGTAACACCTTATGTTGCTGATAAGGTGTTTTTCATCTTTCCATAGCTGAGGATTCCTGCTATCTCCTTCTTCAGGCCAGTTACTCTGTTGTGGTTTGCTGGTCTCAAAGTGAAAAGTAAACTTTTTTTTTCTTGCGTATAATGAATAAAAAATTTCAAGTTGATCAACAGGACTTGGGGTTTTTATGCCTCTACAGTCCTGATATACTCTGCAATGATCTTTCTCAATTAATAAATCCAGTGTTGTGTATATGTATATATATAGAGAGAGAACTTTTTAAAATAATGATTCAATGTTATCCCTATACAGTCCAATTATAAAAAGTTACTCCTTTGCTGAGTTACTCCTGCCCAGATAGAAAAATTAAGAATCACAGTAGTTAGAAATTACAGAGAAAAAAGAGTGAACATGTTGGAAAGTATTAAATCATGCCGCTTAGTGGATTGATACACACAATTAAACAATTCAGGTCATAAGTGCTCATGCCTATCTTGCTGACAGTAAGCTACCACACAATAATTTATGGAATGTTTTCCATCATCTCCAGCCAGCTATAAAAAATTACTTTCATCCTGATGGTTGATGGCCTTGATTATTGCCTATCAAACTTATGCCATGCAATATGCCTATGTTTACAATAAATTAATTTTATTAATTTGTTAAGCTTCAATACATGTCCCTTATTATCCCGAGAAGGTCTGGCCCTGAATCAGTTTCTTCAAAGGTGCTGCAGTCACACACACCAACCCTATTCTCTCACTTGTTTCTTAAGCTACTGCTACTCTCTCCTTACTGGAGTTATGATTTCCTGTGTTTTTACTGACAAGGGTTGAACTGATTCAACTCCTTTAAGAGAGGTAGCAAGTCATGTTTGATACCTCACAGGTAATGCTGTAGATTGGTTTGAGCAATAGTGAAGTGTAAAACTTCCAGTGTGCAAAGAAAATCTGGTTTCAAGTGTTAACAAACCTTTCTTTTTATTCATAACTAAATCTAAACACTTTTATTGCACTGGAGCTGCTACATTGTAGGAATAACTTTTTCTTTTTTTTTTTCCTTGTTCACCTCCATAGTAGGGGAAATCATGGTCTGATTCCATGATTTCGAGGAAAATAGCAATAAAAATCAAATCTGTGCTAAATTAGTTTTCATATATAGCAGCAAATATAGACTTGTCTGATTGGGAATTTTGGCACTTTAGAATGTCCTGAAAAGAAGTATGTGCCTTTTTCAGTCATTTTTAAAAAAGCAGAACTGAACTTTGAGTGTTTCTTCTTCTTGTCACATTTATTAATCATTAAAGTTTCTGACATGTTTTCTTATTATTGTTTAATAGTAATGTCAGTGTTAAACCATAATATAGGTGTATACATCTGTTGTTTACTCTGAGATGACTAGCTACCATATATAAAAATTCATATTAAAAATAAGTGATAACATACCAACAAAATAATGATTTTAAAAAGCCCTCTGCTTTTGAAATACTTTAATATATTTAAATAAGAAAAGAGATCACAGCTCCATATCCTACCACTGACACACAGAGAAATAAACAAAATCGAGCTGGAGAACAGACCTGCATAACATACGGCTCAAGGACTTCATGCAGCCTGCAGAGCATGTTTTGTAGCATGCCAGCTATTTAACAGCAATGTGTACTGTTAGAAATAGCAGGGTGTGCATCCTGGCTGGGATTTTAACCAGCCCTGTAGCTCAAAGCAGTGGATGGAATGTGTATCTCCTGGCCAAGCATGTGGGTGGGTGGGCATTGTTTATAGAAAGGGAAAGGCAAGACACACTGGACAGTCATGGCAAAAAGGTAAACTCAGTGAGAGCAAGGGATGTTCTTCACTGCTGGACAGAATGGACCTCGTCTTATATATTCCAGTTGTTTACATAGGTGGTTCAGTAATTTCACCCATCCTTGCCTCCATAATGCAACATCTGGATTGAGTCTAGCAAACTCTCGAGGTGAATGAATCCTTGTGAGTGCATGATAAAATTTTAGACCATCAAGGAAAAAAATATTTTATACCAAGTAAGTATTGCATGCCTACATTTAATGTAAAATTCCAGGACACGTAAAATCCCCTGCACCCACAACTTGCTAATAACATTTTTTGTCATCTTTGTTTTTATTATTACATATTATATATTACTGAATTATTTATTTTTTAATAGTTGTGGTATTCTAGAAAAAAATTTAAACTTTTTGGAATCATAGTAGTACTTCAAAAAGCAGATGAACTGCATGAGCAAGTATACTCTTCCCAAATGTGGTCATCTCAGGGTGCTGAGGAATTAGATTTCCATCTCAAAGGCAGTTATCTTGACATAACAGATTACTGCTGCCAAAAGAAAAAAAGCAGTATTTTCCTGTCCTCTCATACTTCTCTCCCTCTTTCTGCCACTTTTAGTGGTTGTGAGCAGTTAAATATCATGTCTCACAGAAATTGAGCCCAAGAACATGAATATACCTCTGAAGGTGGCTCCTTGGGAGTGCTCCTGAAAGCATTCTCTGTTGGAAATCGCAGACAGCAGCTTTCTCACACAGAAGTTTCTCTCTCCATAGCCCTGAATGCCACATTTTCAGGAAGGACATAAAATCAGCTGGGTAAGTGAAAGAGAGCAATGCACCTCATGTATCCTTATTGTAAGCAAATGACATATGCTTTCTTCCTTCCATTACAGAATTTCTGTCTTCCATAAACGTTTTCAATCATATTGTCTGCTTTGGCTGTCATGAATAAATACTTGTCTTTGCAGTTGACCACAAAATTTAATTGTGAATTACTCTACACACACAAAAATGGCAAATGCTTAAACTGGGAGGTTGGACCACGTTAATTTCTCAGCCCTTCTTTTTCTACTGCACAGGCCGGGTGAAGACCCCAGTGAGGCCTGGAGGGACAAAATGTGCCATAAGAACATGAAATTTCTGGTCTGCAATGAGATATCAGGAAGCACACATCTTGAATATCTTGAGAAACGCATCAAAGGGTCAAGTTACAGTATGCTAATGATGAAAATGTCTCGTCACTAACAAAGTTAATTAGAATAATCGAAACTGTACTTAGATTAAGTCTGAGGTTGGTTATAATGTTAACAAAATAAATGATCCTTCAGAGAGAGATATGGCCAAAACACAGAATTGCTGAAATGAATCAAGAGACTTATATATATAACAACTATAATTGTTATATGTTCTGCATGTGACAGAGAAATCATGAATAAAAATCCAAATTAGCTCTTTCCGTTCTTCAGCATTGAAATAAAAAGCCTAAAGTGACAGAACTTGGTATTTCTCTGCCAGTGTGACTTTACATAGGTGTTTTTGTTTGCTTTCTCACACTTGATTTTTCTCTTGGTAGTGTTTCACTAACTCACTGTTATCTTGACTGATAATGAAAGCACCAGAAAATAAAACCACTTTCCAATTCCTTCTTTTTCTCTTACATTGTATTGTAATCCCACTCTTAAGTGCTTTTTTAAATGAAGTATTTCACAAGAACAAAATATAATTACAGATACATTAATATAGCTTAAAAGCTGCCTGTACAACATACCACTGATATTCTATTTGCATTTTAGATTGTTTAAAAATGTCTCTACAGTTACCTTGTAAAAGTTCATACCATATATGTTATGAGTCTAACACTGTTCTCTCATTTGAACTAAGACAAGTAGATACTGTCAGATACAAGACTGGTGAAAATACCTTCAGTGGTTACAAGATGAACGGTTTTTATAAGCTGTTTTTACAAGCAAAATTTGTGCTGATATATCTCTAAAAATTTAAAAATTATACATCAGATTCAGAAAAGACTATATAGTGTTCTAATGTGCACAAGAGAAGTTTGCCTTTTTATCTTATTTGCATATATCTCATAAGTATGCCTAGAAAATATTATTTACATTCATCTTGTTACTTCTGTATAAAGGGTGCAGACTCCAAAAGGACATGTTTCTCCAGTGTAACAGGATGTATTTGTTTATTTCTGCACAGTGTTTGTGCCACTGCAGTTAAATTTGCAGCCCACATTTTGAAGATATACCACTCAAATTGAAGTTATGATGTTGATTTTCTTATCCATGTTTTTCCCCTCGAAGCAAGATGAAAAATGTTCCAGCAAAAGCATAAGAAAGCTATTTTAAGATCTTTGAAGAAAAATTAATATGTTGCGATGATGGTATTTCATCTTAATCTGGCATCGCCCAGACTTGTCTCTTTCAAGGAAGGGAGGACATCTGGAAATGAGTGAAAGCCACAATAAAATAATTTTTTTTTGCTGAAACTGAAATATGATGGCATAGTTGTTTCTTGACAGTTATATATTCAATGAGAAGGAATAAGTGGTATGATAAAGGTGCATGATTTATTGTAATATGAAATTACATGAGCTGCACAATATTGAAAATTTACAGGGAACTGAACTGATATTTTAGAAATAAAAATATTAAATACTCATGGATATTCATAGCCTAAAAGCAAGGAAAAAACCCACCTCTAAGTAGCTAGGGAGAAATTCAGAGAACAGGGATAACACTGTAAATTAGTATGTTTTCTTTGGTGTGATTCTGGTTCTCATATATAATGCCTAAAATATATGAAGGGAACAATCTTGGTTTGATATTGAATTTCATAGTCTCTGCCTCTCAATGCAAAACATGAGTCTGACTTAATTTCCACTAATTTGGGAAATGCAATTAGTATAAATAAATATATACATATATAAAATCTCATGTGAAACACATTTATAATTCTGGACACCAATATTCAGAAAAAGTAAATTTGAAGTGAAAGGAAGCAAGGAGACACTAGTAGGAGGAACTAGGTTGGTGAGCTGATCTTTTCTAAAGAGCATTGAAAGAGCTTGCTCGTTTGTCTAACCAAGCAAAATAAAAGTAAAAAAAAATAATTTTTATCTGTAAATTCTTCAGCCAGGTATGAGGGGAAAGGATGAACTATTTAAATGATGTTGGCAAAAGAGCAATCAGATATAAATTAGCCTTAAGTCAATTCAGGCTAGAAATAAATAGTATTTATAAACCTTACTGTGTTGGATTTGCATGGCCAGGTTTTAGTAGCAGAGGGAGCTACAAGGGTGGCTTCTGTGAGAAGGTGCCAGAAGCTTCACCACATCCAACAGAGCCAATGCCAGGTGGCTCAAGCATGGATTTACTGCTCACCAAGGCTGAGTCAATCAGGAATGATGGGAACACCTCTGTAATAACAAGAAAAAAAAAGTCATTGCACAGATGTAATTGTGGCCAGAGAAGAGGAGTGAGAATATGTGAGAGGAACAGCTCTGTTGTATAGTGGAGTGTGTATATGAAGTAAAGCCTAGGCCCCAATAAACCTCTCAGGTGAGAGAAGCTGCTTGGAAGCTCAGGCAAGGCAGGGCTTACACATCCACGTGGCCAGCTCAGCAAAGAGAGGAGGAAGGCTCCAGCAGCCCAGATCAGTTCCAGCCAGGTTTATTGCAGATGCTGAAGTCTCCAGTGCCAAGAGGAAGATGCCCCCTTGGTTTTGGGGTTAAGTACAGGTTGCAACAACCTTGGGCAGGGGGTGGAACAAGGGGCAGGTAAGGTCAGTGACCTATGGGGAAAACAGGGCCGGCCACTGGGGTCCTGAGACAAATGGAAGAAGACATCACAGGGCCATGGCATTTAGGGGAGGGGAGAATTGGGGCAAACCATTGTGTACAGAGCATCATTGGGAGGAGGCTGGGCAGGTGACTATAGTCTGTCTTGCCAAGGCCAAGATACAGGTGTTATGTCAAGGGGCTGCAGTGATTCCACACTGCTCTGCATAGACCAGTGTGGAGAGGGGCAGGAAGTGCTGGAGCTGAGATTCCCCTGCAGCCCATGGAGATGCAGAGACCCATCTGCAGCCCATGGAGGAGAACCAAACTGGAGCAGATGGATGCCCAAGAGAAGGCTGCAAACCCAGGGGAAACCCATGCTGGAGCAGACTGTGCCTGAAGGACTGCACCCCATGGAACAGTGACCCACATTGCAGCAGTTTGTAGAGAACTGTTGCCTATGGGAGGGACTCACACTGAAGAAGTTCCTGGAGGACTGTCACCTATGGGAGGAGCCCCACACTGAAGCAGGAGAAGGACTCCTTTTCCTGAGCAGCAGCAGGAACAATGAGTGATGAACTGACCATAAACCTCATTCCCCATCTCTCTGCACTACTGGTGGAGGAGGAAGAGCTTGGGAAGATGTGAGGGGTGAGGGAAAGCTGTTTTTTTAGATTAATTTTGCTTCTCATTATCCTGCTCTGATTTTGTCAGTAGTAAAATTCAACTGATATCCCTAAACTGAGCCTCTTTTGTCCATGACAAAATTTGGTGAATGATCTCTCTCCCTCACATATCTCCAACTATGAACCTTTGTTATGTTTTTTCTTCCCCATCCATCTGAGAAGGTGAATGATAGACTGGCTTTGGTGGATGCCTTGCATTCAGCCATGGTCAACCCACTACACTTACTGAATTGATGTTCTGAAAATCTCAGGATGTCATGACAAAATAACACAAAAAATAGGAATTAATAATTGAAAAGAAATCTTAAATTCTTCCAGTGTGAATTTCATGCACCAGTCTTTTCTACAATGATTGAAGACATCTTTTTAGGGGCAGTGTTATTTAACATGGCTCTCAATCACCTATGCAGAGTTTTGGATGTCAAATTGAAACATCCTTCTGCAGATTTTACAATCTTTCATGATTCCAAATTATTTTAATCTGTCCTACATCTTCCAAAATCAGGTTCCTATTTTCCTTAAAAGCCAACTGTTAGAATATAACACTTTTTTGGCAATAATACAGATAAGATCTGTTGTCTGCATAAAATATTAACTAATCATAAATTAGCATCAGATAAAATATTCTGCTACTTAATATTGGAAAAGCAACATCCCAATCAATATAAACAACTGAGTTACATTTCAAGCTGAATTTACTTGTATGTGATAGCAGTCACCTATGCCTGCTGCCTAAGAACTAGCTATTGCAAAAGCCTATTCTAAGGACACCTCACCCACCTAACCCCTCCCCCATAGGTCTCCTCTTTAAAAAAGTTGCAAATACTTCAGAAAAAGATTTTTTAGGAGTCTAAATCTCACCTTCGTGATGAAAAAAAGTGTTGGAATGTAAGGAAGCCTTGGTTTGAGTAACACCATCTAAAACCTACATCATGAAAGAGGCCAGAGTGAAGAGCTGGTGTTAGACATGCACTGCCACAGCCTCCCTCTTGGGCTTAGGAAACAGAGGGAGGAGAAACCCCAGTGTAGATCCCTGACCATATGGCTATGAAAATTTGCTGAATATTTTCTCAGTTTAGTCCTTGAAACTCTGCAAAATATGCGGTCTTGACATGCCTGTCTCATTGGCTGACAGGGGTAAATGAAACCATGCAGATGTTAACCAACTCAGTTTCTCATTACACCTAGGAACACCCTGAGTTACTCTGAGTCAGTTAATACTATCCCTAATTCATTTTGATCTGAGCTACTTTTAAAAGTAAATGATATGTTATTCATTATTGCTATACCTTTTTTTCATTCAACTTTCACAGAAACTTCTTGCCTTTATTCTTAAGTATATTATCTTGGTAATATCTCCAGCACATTCAAAATTAAAAACTCAAGCTGTTTCTCTGCCATTTGCATCATTATCTCTTCATCCTTAAATGTATACTATGCCACCAGAAGCCCAACAAATTCTCTCTTTGTATCAAACATCAAACATAAGTTAAGCACACTGCCATTGAAGCAGAATATCTGTTCAACCCTGTCAGAGGGAGACAAAATACATTTTCACCCTAATCAAATTTTTTAAATGAAAATCATGCAATTTTCAGGAGCAGAATCAAACTCCAAATATTTGTCTTTGATCAGGAAATATGTAATTAAATTATTTGGTTTGAAATGGCTTCATTTTTTGTAACTATTTTTTCAAACAGTTTTTTGTATTTGTTTAATTTTGCTACTAACAGAATGTCTTATGGAAACTATTTTATGTTCATGTCTTTCAGATTAGCTAAATTCCTCAAAAGCTTAGAGATCTACTGTAGGTATAGGCTCAAATATAGGACTCCGGCAGAGAATTGGTATGTTATAAAGAAAATAAAAATCTTTCATTACTCAAAAAAATTCAGGTCAAATATTTTTGATTGTCTAAGGCTGAAATGGGAATGCATAAATATACAGGTCAATACAAAATTTCAAATTGAAACCTACTGAAATGCTGATAGTCCATCTTTTTATTCTAATACTGAACTTTTTACATTTCCATTACTATAGGAATTCAATTGCAAGTTCCACAATCCACATACCTGTGAATGCAGGATTTGGGGCACATGTATGGCTGTTGCTGGACAGGCCTCTTAATATTTTGATAATTTCTCACATATTTCTATCAGAATTTTAATAATCCTTTGCTATCTGTGCTAGTGTGTTATTATTCTCAGATATATTCAAGGTTTCAATGTAGCTCTACTTCCCCTCTGTAGATTTGACTCAGATTTTTCAACCTTCATGCCCTACTAGCCTTGCAAGTTCTCCTTATAATTGCCTTGTAAGTCTCCTCAATACCAGTCCAAGTTAATCCTTCTCCTATGCCTTCATTCCATTTCCTGTCATCTCTGTCAGAGAGGAGATTCATGAACAGGAGCACCAGCTTCATGTCACAAATGAAATGCAAAAGATTCTACCACTTTCCTACAGCAGATCTTCTGAATGATGCAATAGATCTCAGTGTTGGGAAGATTTTCATTAATAAGAAGAGAAGATCTGTTGTTTCATTTGACAGCCATTGATTAAACAACCCGTTTGACCTCCATATAAAGTATTTCTGTGCCTGAATAACTATAACCAGTTACGAACTCCTTGATATTTCTTCTATTTCAAGTGGTGCATTCTTTCTTGACAAAAAGGCAATCAGTGTTATGGAAGGTGGTGAAAAGTGAAAAAGAGGGTTGTTCCCTACTGAAAAAGACAAGTTATTTTAAATTGCAAGGAAAACATAATTATAGATAATTACCACAGATTACATTTTCTACATACATGCACTAATTAAATCACCTATTAGATGATTATATTTTTTATAGATTTTTTACTTTCTATTTGGCATTACATATGATAAATCAAATACACAATAAATGAAAAATGACAGCATCTATCAAAATTACCCTCAGAATCATTTAATTCTTGATAAATATGATAAGAAAATTCCCAGAGTCTTGAGAGAGAAAAGTATTAGTCTTTATCTACCTCCAGTCAACCATGAAGTTAACTTAATAAACACAGAAGTTTTAGTTCCAAATATATTTTATTATTCACTACTATGACCTTGTGGCTGATAGAAAACAGTTCGTATAATTCCCATGTTATTCTATGTCAGGTTTTCATAATTGTACAAAACACTGAATGGGTAAAAAATAGAGAAGAAAACAATACAATTTTTACTTATCGTATATGGGATCACTATGGTTTATTTAAACAATATAAAAGCCATAGAAACTGAATTTAGAGTGTATTCCATAGCAGACTAGATTAGCAAACCCACAGGGAACAGAGCCTTGTATCTTTTACAGAATTTCAAGGTTTGTACCCAGGGATGGAGGAAAGATAATGCTTCATACATTCCCCTCTCAACCTTTACTAAATACACTGGCATGTAATGGCTAAAATGAAGTATTCCAAACTATCAGAAGCCTCTTGAGATAAACATGCTCCTCACATATCAACATCCCATCACAGGTGCACATTTTAGTTATCTCCTTTCACTAGCTTGGTGATCAGCTTGTTGATTTAATACAATGGTACTTCTGCAGGCAACTTGGGAAAGAAAAATAATTGATTCTACCCATCTATCAACACTTTATTCTTAAAACAACAATTCTTAAAACGAAAAGAAATAACCACCTTCTCTTCTTCTCTTCCATTATGACTCAAAAAACCTTCCTTAATATTATAGATTGTTTTGACTGAACTTGCAAAATCATCAGTGTCACTCTGGGACTTTCTACCTTAAGTTCCTTTCTACGTGCTTATTGCAATAGCGTTTTTCAGGCTCAAGCTAGTTTTGGATTAAATCCCTAATTTCTCACTTCCGAAAGCAACAGTAATGATTTCTCCTATCTGGCTAATGACAATTTAGCACTGTCACCATGTGAGATATTGTATCCTTGTTGTCCTGTTTCTGCCAAAAATTTTATCATAATAAATGTAATTAAAAAAGAGGCTTCTTTTTATGTTGGCGTACCTAACAGCTGTCTATTTTGATCATAGAACTGATTCTTCAAAGCCTCCAACTTTTTCACAAACAGCAATCTAGTTTCAATTAAAATGTTTGCAGAGACACTTGCTATAATAGTAACTGAGAGTCCTGCTAAATCCCACATTTTGAATTTTTTGATCATGAATTCCCTGGGGTTCCTAGGTCTAGATGCTGAGTTACTTCGGACATACACATAGTGCAGCTTAGTGAAATCAGGAACATGTATATGTATCACCAGGAGCTGGAGATTGAAAATTTTGCAGTTAAATTGCAAATATGCATCTTCTGTCATTCCTCCTAAGAAATTGTTTCCTGTCTGCATAGTACTGGGTCCCCAAATTTGGATCTGAACACGAGTCTGTACGGTGGTACAAATTCTAACGCTCAGAGAAATTCAACCAGTTATCCCTGGAGTAGAAGGGATAAGGGCAGACAATCCTGTGTCAGCTCGTAGCAGCAACTCTTCTCATTTGTTCTAACACCAGCAATTTAAGTGGATGAGATTGTGGCAGTTCTATTTCCTACCTTACTGAGCACTAAAGAAAACTTCTGCCTCTGGCACAACTCTGGCACAGAGACCACACAATCACTTTGTTTGTCTGAAAGTGATGAGGCAAAAGGATGGCAGAGAAGAGATTAGTGCATTAGTGCTGTGGAAGCCAAGAAAAAAGCATTACAGCAAGCAGCAACTTTGCCTAGTTCTGGATTAACACTGGTAGTCACTGTTGGTAATAAAATCTCTAATGTCTCCTGCTCCATAACTTCTTTTAGTCCTAATAATGTCAGTCATTTCTTTCACCAGAGAATTTCAAGCCCAGTAGCACCCACATCACCTTGTATTTCAACTCAACACATTCGTATTTCATCCCCAGCATGGACTAAGATCTCAGTATGACTTTAAGCTTTATTTTACACACTGGTATGACTGTGTCAACCTAGTCCCAGAATACCATTATTGAATATCATCACAATTTGTTTCTCCAGATTCCTTCCATAAGGACTACACAGGGGGAAAAAAAACCCCTCTCACTAGCAGGCATAATTAATTTTGTGTTTGTTTTTAAAATAATCAGCTAATTAGTGGTGTGACACAGTTCATTTGTGACTTTAAAAATATTTATGATTCTTTATGATTTGATTCTATGCTTTGGAGGAAAATAACTTCACAGTGTTTAGAGTGTAAAGCATTGCCAATTTTCTTAAAAATATTTGGACTGCTGGACTAAACCTGCCTTATTAACTGGCAGTCTATGATCCAGATCAGTCTTGGGCATAGGAAGAGTCAGAGAATAGAGTTACCCTAGGGCCATCTTCTTCTTCTGGATATGCTTGGTAAGTTTGAAAAACATTAAAACGTGTCTTGGGATTTCTCTATCTCTTTGCACCACTGCCATAGTAAGTGATGGAGAAGAACCCAAATCTGGGCCGTGAAAATGAAACTCCAGACAAAATCATCAAAGTGTAGGTTCTTTTACATTATTTCTAATATTTGATAATATTTACCACCAAAATAATCCTCCATTATACTGATATCATAGCAACATATAAAAATACTTTAAAAAAATAGGCATTCTTAACACTTTCATTCTACAGACATAAGTACTTAATCCAGCATGAATGGTGACATAAACTTTAATTTATGTCCTTGTAAAGCTACTCCTCAAAAAGATGAATACCACTTTCAAATAAAATAAAATAACCCAAACCAAAAAACCCTACTGTCATTATAATACCTGCAGAGTGATACCACTAACAGACCTGGCTGTTTGTTTCTAAGGAAGAACAGCTGTGCAACAGACTGTCTGAACAGTTCCTATTACAGAATGCAACATGGATCACTGACACAAAGGAAGCACTACACCAGCTGGCTTTCTGTCTTAGAGCATTTCTATTCCTAGATGATTTACCTGTTCTCAGCCCTGTCACCTCAACACTTCTACTACCCAATTAAAAAATGATGTTGCTAGATTCTCTCTGCTATAAATTAGATATGTTTTTGTTCAGATCAAACTGGTTACTTTTTTTTTAAGTTTTGAAATACATGACTTATTTTTAAACTTATAAAAGCTGCTTGATTATTTATTTGTGGTCTATTTTGTTCTCTTGTAGAGTTTAGATATGAAAAATTCTTTTCAAATGTATTCATATGCAGTGATCTACATTTCCTAATCATAATCATGTCAGCAAAAGTGGAGCTGCTCTTAGGATAACATTTTAGTCTAGAAAATGATTTCCCTTTAAAATGGATTCAATGGACATGATATAAAAAGAAGATGCAAAATTACACACAACAGTTTGCATAATCAAAACAGATATGTTTTATATTCAGGCAAGATTTCTTTTTGCTACATTAAATGGAAGAAAATAGACCTTTTGGAATTCTGCAAGTGTGCTATGGCTATAAATGCAGTAGCAGTGGAATTCCAGTAGGATGATGAAGAGGATGTACAGAACTTAAAAAAAGAAATCAACCAAGATAAAGAAGAACAGTATGAAAGGATAAATGTTGGGGTTTTTTTTAACTAACAATAGTCCATTTATTTCAAATAGGAACTATATTTTCTTCTTTATAGCTAAAGTTAAATTTATGAAAGCTTGAAATATGGAGGTGCCTTCTTTTGTGTAGGAAATTTACTGGTCCCCTTTTAAATAAATGCAGTTCAAATGACATGTAATGAGTGTAGAGCTTCATTCAGTAACTAATACCCAGGATATATTCATATCTACATTCAGAACAAAACTTGCACATGTTATGGAATAGGGTTTGAAGGGCTCTGTACGTGTCTCCTAGAGACACTGTTGCTCTGGAGCAGACAGATTTCAAATTATCATTTCTCTTCCCTAATGAACAATAATCTTGATCCAACATATGAAAATAACATTTCACAAATAGCTACAAAAAGTACTGGATTTTTTTTTTTCAAGGATGATATAAGGATAAGTTTGTGATAATTGTGTGAAGGTTATTGAATGAAAAATAAACCACTTAATATTTAATGGGTAAGATTAATCAGTGTTAAAACTAGCCACAACATTTTTTCTATCTCATAAAATTTTACAAGATTTCAGTTATTTTTCTACTCGTGCCATAGGAACAAACCAGAACTTTCTTTATGAGAAGGAAGAAAAGGAATAGCTGATAGCCTTCTTGTCAGGCAATCCAATTGTTATATAGAGGACCCAGGCTGGGGTTCCTTATCTACTTTTCTTCCAGTGTTTGGCCAGCTTGTAGAAATTTTATGTCTCTTAAAAAAAATGTACTAGCATTCCTTTGAACATGGTAATTAGTGGAGTAAATGATGACAGGGAAAGAAGAAAATGGATGCAAAGCTTAGCCACCAAACATTGACCATGTGACTGGAAAGTGACACTGTTCCTGAGAAACAAGTTTTCCTGACTACCATGCATATTTTACATATTCTTTTCAGTATTACAGTCAAAAACCCAATTTCCCTTGGATGAAGATGACACTGACTTTCACTCCTCAGCAAAGTAACTGGGACAACAGAGGAAATTTTGATTTAATAGGAACTTTTCCTCCTAAGAGACATTTTTTTTATAGGTGGAAATTATTTCTGCCAGTGCACTCATAAGTCAGTTTTCCAGCATCAATTTAATAATGAGAAGTAGCACACTGTCTAGAAGCAAATGTTTAATATATATCTATCATCTATGCACAAATGCCTTCACTCATGAGTCATAGGAAGAGTCATCATTAGAGGATAATCACAAAGGCTCAAAGGCTGTATTAACACATCCTCCTTACCACAGATGAAAAGAACTGTTGCTCAGACCTGAAGGGGATCAATTATTTTAAATTCATACAGGTTTTACTTATGAAGCCACCAAGAAAAAAAAAACCTTACTTCTGTTATTCACTAATTGCTTAAAGATATAGGCTTTTTTTTATTATTATTTCTTCCAAATACCACTGATTAAGAATTTACACAAGGTATCTGACCTCAATTGCAATGATTACTGTCTGCTTTACTGTGTTTACTGCATTTAAATTCCCAGTGTTTTGTGAGATAAAAAAGTGTGATTGTTCATACAAATGAAGAGCTAGTAGATTTTCAGATGAATGGTAAAAATTCTAAAAATTATTTAGATGGCTAGAATCCTACTGATTTCAAGGAGCTGAAATTTATCTTTTGAGGGTATGTGTCAGGAGTGATGGGCAGGATTCATCTCACTTAACTTTAAACTGTCTAAGCAATTTGTCAGCACTCCCTCTACAGAAATGCAGGGCTACAAATCTCTATAGTACAATTCATTCTTTCCCCATGCAGGATCTAAGCCAGATGAATGAATTATGCTTTGGAATAATTTTATTCTCCACTGATTACAGAAAAAAACCCTAAATGGCTGGCATAAAATGTGCATTGAACATAGTCAAATGGAAGTGAAAAGAAATCTACCTTGTGGATACCATAGAAGTTTTAGGACACTAATGTCCACTCCAAATTAACAAGGCAGATCTTCAGTCATTGTAACTTACTTCCACTGTAAAAAGTCATACTGGCAAGGAGACTGAACCACAGAAGTGTTTTTCCTCCCATTAGAAGTCAAATAAGAAGGAATTATCATAATAAAACTTATAAGGTCTAGGATTGTCTAGATCTTCCCTTGTGAGTTTAGCCACCTTGTGACTCAAAGCTCTAAACTGCCCAAGCTGTGTTGGAGCAGCCTACATTCCTCCTTGTTTGCAGTGGGAGTTAATTTCTTAGATATGAATATTTCAAGTAATTGAAACCCTTTAATTCTCATGTTATTTTAAGATCTTTCCGTCAAGGTTTTTAGCCCTGGACAACCATTAGCAGACATATGTAAAATAAGCACTTTTTGTTTCAGTCCTGTTTTAATGGCTGGGTGTTTGCAAAATTAAAAAGATATCATTACAGTAGATAATCACTGTTGTAATCGCTTGTAGTCTCAACACAGATTTCTAATGGGAAAAATATGCCTTACCCTCACTTGCCTGGAGCATACAATCATTATTGGATAGGAAAATCAGACATATAGTGCAACAATTCAGGGAGTAAATTGAGGACTTCTGTTTCCACACCTCACATACCTGGCAGTCTACTACTTCAAAGAAACTTGAAAAAATAAAGAATGGCATGCTATTGGCAACGACATCTATTGCCTACTGAAAGGCATATGTAGAATCATAAAGGAGGGTTTTCTTTCTAACAAAAAAAAAAGGATTTATATTTTTTTACAGTTGCACACTGTGATGTGACTGATTGGTTGTTGCAGAGCTAATAAAAAGATGACTACTTGCAGCTGATAGTACATCCTATTTCCATCTAATTTGATGGTTTTCTGCTGGGCTGATGGGAACCTAATCACAAAACATTGAAGATTCAGCTATTTCAAAGCCTGGTTTCTTTCAATTTCTACTGTTTTCTGACTACTTAGCCTTACTTCTTAGAAACCTAACCTTTTACTACTTGTTGTGAAGTTAGTCACTGAAGTGTACACTAACATTTTCATATGTAAATTTCACTCTCTCCAACCAAACATATGAGAATGAATAGTATCTTTTTATGCCAGTGATAATTATAATTTTTCATTCTTGTTATTGATGCCTAATTAATTACTCTATGTTATCCACAATTAATAAAAAAGTAAGATGGTCTCTCCCTTAGAAGACTTTGAAACACTGGCTAAAGGTAAAAAAATCAAGGAAAATGAAGGCAGTTGTTGTGCAAGGGCAGAATTGTCACAGATCATTTCCATGAAGAATTTGTACATTAAAACCTTATTTTTTAAACTTATTAATACAGAACCTGTGACTGGGTTCTGCAAATCCAAGGTAGTCACAATTTTAGGCAAATTCCTGCCAGTGTGTTAAACTAACATTTCCACTTGGAAATGCAGTGATCCCAAAATGTCTGGAGGCTGAATGTAGACAGATATTCCTCATTTAATTGCAATACAACAGACATCAGAAGACCCTAATGGCTTCCTATATAGTTGTTGTCAGGTGGTAGTGAACACGTAACAAAAAAGCCAAATAAATGCTCTTTTAATTATTCATTATATGACAACCAAAATATGGACAGGAAACTTAATGTATAAATATTTCTAGATAATTTTTTTTCTTCTGGACATAAAACCAGGCTGCATAGCTTTCCTTCAAGCCACAGGAATCATTAGATCTTTATGCAGCCTCCACTCCAAGTGCCAAAGCTGAGCATGTGATTGTGTTCCTGAGCTAGTCTCATATTAGTTGGGTGCTTGTTCACTTTCTCAGCTTAAGCTATCACTGACAGAAGTTATCTTTGTGACTTCAAAGCCACTGAGATTTAGTACAGACCTTCTTTTCAGTTACACTAATATATATTAGAATATTCATGGTATTCATATAATAATGATAATTCATAAGTTATTATACTTCAGCAGCCAATGAATATGAAGTTCAGAAAGTTAAGAAAATTTGAATGGGCTCTTGTAAATATTTCTTTCAAAACTAGTCAGACATTTGAACCAACCTAACAAACATCAGACTCTTTTATTATAGTTAAATCCATTAAAAATTGCATAAGAAATTAAGAGAAAACATGGTTACCTTGAAGCTACAAAGTGAAATAATATTTCTGTTAATGGAGTAGTGTTTTTTTCTTTGACATTAGTTAGGTTGTTGTATTGGTTTTTGTGGCAAAGTTTTGGTGGCAGAGAGCCTATGGGGGTGGCTTCTGTATGAAGCTTTGAGAAGCTTTCCCTATATTTGAGAGAGCCAATGCCAGCCAGCTCCAAGATGGACCTGACTCTGGCCAAGGCCGAGCCCATCAGCCATGGTGGTAGCACCTCTGGAGTAACATAGTTAAGAAAGGGGGGGAAAAACTGTGCAACACCTGTATCAGTCAGAAGAGAGGAGTGAGGATATGTGAGAGGAACAACTCTGCAGACACCCAGATCAGTGGGAGGAGGAGAGGCAGGAGGCTGTCCAGCTGCTAGAGCAGATTCCTCTGTAGTCCATGGGTGAAGACCACGGGAAAGTAGTCTGTGCCCCTGCAGCATGTGGAAGACCAGAGTGAAGCAGGAATTTGCCTCCAACCCCTGGAGGACCATGCCTCAGAGCACGTGGATATGCTTGGAGGAGACTGTGACCCCATGGAAAGCCCAAGGTGGAGCAGGGTCCTGGCAGGACCTCTAACCTCATAGAGAGAGGACCCCACACCGAAGCAGGTTTGCCTGCAGGACTTGTGACCCCATGGGGGACCCACACTGGAGCAACCTGTTCCTGAAGGACTGAACTACATGGAAGGGACCCACACTGGAGAAGTTTGTGAAGAACTGCAGTCTGTGGGAAGGATTCGTATTGGAGAAGTTCATGGAGGATGGTGTTCCATGCTAGGAATCCCATGCTGCAACAGGAGCAGAGTGTGAGGAGTCTTCCCACTGAGGAAGAAGGAGTGGCAGAGACAACACTTGGTGAAGTGACCAAAACCCTCATTCCCTCTGCCTATGCACCACTGGGCAGGAGGAGGCAGAGAAAATTGGGAGTGAGGTTGAACCCAGGAAGAAGGGAAGGGTATAGAGAAAGTGTTTTAAGAATTACTTTTATTTGTGGTTATCCTACTTTGATATTACCTACTCTGATTGGTAATAAATTAGAATAATTTCCCCAATCTGAATCTGTTTTGATGGCAACTGGTGAACAATGTCTCCCAGCCCTTGTCTCAAAGGAGCCTTCCCTTACATGTTCTTTTCCATGTCCAGCTGAGGAGGAGAGTGATAGAGCACATTTGTTGTGCATCTGGAGTCCAGTCAGGATCAAGCCATCACTGCTGTTGTGGTTATTTTCTTGTATAGAAATTCCCACATCTTAAAACAGAAGAGGAAGTCATCAGAGCTGTTGAAAGGTCTGGAAATCATGTCGTATGAGGAGCAGCTGAAGGCTTTGGGCTTGTCTAATCTGGAGAAAAGGAGGCTGTGTGGTGGAATTCCCCTCAGTGACAGGATGTGCGGAAATGGTTCAAGGCTGTGCCAGGAGAGATTCAGATTAGACATTAGGAAGCATTTCTTTACCAAGAGAGTGATCAAACACTGGAACAGGCTTACTAGAGAGGTGGTCAATGCCTCTGTGTTCAAGATACCCTGTCAGAGTTGGAAAGTCATCTGGACAATGCCCTTAATAATAGCCCTGAGCTGGTCAGGCAGTTGGACTAGATGATCACTGAAGGCCCCTTCCAAATGAAACATTCTGTTCTGTTCTATTCCTAAGACTAAACCAGAGAATTTTACAATAACATCCTCCATAAGTTGCTTAAATAAATAGTAGAAAATATCAACATGCCTTTGTGTATTTTAAAAGTATTTATTTCCCTGTCTTTATAATCTATAACATAATTTCGGAGGGGTTATGAACAGCTGGACTTTACAACTCTTTATTAATTACTTCTGAAAACTTGTTTTAGTCTGTCCTATTCCAGTTGTTGACTAAATTGAATAAGACACCTTGGAGAATGCATTGTTTCTACTTACTGTGAATTGCATAATTTGCTTTAATAAGCACAATCTCCTTACTTAAACCTTGAAAATATTTCAAGGGTTTTTATGTGAGTATGTAGAACTAGAGCATGGAAACCAATGCAGCTTTCTTTATAATTCTTGGTCTTTCTCCTAGCTATTTGAAAGGTCAAATATATTTTTACTCAAACTACAGGTAATCAAAACCAGGAAACTCAAAATTATTCATATGCTTCCCTCTTTAATATACCCTGTGTTGCTGTCTCAGCACGGGAAACAATTATTTTTGCCTAATTGGATTTGCTCAGCCTTAATGGTTTCTTCATGGAATTTACTCATTTCCAAAAGAGCTGCAGCAAGAGACATAAATGGGTAATAATTTACCCATAAGTACTAAAGAGATGTAGAGAGAGAGGATGTCAAAATGGCATTTCTGAGATATCAAGAGATTTTCTGGAAATTTAACAGAAAATTATTAATATCCAAACATGCAAGGGTACTCTAACTTTATTTGCATGTATGTAGTACATGTAGCATATAAGAGGTATCAGGCTAGTACCAAAAATGTAAAATACTTTTCTATAAACAGAATACAGTGGTAATAGAGATGATTCATAATATTACCAGGATAGTTTTTGCTATAGTCAAAATAAGGAATTCTCTTATTTGAACTTATTTCTTCTGAAATATTCCATTGAATTTGACTATCAACAAACAAGTTAACATACTATGAAATAACACATTTCTTGGATAGCTCTTCCTATGGCCTTGAGTATGGAAACTGCAGTCTGAAGTTATTTTAAAAAATGCTACTACAGGTTTACAAAATATATTTTAATGCTCTAAATGTTACCTACAATTCCATCATGATTCATCCATAAATCCCATATCGACATGTCAAATACCAAGGGTAATCTGTATTGTTACTATGTGGTTAGCTCTATCTATCAAGGAATTATGAGCATGGCTAGTGTTCTAAAGTGAGAAGATGACTGGACTGTCATAGACCATCCTCAAGACACATAGACATGGAATTTGACAACTACCAGTTGCTTTGAAATTTTTATGCAGTCATAGCTACAATGAGAAAAGATGAAGTGTTTCTTCACTTCCACATCTATGTATATCACCCAGCAAGAATCTGACTGCAGTGTCAGGACAAGATATTAAAATTAACTACACCTCTTTGCACCCAGCTTTGCACAACTGCTCTCTTGCATGAATGGTCCTGTTTGTGTCCCCATTCTGGGACTGCAATGCACTCTGCAGTCACTGGCTTCTTCAAGAAACAGAATGAAATGGACGGGTGAAGCAAGGTTTTATAAAAATAAGTTGATCAAAAAACATTTACATAATCAATTGAAAAGGTTATAGTGTAAGCCAGAAGTCAGGAAGAGTAAAAAAATGGGGTTTTGGCAGGAAGGGAAACATATCCAACTCATCTCTGGTGAAATTAGGTGGAAACAAATACAGTAAATCCCACAGAAAGGAAAACCTTGAGTAGCTGGAGACAAACCCTTCAAGAGAGAGTTCACAGAGTATGGACAGACTAGGAAATCATGCTGGTAAGAGTAGAAGAGTGCAAGAATATATGTGTACTGAGAGGAGCCTAGCCTGCTCTAGAGCAATTAAACATCTGACACTTTAATATTTAGACAAGCCCATAAGTTTGATAGGGAGAATATCACGGCCTAGAGCATAGAGTCTTGTAATGGATGTAATAGTATAGTACTTTTATATTTCTATATGGCATTTTTTCCCCTTTCAATGCCTTGATTTCTCCACCTCTAATACACAAAAGAGAGTCCTAGTCTTCCAGGAACTGCTAATAAAATATCCTGAAAGGCAGTTAATGTTAATGTTAATGTTAATATTACTATTACTGCTGTATGGGGACAGGGTCTGTTCTAGAATCTGTAAGAGTATCTCATGTATCACCGTTGCTGTCAGTGAAATTGTAGCAGCATAGCTCCAAACATAGAGAGTTTGTTGGTAATAACTGTTAATTGGTTAGGTGTAATTTTCAAAGAGGGATATTTCTGCAAAAGTGAAAGGAGAAATTGCAGTTTAATTATATGGCTGGATCTATGTAATGGCGTGCCAATAACACTCGCTCCAGCCGCATACTCTTGTCACTGTCCCTACACTGGCTTGCATGCTTGCCTAACCACTTGGTGAGGCAATTAAATTTGCTAACCCAGCAGAAAACTAATCTGGGGTGGGAAGGCAGGGGGAGGAAACAGGGGGAACATTACTATCCTTTTCAGTGGTAACAAGCTGTTAGATTGGCTCAAATGCATCATATAACCACACCATGATTTTTATGCTTGGCAAAGTATTTAGGTTCTTGTTCATCAGAGCAATTAAAAGTATGTCTCAATTGAGGTGTAGAAGCAATCTCACTCATACTCAGTAGAGCATTTACCTTCACACCTAGGTTTTTTATCTGTCTGGCATTGTTCATATACTTGAAATTGACCAGCACTGAATTAGAATTAACAGAGTTTGAGACTTCATTCTGTGGTTCTGTATCGGGGAGACATTTAAAATCTTTGCTTATTTGTAGTCAATTTTGCCATGTGCCACCTTCTAATTCTTCAGAAGTCCATTGTAAAAACTTATCCTTGTCATTCACACCTATAGCATGTTGGTTTTGTGATTTTTGAGAAGTAAGGTGTTTCTGAGAAGGGTATGGGGCATATGGCCTTTTGATTGGTATGCATTAGGCAATTTTACATGCAAACTTATTTTGATATCCATGTAGTTAGAGGGGCTTTATTCTCTTTCTGTGTGTCAAAAAGCCATAACAATGAAAATTAAATGAATATAAAACTTTGCAGAGGAATCACTCAATTTTGTAAGTGAAACAGCTTTTAGCATAAAAAGCCTGGATATTCAAAATGATTAAGATTTTCCCTGTTTATTTTGCAGATGGGTTTTCTGAGGTAGAAAAATGTAATTATAGGAAAAGCAGTAAAATGTGAGCTGGTTGAGGCATAAAGTGCAGCACTTAGAATAAGACAATCGCCTAAATTCCCTGATTGACAGATGGATGTCACATTAGATGAAAATGATAACAGATTTAGTGGACTGAAGACTAACTTCCTCTTGACAGTGCCCTGACCCTTAACCTACAACCTGACTCCTGTTAGCTTCACTAACACAGGGTAATTGTCACAGGTGCAGGATAAAAGAAACCCCTACAGCATCTACCAGTGGTCAGAGGCTTATTTCTTTTGATGAGCAGAAATGCACTGTTGAGATATAGTCAAGAAGTCCTGACCTCTGATGACCTTTCAGGGCATTAAAATTTACCCCTGGGAAAAGGAAACTATATAAAAGGAAAATGCTCTGTTCTGACTAATGCAAAGCAATATTTTAACAGTGTAATAATTAAGTTGACAAACAAAGCTGAATGATGTAAAGTAATTTATATTCATCAACACAAAAGCATGTTTCTCACACATTTGTAACAGAGTTTCAACAAAGACCAGTATTATACACTCAATAGAGTTCATGGGTTTTATAATTATGAGTAAATTCTTTACCATGTCATGCTTGTGTACTACTCCAAAATAATTCCGTTGTATTTATATGCTAATAACAGCCTTTCAATAGAAGCCAGTTCTTTGAATTGTATTTAAATTTTAGGAAGGTAGAGGATTGTAGCAGTATTTATAAATGACATGCTGACAACCGTTAGACTTCACAAAAGTTTATAGCTCCTTCTGTTAGAAAATAGAGTACATTTTATTCTTATTTTCTTCAGAAATATGAATGGGGAGTTCAGAAAACACAGAGCAACAGAATAAGCTATGCAAATACATTTTATAATAGAAGAAAGACTATTTCAGAAGAAAACAAAATGACTGTCTCCCA